>JABTTQ020001797.1:0-234385 GCA_016081115.2 Rehmannia glutinosa | reverse complement strand
AATTATCAAATAAAAGTGTTTATTAACCTACTCCCAAACCCGGGAATCACAAAGTGTTTTAGCCAGACATTGAAAATAAACAATTCATAGACAAATTATTCATAATCAAAATCTAACTAATTGAAATAACGATACGATGGAATGAGTGACTCGGGGATGATGACGATCTCTCGATCAATCTTCAATCCTCGAAGGTGTGGTTGCGGTCTTGATCAATCTCTCGAAGTATCCGGTGGAAAACTGCTCTTTTCTCTGGTTTCTAGGGTAAAAATCAGCATATCCTTGTTTGTGGCCGCCCCGGGTCTATTTGTACTTCGTTTGGGTCGAAACCTAGTCGAAACGAGTCAAACTCTGTTTTTCCCGCAGAAGAGCACGGTCGTGCTTCTTTGGCACGCCCAGCCCATGCTGGGTGCCGAACAGGTTGTTCAGTTTTTTGGGAAGAGCACGGGCGTGCCTATATGGCACGGGCTGCCCGTGCTATAGGCTGAACACTCTCTTCCTCAAGTATGGGTCGAGCACGGGCGTGCTAGGGAAGCACGCCCTGCCCGTGCTCACCTGTATCATCGAACACTTGGCTATTTCCTTCCGTTTCTTGCACGGTTCGTCCAACTTCTCCTTGATCCGACTCCAAACTTTGTCTAACATGTCAAGTATTGGCGATTGCAATGCCCGATTTGTTGCCAAGATGCTACAAATATAGATAAATTCCTACAAAACGAGTAAAGCGTAATCATTTTCCACAAAACAGGAATAAAACCCAATTTACTCATATAATGCATGCATATCAACACATTCTGGTCAATATTAAGCCCAAAATACATGCAAAACACAAGTCAATCAGGCACATCCGTAACGATGTTATTTTTAATGACAAGAAGTGGTCAGAGGAGGTGGCTCTGGTTCAGCTCCAGGTGATGATTGTTGAGTCTTCTATGTTTGATCAGAGTTGCATGAACAATACCCTACAAGATTTATTCTGTCTTAGGCGTCTCGAGTGATGAGTCGTGCACGCGGCCACCAAAATTGTCGAGATCGACTGGCATTTATACCTTCCAGGTTGGATTCAGTCAACACGGATGGATGTGCTCTGGGTTCCCTAGGTTCTTGCACTAACTGGAGTTTTCCGTATGCACAGAGGATTTTTTTGGGGTTATTTTGTTGAGCATTATGGCATTGGTTATATATTTGAGGCTGAACTTTTGGCAGCCATGATGGCTATTTCTTTTGCTTTTAACAAAGGGTGGCATAAATTGTGGTTGGAATCCGATTCGACTTATGTGGTCGATTTATTCAGCAAGCCAAGGCATGTTCCTTGGCGGTTTCTTAGAAGATGGTGCCAAACGTTGCATCTAATTTCTCAGATAGAATTTGTGGTCTCTCATATTTATCGAGAGGGTAACAGAGTGGCTGATTGTCTTAGCAAGATTCATGATTCTTCCTCTTGGTGGGATAGTCCTCCGGCGGCAATCAAGGATCTCCTGAATGAAGATTATGTTGGTCGATCCCAGTATAAATTTGTTATATAGCCCTGTTCTGCAATTGTTATTTATTTCTTTATGGGCGATTTATATGGATCATTCCCTTTATGAACGATTTTTGGGGGTTCTCTTTTTCCTTCCAGGGGTTTTTCCCACAAGGGTGGGTTTTACCTTGGAAGGTTTTAACGAGACCCCAACTTTAGACTACCTGATCGGCTTGTAATCAGGACTCACATTTTCATTTCTTTATATATATATATATATATATATTTTCATTTATTCAAAAAAAGTAAGATTTACCCATATAATTATTACACCTTATAGAATTCAACTATATACGTAGTTTGGTATCCGTATCAAGAGATTGAAGTGGTAAATTCGTAGGTTTTCAGTTAAAAGTATATTCATTCAAAGTCTAACCAAGTTTTTTGGATTATACGACATATATATTAATATAAGACGTAATATAAAGTGTGATAAAATATTTGAGACTAAAATTAATTTCAGGTAGCACTACTTGGCAAGTGAATTTCAAAATAGAACTTACCACTAGGGGTGTAAAATGAATCGAGTCAAGCCGATCATAGTATTATTCAAATTTATTTGAATTTTTTATCGAACTTCAAAAATTGTGTTTGAGCTTGTAATCAAATCAAACTTAAATGGGCTTTAGTTGAGTCGAATACGAATCGAGCTCGAGTAGTTTGATTTTTTTACACATAGTATATTATTTTGACTAATCGAGCCGAGCTTGAGCCGAGCTTTATATTTTATCGAACAAAAATTGTGTCATGTCTGGTTTATTATATTAACGAACCGAGCTTTTAACAATTGAACTCGAGTCGTCGGTCAGTGTCAAGTATCTACATTCAATTTTCACCCCTACTTATCACCCAAATTTTACAATTATTTAAAAATTGAATTTGACTCTGACACAGAAAAATTATTATTCACTGAGTCAGAAAAATTATTCACTGACTTTTCAGATCATTGACTTTTTAGATTTCTATGGGAACTTTACAGAATAAATTGCTTTAATTGGGAACGAATTACAACGCAATCCATACACCATTGGAAAGCCCTGTGTGTCTAGTTTTTAACAAAAAATAAAAAACGGAGCTAAAAAGTAAGGCCTTGTTTGTTTATGTTTCCAACAACCTATTTCCAATTTCCAACTATTCATAAAACTGGAATCATGTTTGTTTATAAATTTTCCAATGGAAATCATCATTTTCACATTACATTTTTCACATAAAACTACACACCTCAAACCTATAATTTCGATTCTCAACTCTATACACTATCCTACATCACTCATCAATCATTATTCTTATCTTTTCATCCAATTATACACATGAGACCCACCATTACCAACTCTATCCACTTAAAATATTATTATTTTTTAATTATTTCTACCTAATGGGACCTACCACCCTACAATCTTACAAATATAATATTATATATCCAATTAAAATATTCAACCACTATCAACTTTTCAAATTATTATATACATAAAATAATACTTCAAAACTACTCAACCAAACACAATATCATTTTCAAACCTACATAAAACTCATTTTCATTCACTCATCCAAATATATTTCCAATTTTCACACAAAAACCAATAAATTCTCAAAATTCAATTTCCAACACTAGAAACTAGAAATGGTCCATGGAAACATAATCATACAAGGCCTAATATTCCTACAAAGAGTTATGGTTAAATTACTGAAGGCTGCCAGGATGCTACTTCTACTCGGAAATTTGTAAGAGTCAACCAACTCTTGGTATTTTCGTGAGTCAATCCATTCAAGAACTTTGGTAATTGATAAGTAATTAGTATTTAGTCATTATTCATCAAATTTTTCATTATTAGACTCATATTTTCATTATTCAAGACATTAGAAACGTTAAATTATATTTATTGCTTTTGAATCATCTTGGAGGATTGTTCCAAGATTTGCCTATAAAAGACCTTCTATTGTAAAATCTCCAGCAACATAATCTCAAAATTAAATAATATTTTGAGCCCTTAAGCTTGTTTAGAAGATTATATCTTATTGTATCTTGCTCTAACTCTTTAGTGGATTCCTAGAGTGGTGAGTGTTGAGTGGTGTCTTGTGTTCTCTCCTACTTTTCTTAAACTTTCCAGTGTCAGACTCTCACATCGCTATTGGTAAATACTGGAATTGTACTCAGAATCAATTGTACTTCTACTCCCAAGCAATTTATTTATATTCATTAAGCTTTAAAAATTTGTATTTATCATTTCCATATTTTTTGGATTGATTTTTCCCCCTTTACTACTTATTAAAGAACTCAATGTTAAATGCCGAATCGTTCTCATCCTTTTTTTTTTACTAACTAGGATTGAACTACAAATATCCAACTACAAATTGATGATAAAGTGGATTATCATTATCATATTTATGTTTGGCAAAAACTCATATAGAATGGTCTTACGGATAGTTTCCCGTAAGGAGGATCACGACTGAACCGCCCCGTTCAACCCTGTTTGCTTTTTTATTTCATTATTTTAGGATTTTTTCTTTTCTCTCTCTTTATTTATTTTTCCCGTTTTTCTTTTTTCTCTCTCTTATTTCACGTCTCACATGTTTTCTTTCTAACACAATTTCTGATGGTGATGAGGGTGTGCGATGTCATACCCCCGCGACCAGCAGCCAGAGAGGATCAATCTTCCTCTTTTCATGGTGCCTTAATGATGTATAAGGGAATTAAAGTTTGATGTTGCTGTATTCGAAATTTTGACTAAGAATGAATGGTTTTCTTTATTGAGATTTCTTTGGTTTAAGGAGGAGAGTTCATAGTATACATCAATCATATACTAAATTATTGTCTTGTTTTCAGATAATTGAAGCTTGTTATGTGCTCTTAGTTGTCTTTCCAAATTCCAAGAAAAAATAAATATGACTAAAATAACACTTTTATGAGTAAAAGTATCTATTTTTTGAGATGAAGTATCATGTTTTTTAATTGTCACAAATTAGAAATTCGGTACAGTGACGAAAGAAAAATAAATATGACATAGTTTAAGTAATAATTTTATGAGTAAAGTATCCATTTTTTGAGATAAAGAATTATGTTTTTAAATACAGTCACAAATTAGGACTTTAGCACAATGAAGAAGGAAAAATATATATGACAAAGTTAAAGTAACACTTTTATGAGTAAAAATATTTGTTTTTTAAGATAAAATATCATGTTTTTTTAATGCACTCACATATTAGAAATTCAGTACATTAAAGAAGGAAAAATAATATGACAGAGTTAAAGTAACACTTTTTATGAGTAAAAGTATCCGTTTTTTGAGATTAAGTATCATATTTTTTTTAATATAGTCACAAATTAGGAATTTCGTAAAGTGAAGAGTGAGAAATTAATATGACAGAGTTAAAGTAATATTTTTATGAGTAAAAATATCAGTTTTTTGAGATAAAGTATCATGTTCTTTAAAACAGTCATATATTAGGAATTCGGTCATTTAAGAAAGAAAAATATATTTGACACGAGTTAAAATAAACTTCTATGTGTAAAAGTATTTGTTGTTTGGGATAAAGTATCATGCTTTTTGATACAGTCGTAGATTAGGAACTCGGTACAATGATGAAGGAAAATAAAATATGACAGAGTTAAAGTAACATTTTTATGAGTAAAAGTATCTTTTTGTGAGATAAAGTATCGTGTTTTTAATACAGTCACAAATTAGGAATTCGGTACAATGAAGAAGAAAAATAAAATATGACAGAGTTAAAGTAATACTTTTATAAGTAAGACAAAAACTCCTGTTAGACCATCTAACGAATCGACTGTTAGACGGATCGACCGACTGCGGACCGGTGGCATTTTTGTAATATTAGTAGTGGTGTTTTAGTAGTTTTTAGGGACCACCGATATTAACAGTCCTTCTGAAAAGTATTAGACGTCTTTCTAAAAAGTATTAGTAGT
The DNA here is from genome assembly GCA_016081115.2 of Rehmannia glutinosa. Classification (NCBI taxonomy): domain Eukaryota; kingdom Viridiplantae; phylum Streptophyta; class Magnoliopsida; order Lamiales; family Orobanchaceae; genus Rehmannia; species Rehmannia glutinosa. Next base: position 228,941 of record JABTTQ020001797.1, on the reverse strand, counting down.
TGTTCTGAAATGTATTAGTAGTTCCCTGAAGAGAATTTTAGTATTTCTCCTAAATATACTCCTGAAATGTATTAGCAGTCCCTCAAAAATGTATTAATAGTTCCTCGAAAAAGTATTAGTAATTCCCTGGAGAGTATTTTAGCAGTTTCCCTGAATATAGTTAATTTTTTCTACTGAAATGTATTAACAGTCCTTCTGAAAAGTATTAGCCATCCTTCTAAAATGTATTAGCAGTTCTTCTGAAATGTATTAGTAGTTCCCTGAAGAGTCTTTTTAGTATTTCTCATGAATATACTCCCGAAATGTATTAGCAGTCCCTCAAAAAAGTATTAGTAGTTCCTCGAAAAAGTATTGGTAATTCTCTGGAGAGTATTTTAGTAGTTTCCTAAATATAATTAAATTTTTCTCTCGAAATGTATTAGTTGTCCCTCGGACAAGTATTAGTAGTTTCTCGAAAAGTATTAGCAATTTCTAGAGTATTTTAGTAGTGCTCTGCAAAGTATTAGTTTTTCTTATAAAATGTATTAGTGTTTCTCCATAAAAGTATTAGTTGATACTAATACTTGTATCAAATATTCATTCTGAACTATACCTGAAGAAAAAAACAGATCAAATCTTCTGTGTTTCTTGAGAGATGAATCCTTAACTAGTGGGCCATTTGCATCTACATTCATCTACATTCCTTAATCCCCGCATAACATTTCGCCTAATTATAAACCAAGATCTCAAGATTCATTATCATATATATAAACAAGATCAATCGCACACCAACCAAATCAAAAATCATAAAAATCACTTGATCGATCTTCTCTTGTTGTTCTCTCTTTCCAATGGCTACATTTGTTGAATCGCGTGGAGAGACGAGGGCGAAGCGTCGCGGCCGCCCGGCGAAGCGATCGTGGAAGAAGAGAGGCGGAGGGTGGCGGCGGCGGGGGGGGCGAGATTTGTTTGTTGGTGGTGGTGTTCTCCCGCGGTCTTCTCGAATCGAGACGAGGAGAGAGATTCTCGGCGGAGGCGAGGACGCGTCTTTTTTCTATTTTTCACGGATCCTGGATCGTCTTTAAGATGGGTAGGATATTTGGGCCTCTAATGGATCTAGATCCGTTAGACGGTCTGACAGAGACTAGCCCTATGAGTAAAAGTGTCGATCTTTTTGAGATACATCATCATGTTTTTTAATACGACCCACCGATTAGGAATCGATGATGATGATAAATATGACGAGTTAAGTAACACTTTTATGAGTAAAAATGTCCATCTTTTTTAGATAAAATATATATATATATATGTGTGTTTTTGTTGAATATGTTTCTAAGTAATGTTTTTCTACAATTTTGTTTTAATATAGAATCCAAAATCCATAAAATCATATCTAAATCGTAAAAGGAAGAGATCCGTGTTACAACCACAATCGAAAAATTAGGGAATGAAAGAAAGAGGAAAATAAGAAGGGAAAGAGAGAGAGGAGGAAAAGAGGAAAAGGAGGGAGAGAGAACGAAAGAGAGCATGCGGGAGGAAGAGGAAAAGGAGGAGAGATAGAGAGAGAGAGAGAGAGAGGAGGAGGAAGAGAGGAAAATGAGGAGAGAGTGCGGGGAAGAGAGGAAAAGGAGGAGAGAGAATTTTTTTGATTAAGAGATCCAGTTGGGATCCGTCTTACGGATGATGATCCATAAGATGGTCTATGAGAGACTAGGTCTTGTATGGTTATCTTTCCATGGTCCATTTCCGGTTTTAGTGTTGGAAAGAGAATTTTGAGAATTTATTCGTTTTCATGTGAAAACTAGAAATTTGTTTGGATGAGTGAATGAAAATGAGTTTTATGTAGTTTTGGAAATGAGATTATGTTTGTTTGAATAGTTTTGAAGTAATATTTTATGTATATAATAATTTGAAAAGTTGATAGTGGTTGGATATTTTAATTGATATATAATATTATATTTGTAAGATTGTAGGGTGGTAGGTCCCATTAGATATATATATAGAGATATATATAGTAATATTTTAAGTAGATAAAGTTGATAATGGAGGGTCCCACATATATATTTGGATAAACAAATAAAAATAGTGATTGATGAGTGATGTAGGGTAGTGTATAGGGTTGAGAATTGAAATTATAGGTTTGAGATATTGTTTTATGTGAAAATGGAAAGTGGAAATAATGATTTTTATTGGAAAATTTATAAACAAACATGATTTCATTTCTATGAATAGTTGAAAATTGGAAATGGAGGTTTGGAAACATAAACAAACAAAGCCCTACTCTTTATGTTTTAAAGGAATGTGCATTACAGATCATCATCATCAACTGCACCTTATCCCACTATGTGGGGTCGGCGGCGTGAAGTTTATAGTGCTAATTAATTGCCTAAAATTAGTTAACACTATAAATTCACACAAAAAGTAAAGCGGCAAAGTTTTAAGCCGGATGCCCTTCTTAACGGAACATTCATACGAATGAGAAATGAGATGAAATTCCAAAACCATCATCATCATATGTTTTTCCACTTGCATGGAAAATATCATGAGATGGCGATTTGTTGAGATAGTTGCTCAAATCATGTCCCGTACGTAAAACGAATAGGATTACTCAATTTCATAAATGCTCCATTTATTTAAGAAACAAAATCACATATAAAGCAAATAATAATAGTAAAGATTTATTTGTTAGGAAGACGAGAAAAATCAGTAGTACATTGATTTGCGTTTTCACAATATGTAATAATTTGTAGAGTACATGCATATATTTATTTAGCAGCTCATCTTCTTGATGTTGGTTGCAGATGGGTTTTGGTCAGTTGAAAAAGCCAAATAGCTTCAGCAGAGAATAAATGATAATCGAGGAAGAGATGCATAGACAAAGCCATTGACTGGTGGCACAACTTGTACGACTACTTATTCTTGACTCACCAACCTTGTCAATTTCCTCTTCTTTTCCACCTTCAATCCTGCTTAATTATTTAATCCACTCAGTAACTAGAATTGGTTTAATAGCAAAGAATAATTTCAAAAACTAGCCTGAGTTTAGCCTAATTACAAAAAACTCCAGTTATCATTCAAAATTACAAATTCGGTTTGTATTTAGGCAACATATATCCCCTCTTGAGGATGCAATTTCGTAAAGCAGAAACAAATGTTAGGGGCATTTGTAATTTTGAAAGATAACTTTAGTCATTAGATTAAACATGATGGGCAGTTTTTGTAATTATACCTAATATCAATGAAATACTGACTATATTCACAAAGAAGAGATGAGAAAACATGCCTTGTTTCTGGCTTTGTTTCTTCTACTGAATTTCGTGGCTCTGGTTCGGGTGCTGGCTCTGGTTGTTGAGATGGTGCTGCTGCTTTGCTTTCCTCACCTGTAATACCTAAATTCTTGGCCTGTAACCACATTTTTCTCAGATTAGCAAAAATCTTGTATGGGCTATATATATCTTTTCATTACGAGAAGAGATAGTTACAAAAACTACCATGAGTTTTAATTTAATTACAAGAAACTCCAAATATTTTTCAAAATTATAAATAACCCTTTTCAGGGTGCAATTTGTAAAGTAGAAACAAATGTCAAAGGGATTTTAATAATTAAGTGTTAAGAGAATGGCTAATAACCCACCAGCTTCCTCAACTGGAGATTGTAAAATATATCAATGTATCTTTGCTTTGCCTGTTTTTGCTCTTTGTTTAACTGTCTCCAGAACCCATAGGCTAATCCCATATTCAGGACTTTGTTTGCATAGATCTTCCATGTGTAGCTGCAATACAACAAAACAGTATATCATCATTAGACATGTTCAGAAAATATATAAATGGGATAATTACAAACAAAACCCACAAAACCACTCTTGAGGTTTGATTTTGTGTTAAATTTAAGGGTTCTTTTGTTTTGGTAATTATTAGTATATAAACATAAGAATTTTTGGATGTGAGGTTGTTGCAATACCATTCATCAATGCGCTTGAGTCCTCCTTGAGACATCCTGTTCCAATATCGACTATCCCCTTTGCATTTCTCAAAGAAATCAGCTATCTTGTTACTCGTTTCATCGCCATTGTAAGGATCAATATGGAAACCTGATACTCCATCAACTATAATCTCAGCTGGCCCTCCTTGATTGGTGGCAAATGTCGGCAGTCCACAGTTCATTGCTTCGATAACAGTTAGGCCGAAAGCTTCGTACAATGCAGGCTGCACAAAAGCTCCCTTAGTGTCTGCTATACACCGATATAGCTCACTGTTGCGGTATCTGTCTGTCTGAGCTGCTATCCATCTTATATGACCTTTAAGTTGGTATTTTTCAATCAAGCCATGCATTTTCTTGATCTCGGCCATTTCTTCTCTGTCTTTAGACTTGGATGGGTCGAAAAATCCGCCAACGATCACTAGGTTCACTAAGTTTCGTAGCCTTTTGTTCTTTCCGTACCACTCCGTTAATCCTGTGATGTTTTTCACAGTATCTAGTCTTGCCATTGAAAAGATAATTGGTTTCTTTCTGTCTGTAAGGAATCCTCTGTTTAAGAAATACAAGTTTTTTTTCAGTTGGATACTATTCTGACAAGTGTAATTTACGGGATAATTACAAAAACTCCCCCGAGCTTTGGGCAGATTGCAAAAAACCCAAAAATGTTTCAAAATTACAAAAAAAAAAAACCAGAACCTCAGATTTTTTGCTGTAGGGATTATACAAACAGTACCATTGAGGTTAGTGTAATTACGAAAAACTCCAGTTATCTTCGAAATTACAAACACAGCCTTGATATTCGTTTCAATGTCAAGGGGGTATTTGTAAATTTGAAATATAACTGGCTTTTCTTAGGTAGTTTTTGCAATTAACCGAAAATTTTATTACCAGCCAAAAAGTGGTGGCTCAGATGAAATATGATGCACTACTTACATGTGCTCCTCATTTTCCTGCTTACTGTAGAGTAGTTGTTCAATGGCAGGCTGGAATTTGGCAAATCGTTTCTGTTTCTCCGAGAAAGGAAAGTAAACGGATTGATCAGCTCCAGGTGCAGCAATATTGAATTTGGGATCAAACACATTGATGCCTGAAACCACTCGATAAAGCCCTGGCATCGTGAACGCCACATGGCTCTCGTATTGTCCAGCCCGGTTCTTGCTGAAAGGTCCAAGGTGATTAATAAAACACAAACCTTAAACTTTCTATTGGCCTAAGATTCAGTAAATTCACAACTTTTTTAAGCATATATAGGGAGTGTTTGCAATCGTGCTTCGAAAAAAATCACTTTTTTGGTGTTTGCAATGTCAATTTCTGCTTCTGCTTATTTAATCAGAATCTAAGATGAGTGTTTTCTACTTCTGGTTTGACTTTTACAAACAAATAAGCATTTTTACAACTTTTTCACCAAACATTCTCAACTACTTGTTTTAAAAGCACAAGTTTTTGCAAACACTGGCATACTAACCTTCCAGCAATTTCTTGATATGTGCTGGTAATTATGAAATCAGCAGCATTCATTGCTATCATATCAGCAGTGAACTGGCAAGAGAAGTGATATTTTGAGTCTAAATCCTTCCATTTGACATCCGAATCTTCATATTTGGTCTTCTCCAAAGCATGAGCAATTGTTCCCTAATAGGTTCAAAAACATTGCCCACATTTTGATTTTCATTTCTATGACAAAGGACTAAAAGAAACAAAACTTATTGCGATAGAAGGTCACTTAAATATGCCTACCAGAGGCACTCCAAGTTTGCTGGCCACTAATGATGCTACTAAGTTCCCATCAGTGTAGTTCCCGATTATAAGGTCCGGTTTACCTTCCATTAGCCCAAGGATCTTTGCAGTAGCATCCTAGTGACATGACATAGACAGATATTAGTTAGTTTATAGAAATCACCCAGCTTGAGGTTTGATGTAATTACAAAAAGAACCCAACTATCTTTTAAAATTACAAATACCCCCTTTTGTTCAGGGTGCAGTTTGTAAAACTGAAACAAATATCAAGAGGTATTTGTAATACCGAAAGATAGCTGAGATTTTTCGTAATCAGACTGAATCCTCTAGGGTATTCTTTTGTGATTAACTCTTAGTTTACACAAGGAAATTTGTTTCCTATGTAATCCTAATTAGAGATGTCAAATGGGTCAGGCCGGTGCTGGTCTGTCGTTCCAAAGAGAGAAAAATTGGACTAGGCCAGTCCGAAATTCAATGAGGTTGCCATTTTTGGAACCCAATTCGGCCCATACTTTGAAAATGCATCGGGCTGGGCCAAATAGACCCAACCCCTTTCAAGCCTATGAAATTGCAGCCCAACCCGGAACTTTTATTGGGCCTCTAATCCTAATAGAGTACTTGCCTGAGAAAACCTCTCCAGATAAGGGTATATATCAAATCTGGACACCCATGGTCCTAAAACTCCTTTTTCAGTATAAAATGGGACCCTGAGGATGTGAGAATGCATTGTATTAACAGTAGGCTCCATTTCTTGGCTGCATTTGTTCCCTTTTGCATCCGGGATTAGACGAGTCACCTGCGTAACATATGCACCAAACAGATCATTGATCCATCTCCAACTCTCATTTTCTATTCTCCAAGTTTTATTAAAGCTATCATGAACAAATCTTATTAGCAGCCTTACCACAAGAATCTGGGGCTTCACATTCAAGCCTTGCTGTTTTATTCTTAATAACATTTCTTCTTCCAATGCTCTAACTTGATCAAGAATGTAAACCACCTGTTCAACATAGTTTGAAACTTTACCGTAAAGCACATACTAAGGGATAATTACAAAATCTAGCCCTCAAGTTTAGCGTATTTCAGGAAGGAAAAAAAAAAAAACAAATCCAGTTATCTTTTAAACTTACAAATGCTATCGCTCAAAAGGTGCAATTTATAAACGGGATAATTACAAAAAGCCCCCTAAGGTTTTTGAAAATTATAAAATAAACCTTGAGTCTTAAATTTAAGGGGGCAATTGTAATATTTTGATAAATGTAAGGGGGGTTTTGAAATGTTTTTTTACATATGAAGAGGAAAAATGCAAGACGGATCAAAGTTTTTGGTAATTTCTGAAAATCTCTAAGCTTTTTTTGTAACTAGCCCGAACCTCAGGGGGATTTTTGTGATTATCCGTTTAAAAAATAAAAAAGGCGTGTCAAGTGCGTATTTGTAATTTTGAAAGGTAACTAGGGTATTCCTGTAATTATGATAAACCTCAGGGGTAGTAATTGTAATTATAGTGAAGAATGAAAGAGTAAGTATGCACCTACCTGGCCTCCAGTATCAGGCAAACCAAGGACATCAGCTTGGCCAAAGTAGCCATGAACAGAGAAGATAACAATGTTGTATATAACAGGAAGCCTACTGAAAAATGCTTCCATGTTTAAAGGATCAGGTGCTTCAAGTATCTCAGAAACTATCTTCATTGTTTGTCTAACTCTTTCTGCATTATCACCCCACCCTTTCTCAAACCCCCATTCTTTAAGCCTGGAGAATGAAGTTACAAACTTAAGTCAGATACTAAAATCTGTTTTTTTCCTTAATAAATGCTGGTTATTTACAAGGAAAAAGGGAGTAATTAGTAAAGAAGGTGATTCATTACCTCTGCTCAAAATTCTGGTAAGGAGTGTCCTTTGGGTGGGCAGCTACAAAGAGTTGTGCTATTACCAAAGCTGCTTGAAGCTTTGCAACAGTATTAAGTGTCTCATTGATCATAAGTTTCTGCCAATTGGGATTTCCAAAGGGAAAGGAAATTAACAAGTTAAATCGGGTATTTACTGTAAATAGCCCAAACTTTAGGATTATTCATTTTCTTACCTCTCCGTTACGTTCAAGAGTAAGCAGATAGTCCATCAAAGGTTTTGCACTCTCGGTTTTCCCACTTAGCATTGAGGTCATGAATTTTGAGATGTAACCAACTCCATTTCCAATCGAGGACGAGAGAGCTAATCTTGGTATATTAGCATCAAATGTTCCAAAATCTATCTCCAATGCATTTTCATCCTTGGCCCTGTCGTCCACAGATGATGATATTAAATGATCACATTATACTTTGCACAACCAACACCTTGCTGTTACTAATGTTGTTAAAAGTAGACTCACCAGTTCTCATCAAAGATCACTTCTTTCAACTTCAAGTAATCTGTGGATGTGATTATATCCACAGAAAGGCTATCCGCGTCCACCTTGACATAGTCCCAAACCCCAGGATTGTGCCTGATTGCAAAACCAACATAAGGTGGCACAACAGCTGCTTCCTGCATATTTAAGATTAGACCCCATTTTCTGTAATGGCATATTACAAACACTACCCCTCAAGTTTAGTCTAATTACAAAAATCTCTAATTATCTTTAGCCCTTGAGATATTACATATCAAATACTACCCTCTTAAATTTTGTAAAATAGAAATAAATGTCAAGGGGGCCGGTGTTTGTAGTTTTGGAAAATAGCTGGGAATTTTTGTAATTGATCAGATCTCAAGGGTGTTTTTTGCAATAACCCTTTTTCTAATTCAATTGAAATTGTACTAGAAAGTCGAAACTATATAATCATCTCACATGTGTTGAACTCAAGATGTCACCAATTGAGCCTTCCAAAACCTTTGATCTTTCCACCTTATCGTCAATGGTTTCGTCTATCTCATCCTTCAAATGCTGGAACTTCATGAGCCTTTTCCCCATTCCAGTAAACCTTCAAAAAAAAAAATCATTCAAATTTCGACGTATTTCAGCATAAGAATGAACTTATCAAACAGAGCTGCAAATTATAACATCACAAGAAACACAATAATTAATCAAATGTACCTAGAAAAACATCTCTTCATATGATATCGGCTCTGCCTCAACGCATCCGGCATTGTATCCACTGCTGCAACTGAAGCCATTAAACTGATCAAAAAGATGAAACTTGTGTTTTTGCAAGTTTAGATTTTGTGGGGTTGTTTGGTTTGAACAAGAATATGGGATTCTTTATATAGGAGAGAAATGGAAAAGTGTTAACATGCAAGTGAGAATATGTTGGAGAGGTGTATAGCCAATGAAAGCAAGAGAAAAAGAACATTCTTTGGCCTCATTGTGGAGAAGACAAACCTAAGATCAAGAAAAGAATTCACTTTAACAAGTAAATTACAGATTTTGCCTTTCCTTCCACTAATTTAAAAAGTGGAGGGAAAGTATTTCCATTGATGTGATGTCGGCCAAGAAAATATATTCTTTTCTTCATAGTTTACACATATGCTAAAACATGGCTCAACTGCATAGATAAAAGTAAAAACTGTACACACTTCTTAGTTTGAAAGCTACTAAACAGAAATTAGACGTAATTTTAATTTCTTCCCAAACTATGCGTGTTTTTCTACTTTGTTCACTTAATTTTTAATTGTTAACTTTGCAAATTGTTACACTTAGCTAATAATTTCCATATTTACCCCTCAACCTTTATGATTATTTTATTTTATGATCCCTGAAAATGGTATAATAACATATGTAATACTATTTATAGACCAAAGATGAGGAGATTCTCAGAGAATTGGTCTAATTACAAATAAACCCAAAGATGTTTCAAAATTATAAAAAAAAAAACCTCAGATATGATTTTGTCTTAAATTTAAGGTGGTAACTATAATATTTCTAGAAATATCAGGGGGTTTTTGAATAGTTTTTTGCTTATGAAGAGGTAAATGTAAGACGGAATCAAACCTCAAGGGCCTTTTTGTAATTTTCAAAAACATTTAGTTTTTTTTGTAATTAGCATGAACCTCAGGGAGATTTTTGTAATTTTCTCTTTAAATAATTGTTCGAGATGTACTAACTATAGACAAGTAACTAATAATGAGGGGTAATTTTGGAAATTATAGACTAAGTGCAATAATTTGGCAAATTCAAGTATAACAATTCAAAATTAACTGGGCAAAATATAAAAACACACATAATTTGTGGGTCAAATTAAATTTACCTCAAAAAATTAATATTGCAATTTTATGGTAGAACAGTGAACACAATTTGTGTGATATTCTGATCTCATTCGAGTTGTATATCAGTTGGCATGTTTTTTCATTTAATGTTTTTAACTTGAAGACGGATGATTAAAAGCGTAATAATTTAGAAATTCTATCTTCTCACTCAAATAGAAGAAAATTAAAGAAATTCGACATTTTATGAATTGACAAAATTAATAAATTGACTTGAGCTTAGAGTATAAACAAATCGAATCGAGTCGAATATCAAGATATTATATTCTTATTCATATTCTTTTAATTTCCGAATACAAAAAGTGATTTTTATTCTTATTTAAAAATATTTGAATACATACGAATCAATTTGAATGTTCGTATTCGAATTCCTAGACTATATTTATCTTTTTTTTCCCTACATATCTGATTAGATTGCAACAATAATTATAATCTAAATAATAACTCTGAGTCATCAAATTCTTAAATACAACAACATATTAATCACCAAATATATGAACAAAAAGGAGAGTACATAGCCCATAAAGAATATACTACAAAAATATAATTATATATGGATTTATTAGTTTGAGCCTTATATAAGTTAATAGATAGTTTATTATATATTGATAATCCACCTAAATAATATAGACTTATATGTATAAAGATTACATAAATGTGATTTGTGTAAGTATAATAAAATATAGGGAGAGAATCATGTGAGATCATGGCTCTAGATGAGACAATGTAGACTCATCTCAAACTTCCCCCAATATACATCAAAGGTTAGGATTAATATAGGATAATAATAAATTAACCAATTAATTAAATCTCATTAAGGGTAAAATTATCAACAACAAAAAAAAACATGTGGGAACCGTGAATTAAGGAATCAGTTAGAGAGAGAGAGAGAGAGAGAGAGAGAATTACGCTCATTAACATGCGGGGACCGTGTGCTCTACGGTGATTCTACTGCATATTTAACATATATGTATTGCATATTTAACACTATTATACTGCATGTTTAACATATATGTACTGCATATTAAAATTGTCAAACAAAAAATGTGGGGACCGTAAATTAAAGAATCAGTTATATTGCAAATGACTAATCTACCCTTATTCGAATTAAAATAAAAAAATAATTAAAAATCAATTAAATCTCAACTTTTGAAAAAATTAAATAAATGGATAGGATTAGTCCACACTGTCTTACCCAAGGAGGGTGGTCTCATTTGATCCAAATCCTATAAATACATATAATAGTATTCAAATATTCTTTCGGATACTCGAATCGAATATAATAATATTAATATTCGTATTCGCTGCTTTTACAAACCTAATTGAGATTAGTCCTAATCCTTATTAATTGAAAGTAAGTCCAAAGTTGTGGTTAGCGTTAGAATTTCCATACGCCCATCATAGTAGCAGATACGAGAAAGCATATCCAAAATCCAATACAGTTGAGCTGGTTCAGTTTATCTTCACCCCATCCCACTAAAAAGTATCCTTACTAATTTATTAATCAAATTAGCTTTGAAGCCATAGGAATCAGGGTTAAGTTATATAAACCAGAAAAAAAAAAAGATTCAATTATCTAAGTGTCCAATGCCAAATTAGAAGCTTGTAGAGAAATATTAGAATCAAAAAGTTTTACCGTGACGTGAGTACGGCCAAAACTAAATACATGGAATGTTAGTTTAGTAAAAATAAAACTATAAAAGTAACAAAGGTAAAAATTGGTGATCGTGTTCTACTGTAAGTAAGCCAACTCTAAAAACCAAGATAGCAATGGGGTGGAGCAAATCGGGTATCTAAAGATCTAGACTCATCCCGTCCCTAGAAGGGGGCAGAGCAGGGCGACCCGCCGCGGGACAAGGCAACCCACCGCGGCTTAAGGGGCGGGTCTGGACAAGTCAACCCATTCCTACCCGAATTAAATACAATTAAATATAAAAAAGTGAAAAAAAGGAAAAAAAAATATTTATTTGTAATATATTAATAAAATATTCTTTACAAAGTTGTTATCAATTTATAAATGCTAGATATAATATTAAATACATAAAATAAAATTATGATATGCATTATATATGCAAAATATATAGTAAATGTATTAATTAAAAATAATAAATTTACTAGGCGGGGTGGGTACCCATGGAACAGAATCGATACCCAGACAAACCTACCCCCACCCCATCGCGAGTCAAGGGGCCGGGCGACCCATACGGGTCGGTCCAAGGCAGGCTGACGCGAGTCAGGCCGAAATTGTCATCCCTACTAAAAACATGAAATGTCATTTTATTAAAAATAAAAGTAACAATGAGATAAAGATAAACAAGGTGATCATAAATTAAACGTAGCAAATAATTTTAAATATTTTGGATCCATCATGGAATATAACGAAGAAACATAGTATCCAAGCATATTGGAATAAATTGAGTGCATATTCTATACTTGACCAAAATACCATTAAAATTGAAAAAAAAAAAATAAAGCGATCATAAGACCCACAATCCTTTACAAAGCACAAAATATTGGCGACTAAATATAAACAGGAACATAAACTGAGGGTAGTAGAAATGAAAATACTAAGAGATGTTTGAACACACTAGAGTGGATCAATTAAGAAATAAATATATTAAGCAAAAGTAGGTGTAACACCAATAGATGAGAAAATTTGAGAAACACGCTTAAGATAGTTTGAACATGTAAATATGAGACATTTCTATGCACCAAAGAAAATAGAGAATCACTCAAACCCAAATAAGAAAAGGAAGGAGAAGCCTTAAACGATAGGTGTGTGATCCATATAGACGACCCCACATAGTTGAAAAAGTCTTAGTTTGTTGTATCTAATTGTCCAATATACGACGTACATGAGATTATGCTGTTTTTGATCCTGGCTTCCATATCTTATCATGTAACTCCTTGGAACAACAAACAGGAGAGGCAGCAACCAAAAATTTCACGCATAGCTAGTAAAATAAAGCAATAAAGCACTCGTGAACCATCAACTGAAGGAACATACTACTCAATCAAATAGTTAATTAAAAAAGTTAATCAAATAGTTAATTAAAAAGGCAATCAAACATAAATTCAGATCACCCAGCAACGTTGCAAGAAAAGTGTAGCATGCATGACATCTCTTTCGCCTACATAGCGCAGCAATAGAGGCGAAAGATCCGAATCTTAATTATTAAAGCTTAAAAATCCACAAAAGACGCGATTGAAACTCCCAAGTAGCAGCAATCCACTTCAAGTATTTGTGTACTATTATTTATTAGCAAAGAAATTTGACGACGCTCATCTCCTGTCTGCATCGAGCCTCAACAATAGAACATTACCCTTTTGACATTCTCCCTAAGCTGAGGCAGGGGTCTCACAGCAGCATTGGCCCCTGGATGCCTTGTACTCCTTCCACCTGCACCTCGGCCAGCAGCACTTGTCATTGAGCCGCTGTCAGATGTCTCCGGTTCCATATAAAACCGAGCACGGAAAGCAGCCAGATGCGCATAGTAAGCAGGCGGCACTGCCAAATGAAAATATATAAGATGTAATCAAGCAAATATTTTTGGCACAATTACAAAACTACCCTTGCCTTTTGACCTAATTACAGAAATACCCACTTATCTTTTCAACATTACAAGTACTCCTCTAAGGTATTGCACCCACTCACTGTTCTAAAAATCCCCATCAAGCCCCGATTAGGCATTAGGCTCTCCTTGTCCACCTACGTTATTATTCCGCTTAGGCCCCACCTACCCCGCTCAGCCTCCGCCTAAGAGCTAAACCCCAGTCTGCCTAGCGCCTAGCGCTTTTTAGAACACTACACCCACTTGAGGTTTGACCTAATTACAAAAATATCCACTTATCTTTCAAAATTACAAATGACCCCTTAAGGTATTGTAAACACCTTTCTTAACAAATACACTTGAGGGTGTAATTGACAAAATATGTACACCTATCAAGAGGGTATTTGTGATTTTGAATGGTAGCTGGGTTTTTTATGTATTTGTACTAAACTCGAGGGTGTTTTTGTAATTAACCTAAAAAGGTTTGTGAGGCTGAATTGGACAAAAAAAGTGCAATGCAAAACCAAGAAATCATATCAAAATACATACCAATTGAAACAGAGCGTGTGCACCTTGCATATCTGAAAAAGGAATTAAAACAATTAATAACAATAGCAAAAGAATTCATAAAATAGGCACACAACAGATACAGGAGGATCTCACGTGTAGCAAAGGTTATTAGTCAGAGTTTGAAGTCCATCAGCCGTAAATCTGTTTTCGTCCCATAGGACATGGTAATGAGCTGGGCGGCTAGTCCCCTGAGATCAGATCAAGCAAATGTAAACAATAAATGAAGGGTGTATGCATTCCAGATTGAGTATAAAACTATGAAGATACCTGTATCCCAGCATGGCTGCAGAGGTAAAAGTCAAACTCAGTAGGGTGGCAGATTTTTGAATCTACAACAGTACCTGTACTCATTCAAGAAAGGAAATTCAGTGGCTAATCAAACCAATTATGCAAAAATATAGAAACAATAAGGAATCAAGGTAGAACTCTACCAGGTAGTATATTTCCACTCCTATCGACTGAACGTCTGTCATTGTGGTTATTAGCGAACAACCTAGTATGATGACGTTTCTGAACCACAACAAATGTAACTGTCGGCTGATAGTTTGGCTCCAAAGCTGCACATGCCTAAATGAGCATAAAAAACAGGCAGTTTTACAGGAATCAGAATCAGATGCCAGTTCTTTAATCCATACACTTTTTTTTAAGTACATTTAATCCATACACTTATTTCAAGATAGATGCCTAAAACTCCAGATGAACATAATTACCTTGCGTATAGCATCAAGTTCATAAAGCAAAACTTGATAAAATTGCCCTTCACTAACACCATCTCTGTACAGAGCAGGCGTCTATCAGATCCAAGAAGAGCGAAAGAAAGTAGGAAAGATGTGACTGTCAATTTGTGCCCAACATTACCTATAAAATATAATCCGCTGTGGTTTCTGTCCAGTTGCTCTACGAAATGAAATAAGCAGTTCCCTGAATTATAGAAGCCAACAGATTGGACCACAAATTATCAGTTCCAGGGTCCCACAATCATGAAAGCAATTCAATACATTAAAGTAAAGAAGAACAACTATATTTAAATGATAAGATTGTACATGATCATTCCACCATGCATAGTCCCCTTAACAGGATCCTGCCAGGTTTTATACAAATCTTGGATGAGCTCCTGCCTATGGGCTTGTGCACAAACTAAGCCCGCATACTTAGTGACTTCGGGCCAATCCTGGGAAGCAACAACCTGAAAAATAATCCAGTCAAATAACCTAAACTGGGGAACAAGCATCGAAATAGAGGAGCCTTGCCAAATCCAAATAAATAAAATAAACATCCTACAGCAGCAATGGATGGGCTAGAATCCTCGCCAGGGTGAGGATGTGTAACATCAGCACCAAAAATAATGGTGGGTCGATCACTGACAAGAGGCATACGCCTAGATAGTGCATCAACCAGCACCGTATTCCTCCCTCCAACCTTCACATTAATCTTCAGGGCCACATTAGCAAGATATTGTTTGCTCATCCGATAGACATGCTTCTGTAGACAGCACTGGGAGACAATACCAAGATCCGTTTCACATATACGTTTCAGATCACCTGTAAGAAGAAATCAAATATGAATATCAACAAAAGCATTGTAATCTACGAACACTATTCCTGAGGGAACAGGCACAGAGTTAGAGATCCATTATCTCTTACCATAAAGAGAGCCATTATTGTCAGGTAAAACAACAATTAGCAATTCAAGTTCCTTCCCATTTGGCCGCAGTTTCGTCATGACATCATGGAACCTAGCTTTTAAAACTCTTTCTACCTGATCGGGCCGGCCACTCAAAACTGGCAAGACAGGTTCAGGATTAAAAGCCTGCAAGAAAGAAATAAAATCAAAAGGAGGTACAGATTTAATAACTGAATAAATAACAAGATTCACGTTTACCATGCCAGACGTATTGCACATTTGAGCAAGCTCGTAACAAAAACTGTGTGCAATATTATCTTGTACATTGCGAGCAAAGTTAATACAGATCCAACTGGTCACCGTGCCACCATTAACCATCCTCTGTATGATGTCAATTAATTAGCATATGCTTACACCACATTTAAAATACGACCACCCTCTCTCCAATAAAACAAGAATTATTGAGCAATATGAAATAACTATCCCAGTCTAATTGTGTACAGCAACTAATATTGGCTTTTCAAGCTTTTGAACAAGAAAATATATCATATCATTTTTGGAGTTAAAGCCAAACAAAAACTGCTTTTCATGGCAACCACCTTGTTCATCATATTCCACTGCCCAACTTGAGGCAGGCAATCCTTCTCCCGACCGAATCATGGTATTTGAGCTGTAAAAATCACAGATTATGGAACCAACAGCAAGAAAATATTAATTCAGGAAGATCAGAGATCAAATCTATCACCCAAGGTGCAGGCAGAACGCGAGCTTCAACATGAGCCAGGTCCTCACTGATTTTAATCCCAAACTCCTGGGCATACTTGTCCTTAGCATATGCATTATGGTGTACAGTCTGACAAAAGCAAAAGAATTTGAGTTCACTGCTTGCGAGATTGTTAGATCAAGATTGCAAAATATAAAGCCCACATGACAAAAGTACAAAACACAGAACCAAAGAGCGAGTGCTGAACTTCCTCCATGTCAACCAAGAATTGCATGACATTACCAAATTAGATGGTTACATACAATCCACATTAAAAGGCTGGATGGCAAACAGTAGAAACTATAGCATATATATCAAATCATAACAGCCATGACGAATATGTATGTTGCCATAAGACCTCAAGTATGTCAGACTCCCTCTGTTCGGGACGTTGGCATGTGACTTTGAGGAGTGCGGTAATTTGTCTCTCATTTAGCCTCTTCGAGTACCTCTGGCCCTCAACTATCTTGCACACCTCCATTGGTAGATAGTTTGGTTTCTGAGTATTCCCAACTTGCAGACAAGGCCACTGAGTATGTTGGATGACAAACCCGTAGGTTTCTCGGAAGTACTCGACCACTGATTTCATTGTGCCCCTTCCATCAACCGAAATCTAACAGAAACCAGAGCTAGTTCAGACAACAAGAATAAACTGATACAAAGTAAGATTCAAAATTATTCAAAATCTAACAAACTAGCACTGTAAATCACATAAAACTAATCTACCACATCGGCGAATGAACATTCAGAACACAAAACCATTTAGCAGTTCTATGTGAGATCCAAAATGCAATACAGTAAGCAATAGCTTCATAAGAGAATTAATAAAGATAACTGAGCTATCAGATATCTCAAAGTCACGTAAACTATATATGCTGCGGTCATTGAAAGGAAGATAATTAAATTTCAATTAATTTTGTCTTCTCATATCCAAAACGAGAACTAAATTTCCAACTGTATTTGAATCTTACGTTAGCTCCCTTGTTGCTTGTGATGTCAAACCGGAGATGCGGTATTTCCGACGCATGTTTCCTCGATGAGTAACCTCCACCTTTACTCCTCTCAGTGCTTTTTTGATCTGTCACAACTCATATAATGTTCACGAGAGCACATGCTATATCTATATATCTATAAATGTATATATCCAAAAATGCAAAATTTGAGCAAATTTATTGACTTAAAAAAAAGAGGCATGATGAAGAAAGGTGCGCATGAATTTTAAGAATATATAAAACTGTCACCACATTGTCAATACTCCGCGGCTGTAAGAATATGAACAACAGATTAAGTACATAATCTAAACAATGTATCACTAAAGTTCTCGATTCCAAGAAAATTAAGTTAATGAGTGTGAAATTCTAATGTTGGTAAAGAATGAAAACACGGAAAGCATATAAAAATAGAACAGAAAATCAAGTTGACAAGATGAATGAAAATCTAACCTTGACACGGTCAGCATCAGACAAAGGTCTAGCTGAGACATCCCTATTCAGAAGCTGGGTTACAAAATCTATCACTGGGAGTGGCTCAATGAAAGCAGTGGAAGACATATCTGCTCCATCAAGGAGGATTAAGAACCAAAAAACATGTTATTAAAATGTAACGGGATGGATCAGTGAGCAAAACAACTATTAATTTTCCCACATGCAATTAAACAAACCCCTAAAAGTCTACTTATTCCAGAAGAGAGAGAGTGTGTGTTTCCAACCAATTAGCAAAGCTAATAAAAAAAGAGTAAACAAACTAGGTAACCAGAAAGAGACTAGCTCACCAATATTCAGTGACAATCCCATCTGAGTTGGGCGAATACTTTGGTAAAACCCACGCCAACTTTCAAGTCCTTCACCAAGTGGCTGCCTTCTACCTACATCAGGGGAATAAAAAGAGCGGCCAACTGGGCAATACCTACAAGTAATAGAAGAATCAGTAGAAAGCAATAATGAAATTGCAAATATGACAAGACAACATGGAGTGCATTATGACACACCTACTGGTAGGCAGTTCACGCAAAACAATGTCCAAAACCTGAAGAGCTTGAGGTGCATCAGCTTGTCTACCCTGTAAAAACATGCCTAAATGATGCAAGTCAGCCCGTGCAGCGAACTTGATCACCACTGTAAACACCCTCTCTCGCCTGCACAAAGTATCAAAATCCAGAGATTAAAATATAAAAGAAGGTTGTTCAGGTAAAACAATCTCCAGCAAAATAAGGGGCTGAAGAAAACCTTGCACCCCCTGGACCATCTTCTTCATCAATAAGGGTAATTTTGAAATCCTTTGACCCAAAGGGAAGAGGCCCAGCAGTGTAGAGACTCTTTCTTCCATCATAGACAGGCAGCCTAGTCCCAAGATGTGATTCCCTATACAGATCCACTAACTGCCTTATTACAGCACGATTAACTCCTCGGGATGCGACCTCTGGTGTTATTGTCACCTATTACCCACAGCATAGGACAAGTCAATCATGTGCATAACAAAATGATATTAGTAAATCTTCAAAAGAAACAAACAAACCAAATAGAAGGCTGAATAAGAAGCAACTCACATCGTATTGATGCAAGTCCTTATCTGGAAGCTCAGCAAAAAGTGGTTAGCCTTCACAATACACTTGGAACCATATTTACCCTTGCCTGGCCTCAATGGAAATCTCATAGACTTGCTTGAAGCCGGTTGCATTTCTTGGCTTGAAGCCACTTCAGGTTGGAGAGAAAGTTGCTGAATTTGCTCAGACACTTCCAATGGTGTTGGCTCTGGTGATTGGGAAGAAAAGCCAGCTCCTGATTGTGTCTCTGCAGGCCTCCCATATGGATTTGGTTGAGACGAACCTGCCACTTGATATGGAGAATGGGTAGCTTGGTGCAGCTCGGGAGCTGGTGGCCTAGATGGCCCACCAGCAGAAGATCGGCCACTTACAAATCCACCACGGCGTTGAGTTGGTGGCCCTCCTCGCTGATATTGCTGACCACTCTGCTGATATTCAGAAGGTCCGCCATAATATTGTTGTGGGGGCATTCTGCCACCTCCACCACCGCGGCCACCATATCCTCCACGTTGGGGGCCGCCGCTTCTTCCTCCTCTTTGATATCCTCCTTGATGTTGCGGCTGCTGGGGCTGATGAATTGATTGTTGTGTGTATGGGTTTTGGGGACCACCTTGCCTTCCACCAGTTTCCTGAGATTCAGAGCTCTCACCAGCCCCAGGAAGATCAGTACGCCTCTTTCTTACCATGGTAGAAACTAATCCATAAAATCAACATAAATAAACAAGTCACTCTAACCACATCTAGCTTCAGATTAAGAAAGAAATTAGAATAGACAATATCTACAATCTGCATCATAGCACATCAAAATCAATAATTCCCACAAAAGCACAACATGCGTTAACACTTTTTGTCTGGCCCTACCAAAACAACAGCTGCAAACACTAATGCACCAGCACGAGAATGAGAAATCATAACTGCATGATAATTAATTATTACCCTAACAAATTACAGGCAAATCAAACACAACAATTTACTCCAATGGAAATACAGTTCCAAAAAAGTACACACTCCCCAAAAAGTAATACATTATAATCCAAGTGGTAATTAGAACGCTCATTAGCATCAGAACCATATTATGTCTTCAATCACATGTTTGGTTTGAATACAAAAGTACAGTTACGCTGGAATTTTATTCGTAAGAGGCCATTTAGATCAATTACTGAACTTCCCCAAAGTTATTACGAAACCCTTGTAATAACAACCATATACAACTATTCAAAAAAACTAGAAAGTTGGATGCAAAAATAGCACACAGAATGATCATAAACATGATTGAATGATTTTAAAACAAAAAGAAGCAATAATTATTTCCAAAGAACCTTGTAAAAGAGGCCATCAAAACAGGACTTCTAATACAGCAGAAACAAAGAAAAAGTACAAATACTTCAAAACGAGTGCCAAACGGCAAAAACAATTACAAAGTAAAAGTAATTCATCAAAGGCTTACAGAAAAAAAATTCCTAGAGGTTTAAAACCCAAATGTTCTACACACACGCGCGCGTATGTATAAGATCTATTTGTAAGAAATCGTCATCAATTTAGAACCGAAACAAATCTTCACACCGTTGCTTATCCATAACATATGATAAACACCAACCTTCTACGAAGGAATGTAAAAATCACAAACCAATATCAGATAAAGTGATAAACATCAAAGAAAACGATGAAAAAAACACAAAATGAAACATTAGGGAAAAAACAGAAGAAACACAATCCATCAAAATAAATAAACCACTGAAAAAGAAAAACAAAAATCAGATCCAACTGGACTAACCACAAAACATACCGAAGTAAAAACGATACAAAACACCCTCCACTAATTAACAAAAGAATTCTTCACCAAAAAAAACCCTAAATGGCTGGCTTTTTTCTTTTACCAGTTATCTTGTGCCGCCAAACCCCTTACGGAACACCACAACAAACACACAAGTCACAACCCTGCAAGTATGTGTTCAGTATGTGTACATTACACGCACCAAAGGAGAGAGAACAAGTAAATCGAGTGTGAGAGAGAGCGACTAGGATAAAAAAAGAGAGGGGGCAGCTTTAAGTACTGACCTTAGAGTTTGGCAAAAGTACGAAAATGCCACCCCTACTGATTTATATGAATCATATAATGTTTGGAAATTTTGGACTATCTTCTTGTATTTTCTTAATTTTGTTTGTGAATGTTCGGAATTGTTTTAGGCTTTTTTTTATGAAATACTTTTAGAATGTATTTCAGGGAAAAATATTGCAAAATATAATGTAGGTTTAGTTTTATCTATATATATATATAAAGAGAGAGTAACTTATAAATAGGTAAAAAAATTTTCCCGCCCACGCCAGTTTAAAATTGATTTTTCATTAAACCCTTAAAAACGTGTGTCCGTATGTGTTTTGGTAATTTTTTTATTAAACGCGTTTTTTTTTTTTTTGTAAGTTGATACGTTGACTTTATATATGTCAATAAAATCACAGTGTTTTATAATGGAAACATATTTATGCAAATCTAAAAATTCAACTATTAAATTTACCTAACTACGAAAGTTTATATTGGTTAAGGTAAGAAAATTGATTGATATACAAGTTATTATTGTTCTTTGGATTACAAACTTGAATATTTGCAATTTTGATGAATACAAAAAGATTGATCAAAAAAAAGCTCGAACAAAAATATTTATTGATTTTCAATACTCCCAAATTTAAATCTATCGAATTATGTAAAATCTACAATTGCCAACATTCAAATATCATTATTTCTATATAAAAAACGAATCCAAGAAATTAAATATACCGCTTATAAATCGTCCACTTTTAATGTTAATGAATTTCCTTAAATAATTAAAATCGACAAAGATAAATAGGTCTTTGTCATTCGAAAATTTACACTTGCGGGAATTCAAAAGCAAAAACCAAAAATTCTCTCTACATTGAATCTTATAATTACTCTATCAAATTCTCGCACAAATGGCACCAATGTTCACCTCATAAAGGACTTAAACATCACCAAGACACAATGGGCTATCAAACCAAAAGAAAATCTATCAAAAACCAGCATTCAACGATAAAAATCAGATTCAAAGCATGGAATGTGTATTCTATGATGCTGAGGTATACAATATGTTTCATTATTTGAATTTTATTTCAAAATTCAACACAGTATCTAACAATTTTTTTGGCTAATGTAGGGTGACAGAATACATGCAACAATAAGGAAATCGCATATCGAACAGTTTAAAAAGCTATTTCATGAAGGAAGAGTTTATGCGATAAGAGACTTCATAGTTGCTAATTTTACTGACAAGTACAAAACTGCTGCTGGAAAGTATAAAATACTGTTTCATGGAAAAACAAACGTTTTTGAGTTGTTTGACAAGGCTTTCCCAAAATACATGTACGTTTTCAAGGATTTTAAGCAATTGGCAAGAGTCGAAAACGTTGATGAAACTGTGCTTTTTGGTAAATATTGTTGTAAATTATAAAACATACATTTAGAATATTTTTTATGTAAAACTTTACATATTCTAAAATTATTTACTCCAACTAAATTACACGGATATCATTGGAAAGGTGGTCTCGATGCAGTCAGCCCAAACAAAAGAATTTGGGGGGAGGACAACCCGTTTGATTGACATAACTCTGGAGGATTTGGAGTAAAAAATATAAATTATATGTTTTGTATATAAATTGTTTAAATTGTGTTTTTTATATCTTCCATGTATTTACTTTTGTGCAGAAACAATCATTTAACATGTACACTGTGGGAAGACTATGTGGATACAATTTTGCCATATCTTGAGGATCATGGTTTTGAACCGATTATTGTTATTCTACAAATGTGCAGGGCAAAAGTTTATAGAGGTAAACAATAATTTTAAACACTTATTTATAATATTTTTTTCTATTTTCACTGTTAATTTCTGAATAATTTCTGTATATTGTAGATGAAGTGAAGGTGACAAATAGTTTTCATGTCACTAAAATGATAGTTAATGGAGATGACGAGCAAATTGTGGAATTTAAACAGAGGTAATTTATTAAACTCAACACAATTTTTTTCTTGATTATTTATGTCACAATATAATTTTTATATATTAATTGTCATAATTTTACAATATAACATACTTTTATATATTACATTGGATTCGAATGCCAGAAATAAGACCCGTTCGATCGACCAAATAACGCCCATCCGCAAAGACAAAGATGGCGATGATTTGGCTTCGGAGAAGCGCCCATTAGAACAATTGAACAAACTTTTTTCAAGTCAACAGGTAAGTTCAACTTATTGGTTAAATATTTAATTGGAATTAATTCGTAAGTTTTAAAAATAATATTTAATACTAACTCAATTTATTTTTCATGTAGGTTGGGAGAAGAATTTTAGTTAATGTAATTTTACGTGACAAATACTTAGCAAAATGGAAATTAATCTATTGTTTTGTTTGTTTATAGAGTATTGGGATATTGGTGATGCAACTTACAGATGTCGATTTTGCGCCATGTTTTGGTGCGAGGAAAGAATACATCCCATGTGAAATCCAAAGAATCCTCGGTATTCATTATGTTGTAGTCATGGTATTATACAACTTCCTCAACTAAGACAACCTTTGTTTTCCTTCGTGATTTAGTGTTTGGAACAACTGATAAAAGCAAACACTTTCAAGAGAATATAAGATCATATAATAATATGTTTTGTTTTACATCGATGGGAGGCAAAATCGACACTGATATAAACAGAGGTGGTGGACCTCCCGTCTTTAGGATGTACGGGCAAAACTATCACCTAATCGGAAGTTTAATGCCTACCAATGGTTCAACGCCTAAATTTGCACAGCTCTACATATACGATACAGAAAATGAAGTATCTCACAGAATAAATGTTGTCAGGTTTGTTGTTTTTTCAATTAATATTGATTAAATAAAAACATTTTTTATTATTGTATATGTATGTCATGCTATAATTTTAAATTTTTATTTGTTTTGCAATATAGGCAGGGAAGTGAAAATAATAATCTACACATAGATATTGTGGATGAAATTTGAAAAAATGCTTGACGAACATAATGTATTGGTAAAAACCTTCGAATAATAGCTAGAGAAGATCCAAGAATGTCGACATTCAGATGTTAGAATGCGTTTGATTGGTAAAAGGAACAATGATGCTAGAAGATACAATCTTCCATCGAGTTCTGAGGTAGCGGCTTTGATTGTTGGTGATTTCGATCAAGCTTTAGGAGACCGAGATATTTTGATCGAAACAAGAACGGGCCAGTTGCAACGGATAAATGAATTAAATGCTTCGTACTTGGCCTTACAATATCCTTTGTTGTTGCCTTATGGGGAGGATGGTTTCAGAGAAGATATCCCGTTTTCAAACCTAAAGAAAAAAACCCAAGGTGGAAGAAAAACAGTTAGCGTTCGAGAATTTTTTGCTTATGGGATGCACGAAAGGGAGCATGAATCTTCAACTATTCTTTCATCAAGAAGATTGTTCCAACAATTTGTTGTCGATGCTTATACGATGGTTGAATCGGTCAGATTAAAGTATGTTCGCTTACATCAAAAACAGTTACGTTGTGATATATAAGGGTCTTGCAGATGCTGTGTTGAATGGAGCCACTGATCCAAACACTCGAGGAAAACGAATTATACGCTTCGAGTTTCACCGAGGTGATCGGTTCATGATACAAAACTATCAAGATCGATGGCTATATGCCGATGGGCGGGTTATCCTGATTTATTTATTACATTCACCTCAAATCCAAAGTGGCCGAAATCGCTCGTTTCCTTGAGAGTAGGAATTTGAACGCCGAGGACCGTCTAGATATTATTTGCGGGATTTTCAAGGTGAAGCTAGATGATGCTTATCAAGGATCTTCGCGAAATGAAATGTTTGGTAAAGTTGTAGCAGTTGTATAGATTTTTTATTATTATTAGTTTTATTTATTTGTATATTTCATCATGCATTTTTTTCTAATTTTATTTTTCTTTGTTTATCACCGCAAAGAATATACACTATAGAATTCCGAAAAGAGGATTGCCACATGCTCACATTTTGTTGTTTAAAGCGAAAGAAGATAAATTCCCTAATGCGGCGATATAGATAAAATTATATCACCAAATACCGGAAGAATCGGAGGATCCATGTTATTATCTTTGCGGTAAGGGACTTCATGATTCATGGTCCCTGTGGTGATGTGAGAAAAAAATCTCCGTGCATGGTTGAAGGTCGCTGCACAAAGCATTTTCCTAAAAAGTTTGTTGACGCAACATGTGTTAATGAAGAAGGTTACCCACGATATAGACGTAGAAATAATGGAAGAGTTGTTATGAAGAATGGTGTCCCTCTTGACAATCGGTTTGTTGTGCCGCACAATCGGCATTTGTTGCTTAAATACGGTGCACACATCAACGTAGAATGGTGTAATCAGTCGAGATCGATTAAATATTTGTTTAAATACGTTAATAAAGGACATGATCGTGTTACCGCATCATTCTATCAAAGCAGTGGCGATGATGAATCAGGAAAACCTGTTGATGAAGTAAGCATGTATTATGATTGTAGATATGTTTCTTCATGTGAGGCAGCATGGAGGTTATTAGGATATGAAATACAATATAAGTGTCCTCCTGTCGAACGTCTAAGTTTCCATCTTGAGAATGAGCAACCGGTAATTTTTAATGATTCTGAAAGACTTGATGATGTTCTCATGAGAAACACTATTAAAGAGAGCATGTTTCTTGCTTGGATGGAAGCCATAAGGTATATCCTAAGCTAGAGAGTCGACTTATCAAGCTCCTACAAAATTTACATGGAAAGCAAAAATTAAGAAGTGGGTTCCAAGAAAGTGTGGAAATACCATAGGACGTGTTTACTACGTTCCTCCCGGTTCCGTGACATGTACTATCCGGGAGGTGTCTTATCAATGTAGTTCGTGGTGCTACATGTTATGATGATTACAAGAAGACGCAAGGTGTCTAACACTCATCATATCGTGAAGCTTGCTTTGCTTTGGGTTTGTTAGAAGATGATATAGAGTATATTGATGGAATCACCGGCTATCATTGGGCATCTGCAGCATCTTAGGAGTTTGTTTGCATCATTATTGTCTTCTAATTCTCTGAGCAGGCCTGAAGTGGTATGGGAGAAATGTTGGGAGTATCTTTCGGATGATATTTTATATAAAAGACGACTCCTTATGCAACATCAAGGTATAAAACTACCACTATATATACACTTCTTCATTAATTAATAAATTTATGTAGATATTTATTCGTTATTCTGAAATTTTATTTATAGTTGTTTTATTTGTTTAACTTTTTTTAAAATGTTTTGTTATTTTCTTATAGAATTGGTATTGAGTGAGGACCAGATCAAGAATCTTGCCCTATCGGCGATTGAAAAATTACTGCGCAGTCGTGGTAGGAGCCTACGTGAGTTTGATACTATGCCTTTTCCAGATGTTGATAGTACTGACACATGCCGGAATAGATTGGTATACGATGAGTTAAGATACGATCGTAAGGCTTTGGCCGTGGAGCATAAAAATCTTATTTCAAACCTGACTGATGAACAACGTCAGGTGTATACTGAAATTATGCGTGCAGTTGACTCAAATGAAGGTCATAGGTTCTTTGTTTATGGCTATGGAGGGACAGGTAAAACATATTTGTGGAGAGCTTTATCATCGGGATTAAGGTCAAAAGGACGAATTGTCTTGAACGTTGCATCGAGTGGGATAACGTCTCTTATCTTGCCCGGTGGGAGGACTGCACATTCTCGATTTGTCATTCCATTAAACCCAAAAGAGCGTTCGACTTGCGAAGTAAAACTAGGGAGTCCGCTTGCTGAATTGCTTTTTTGTTGCAAACTCATAATATGGGATGAAGCTCCAATGATGCACAAACATTGCTTTGAGGCGGTGGACCAAACTTTGAAAGACATTATGAAAGTCACTGACGCCCGTAATGGTCATATCCCATTTGGAGGTAAAACAGTTGTGTTCGGTGGAGACTTGAGGCAGACATCTTTGTTGTGCCTAAGGGAAGCCGACAGGACATCGTGAATGCCACTATAAATTCTTCCTATTTATGGAAAGATTGTACTGTTCTCAGACTTACAAAAAACATGCGTCTTCAGAGACTAGGTGAAAATGATGATATTGCTGAATTGGTTGGGTTTTCGGATTGGATAGCAAGCATTGGAGACTTTAACGCTTGAGGAGCTAATGATGGTTGTGCAACCATTGATATTCCTAAAGATATTTGGCTTGAAGAATCTGGTGATCCAATCTCGACTATTGTCGAAAACACCTATCCAATGTTCAAAGATGCCACCGATGATCCGACATACTTGAAGGATAGAGCTATCTTAGCGCCAACCCTTGATGTCGTTGAGTCCATAAATCAATATATGACTTCATTGAACTCATCCAAGGGCCGCACTTATTTGAGTTCTGATAGCACCTGCAAATCGGACGCCAATGTTGACTTCTTGCATGATCTGCACACGCCAGAGTTCCTAAATAGCATAAGATGTTCTGGTGTTCCTAATCATGAATTACATTTGAAAGTTGGGACTCCTGTTATGCTTTTGAGGAACATAGATCATTCAATTGGATTGTGTAATGGTACGAGGTTAATGATCACGAGACTTGGTGCACACGTGCTCGAATCTAAAATTCTAACAGGTGCCAATGCAGGCCAAAAAGTGTTGATTCCGCGAATGACACTGACCCCTTCAGACCTCAGGATACCTTTCAAGTTTCAGCGGAGACAGTTTCCTTTGATCGTTTCATATGCTATGACGATAAATAAGAGCCAAGGACAATCTCTTTCTCACGTCGGGTTTTACCTAAAGAATCCGGTTTTTAGTCATGGCCAATTATATGTCGCAGTTTCGCGAGTTACCAATCGAAAGGGTTTGAAAATCTTAGTTTGCGGCGATGATGCATCTAGAAACAAACAGACAGTAAACGTTGTGTACAAAGAAGTATTTCAAAATGTGTAATTCAAGGAACGTTAATGTCGTTTGATTTTTTCTAGCTTCATATAGTATATTTTTTTATATAGATTATATTTTTTTTATATGGATTAATTTTAATGAGCAATACCACACTA
This sequence comes from Rehmannia glutinosa, assembly GCA_016081115.2. Classification (NCBI taxonomy): domain Eukaryota; kingdom Viridiplantae; phylum Streptophyta; class Magnoliopsida; order Lamiales; family Orobanchaceae; genus Rehmannia; species Rehmannia glutinosa. The sequence continues at coordinate 200,857 of JABTTQ020001797.1, read as the reverse complement.
CTATTACACATCCCGTGCATCGCACGGGTGAAACACTAGTTTTACTAATGTGAATGGAGTATAATAAGTACAATATTCTGAAATATTTTAGGAGAAGAGAATATCTTTTTGAAGGCAGATATATTGGTGAACATGGCTTTATCCAAGGTTTTGTAAAGGATGTCCTTGGCTACATTGTCCAGGTTGTATCTTTTTCTCGTCATCATTTGTCCACTCGCTTCTTGGTTTTTCAACCATGACCGGTCTAGAGCAAAGATCTTCTTCTCCTTCACCGCAACTCTTCGTCAAACCGTTTCACCTTTAATATTTGCAGAGGCCCATCTTCTATCACTATCCACATCTCATCATGTAATCTTGATAGATGAGCCTCGCATACGAATTTTCCAATCATCAAATTCTTCGATAGTGAACATAGGGATGCGTGTCAATTTGCTTCCATGATAATGACTTTTAATAAAAAGAGTTTTGAAGGTTTAAGTACTAAAGCGGACTTTGAAAAGTTTGGAGATCTAGTTCAAGAACTGGTGCGGAGGGTTCAATGAACCAACCGCTCTGATACCACTTGTAGGTCCCAAGGGGTGTAAGTGTAAGGTTTAGAAGGGGGTTGAATAAACCTTACCAAATTTTCGATTTAGTCCTTTTAAATCTACAGAGTTGATTCTACACAAATTTGTGTCCTTGATGACAAATGATCGAATTAGTCACTCAAGAGAGTTAATCTCTCAACATGACTCACCGAGCCGTTGATGGAGTAACTCACTGGGCTATAATTTAACTCAACTTGTGGTTTTATTTTCAAATGGAAGACTTAACACCCTTAAGTTTGATTGAGCAAGATTTTAGAGCTTGATTTAGTACTTATAAATTATCAAATGGATAGCAAATTTATCGCAGATATAAGCGATTAAAAGTGCGAGAATTTAAATGCTAAAATGTAAATGACACAAATAAGTTTTTATAGAGGTTCGAAGATGGGGTAATTCTTCTACTCCTCTCTTCTCCAACTCCCGGAGGAATCCACTAGGTAATGATCGGTTTACAAAGTGGTAATATCCGGATACAAGTCTTGATCACAACAACCGACTTGATCCTTTGGGACTTAGTGCCGAGACGCCTTGATCACTCACCGGCTTCTCGTCGACGACTCGGCTTCTTCACAGGCGTAAATTGCTTTGCTACTACAGCTCTCTTGCTCAAGCTCTTTGGATTTGATCACGAAGCCCTCCAAAAGCTTAAGACTTGGTTCAACCTTGAACCTTTCTACAATCCTTCCCGAATGTAGACCCCTTGTTTTCAAAGGTTTCCTCTTCAACCGATTGAAGTTCTCTTTCCTTCACAGTGAGTGTTGGATTGATGTACTTCGTAATGTAGGCTTGAGGATTGAGAATGTTTCATTTTTCTAATGTGCTTGTATATCTCACGTGTGTCTCTTTCTTCTCAAACAAACTCCTCGGCCTTTTATAGTGAACTTTCAAAAATTTGCCCGTTGAAGAGATAGGCTTATTTTTGAAAGTCACTTTGCGTCGTTGGCTTGCGCTTCTTGGAATTGCCATTTCCTCGTATGAATTGTTCTTTCACCTTTTCGTAGTTCGACACGGTGTGGTGCTTCCCATTGGTTCATTCCTTTTGCACGCTTCCTCGGGACCGAGCACTCCGAGAAAGATGGTATGGAGATATTACTTGTTTAAGTAAATCTCTTGATTTCTATGCAACGGTTCTTTTACGCTTATCTCGACTTGACCGCATTCCCTTGCTTTCCCCAGGTGACTTAGAGTCGCTTCCAATCATTGGATGACTCTTCTCACACTTCAACTTGAGACTTGGCTTTTCTTGAGTTGACTTGATCGATGCTCCCACTCACCGTATCTCACCGCTTCTCCAAGAGTTCCCCGTCTACTCTTTCTTTGCCATACTCACTGTCTCGCAATGAGTCTTCCTTCAGTCTCTTGATTGTCTTCTTGCATGTTAGGGCGTAGGCCGACTTAACTCGGCTTGGCCACTCTAATTGTTACAATACATTTTACAAAGAAGAATTGGGGTGCCAACTTTCTATTATAAGTTTTACATGGCATTCATCAAAATCTAAACAATAAAATTCCTAACAATTTCCCCCTTTTTGATGATGCCAAAACTTAAATCATTCAAAGATGCAAACAAAGAAAGATACATACGGATAGTGTATTGACATAGAATGTATGCGCAGAATAGATCTGTTTATTGATCATATCATTCCCGTTCTTTTACACAATCAAGTTTACAAGGTGTATCGAGCACATATTTGTCTACACCGAAAATAAAGAATTTATAGCTTTATTACGTAAGACTTACATTGTATGTATTTACATGATAAAATACACGAAGGGTTGGTTGACAAGAACACTTCATCTCCTTCGTTGTCTCCTTCTTTCATCTTGATCAAGATCTTCTTCTCTTTTTCTCTTTTTCTCGTCGTCACCGCCTTCTTTTTTTTTCTCATATGCCTTCCTCGGCAGCTTCATCTCTTCTTATTCTTTCCTGTCTCTCCTCCCATAGCCGAGTTTGTCTCTTGTTTTCTTCTTCTAGTCTTTTTGCATACTCGGCGTTAGATTTAGCCACTTTCAAATTTGCCACTTGGTCAAGCCCAGCCCAAGAGATCCCTCCTTTCTTTCCCGGATCTACGTATTCAATATTCTTGGGCGAGGCCTGGTCCAAGCTTCTTCCTCCACTATCGCTTCTTCCTCTACCTCTGGCGTATCTTTGTATTGGGGTCTTCTTCTTTCCACTGAGTGACCACGGAGTGACCAGCAGAGAGCGATCGCTTAGGTTATCTCTGCTGTCGGCTTCTTCACATAATGTGAGACCCTTTTCCCAAGATCAGTCCCAAGCTTGAGCCATAGACATATTTGCAAAGTATCCCTCGACTCGAGCGTTTTAAATTCATCGACCGATCGTGGCTCTGTCCCGACATCCGAGATGGCATAAGTGTCTCTGTCTCACCGGAATGCCTCCATGTTCTTTCAAGATGTTCATCACCCTGGCATCCATTCTTCCTTCCACTTCCTTCATCCCCGCTTCAATTGTTTTTCTCTTTTCAACCATAGATACAAAGTGTTGGAGTGGCGAGTCACGGGAGTTTGTCGATAATGTCACCGTGATGAGACCTTGTTGGGGGTTTGTGCAATCATCAATGTCACATCCGTTGATCCTTCCCCCTCAACAAGCTTTCCTTTCTTCTTCGTTTCAAGACTTCCTCACCGATTTTCCCTTCTCGCTTGCTTCTTTCTTCTCGACTTGATTTTAGCGCTTTGAGGTATTTCTCTTCCCCCTTTTTGGCATCATCAAAGGATAGAGGAACCCCAGGAACATGATGGCAAGCATGAAGTCGAGTCTTGATGGTTGAGTTCTCGCTTCAAGTCCTCGTTGTATGCGACGGAATTCGGTCGAGTAGCGTTGGATTCTCACAATAATCGCTTCATCTCGGCCATGAGAAGGCTGAATTTTCTTGTCATGTGTTCTTCCAAACGCTTTGTAGATCATTTGTATTTTGCTCACGCAGCAGCTTGATCTCGGCAGTGTGAGCTTCATGCATATGCTCAATGTGTTCTCTCGGCCTTCGTTTTGCATCGGCATTTTTCACTCTCACACCAAAGACTTGTTGAACAATTGTCCAAAGTATCTCACATGTTCCACACGCATTGTTTCTTCTTTGTTGCCACCATTCCCTTATCCGAATCTGTTATGCCTCTTAAATCACCGTGGGGTGGCATCTCTTGTCGATCGCATGTCCAAAGAGGCTGATGCCTCTCCATCCTTTCAACCTCAAAGAAAAGTGCCTTGAACACTTCTCGAACTTCACCGATTCTTCATTGCGGTGATGGCCATACAAAGATCAAAGTCATAATCACCGGAACAATGGTGTCGATGGAAGAACAGAGAGAGTCTGGTTTGTGATAGCGTGCTTGTTCGTTTTCTAACTCTTCGTGGAGTTCGTATCTCCAAAGTGAAAAAGGGAAAGATTCTACAAAAGATTCATCACCGCCAACCGGGATCCGTTCGATGATGAGCGGTGCGCGTGAAGTTCTTTTGGGAATCGATCTGCTGCCGCAGCTTGAGGAGCCCGTGCGGTGGTCTCTTGTTCAACCGGTTTTGTTGTGAAGTAGACCCGCTTGCCGAGCCTCGGCTATCTTAACAGCCGTTGGTCTTAGCCGATTTTTCCATTTCATGGACGGTCCTCGGCCTTATCGAAGCGTCATCGGACGATGATGAGATTTCCATTGGTGGCTCATCATCAAAATTAAAGGTTTGACGAGTAGTCTTGAGATCGACTTGCTCGTGCTTGGAACATCCGCACTGAGTCTTTTGGATTTGTCATGGGGATGACTCGGCCTTCTTCTTCGCCTTCCGATCCCGGAAAAGTGACATCGTGGTTGTCCTAGGAATCATGAAGTGCGCGATCTCCTTCTCGAGATGGGTCGATGATAGCGGGAGGGATGTTCTCTACTTCGACTTCTTTACCCCGGAAGTCTCAACCTCCCGTGGGCCTTCATTACCTCCGGCGGTCTCTACTATCATGAGGCCTTGTCCACCCTTTCGACAGTGTCACTGTCTTAGGGTCTTCTACAGTGGCATCCATTGGAGTCTCAACTCCATGGATTCCACTTTCATCGCCAGTGTTAACTCCCGTATCGTTCCTTCCTCGTGCCTCGACCGCATTAGCATTAGCGGCGTCATTAGCCTTCGAGCAATTGGCACCTCACCGAGACAGTCTCAATCGCCTGAGCTTCGTTGATGGCAACTTCTGTCAGTTCTTCTTGTGATTGTAATTTCTCTTCTTCGCCTCCTTGATTCGTTGTGGAGTCATCTGCAAAGATCCTCCGACCTTGCTGCAGCGGTGGAGGAGTTTCCCCCTCACCGGCGCACCACCGAGTGACTTGGAATGGGGTCACTCGTCTCCAAACTCCCCGGCTGTTTTCGATTGATTGTTCAGCCGTTGGGGCGGTGTGTAGCACACCTTCAATAGGGGTTGGCTCGACCGGGGTCCCCACTATCCCGCCATCGCCATCTCCTTATTGCCTTCTTCTTCGAGTGAGTCTGGGAAGTGGTAGCGGCAACAACAATGGCTATTTCTTCAACCACTCCCATTGGATCGATTTCGGTTGTGTTACGAGGACTCTCCTGGTCCCTCCATTAGTCTTTGCTCGTGAAGGATTCTTGATTCGTGCAATGCTTGCTGCATTTGCAACTCTTACGTGGCGAAAGATCATTCTCTCGGTTCCTCGTCACTATCGGAGAAGACATCAAGGAGAGGATGTGTGTGTTACGTGGTGCCGAGATAGGGCGGATGCTTGCCTTCTCACGTGCTTCGGCTTCTTCACTTGCTTTTCTCTCTCCTTGTCCTTGTAGATCCGCAAAATGTCTCGTGCGCATTGTCTTCATCCGTGGCCGAGCACAAAAGATGGTTAATCTGAGGAAATTTAGCGGTTCCTCTTCTTCTTCTATGAACTCGGGCCGTTGGAACTGTTCCTTGACTTACTCAACTTCCATTTCCTCCACTCACGCAGACGATTTTGGATGTCCGGGTAAGGTGGAGATAGGATCATTACATCACTATCCGCTCTGGCGCGAGTTCTTTTTTTGTGCTTCACCAATTTGTGTGAGCTACGATTGTGTCTTCTTGGGTTGCCTCTGTGACGCCTTCAAGAGACTTGGCTTTTTCATCAACTACATCCGGAGACTCTACTTCTCCGAAGTCTCCGTATTTGTGCTAGCCGAGTAATCGACTCACCGGGTTTCTCCAGATTCGGATCGCTTGACGATTCTTCTTCGTCTCTGGTTTGTACCAGGGGAATTTCTCGTTCGAGAGATGTTGTCTTCTCGAGTCTTGTGCGGGGGGGGCCGTCTTTGGTGTTTGTTTCTCGAGGAGCCGGCCGTCTTGGCTTGTCGGTTCTCCTCCTTTTGACGATCGGAGAAGGTATTTGTGAGTCCTTCTTCTCGACCGGCTAGAGGGGGACACACGCTGGCAGGGCGGTGACTCTGCTGGGGCGGGAGCATGTTTGGTTTTCTTTCTTTGGCAACATCTTCTTAGCATACCGCAGGGCGCGCTTTCTTCTTGGTCGGGAGGAAAGCAACAGTATCTTGGGGTCACCGATTCCCCCTCACTAGTGTCGCTCTCTTGGCGTAAGCTCTCTTCTCGCGCGCCGAGAGGGTTTGCTCAACATCCTCTTGTTAACATGGAAAGCCTTCCCATGTCTAAGAGGGACTCCTTTCACCTCCAATAGCCGGCCAACCACTAGGCCATATCCTAGGGATCCTCCAAATGAGCCATCTTCTTTGAAGGACTTGTTCCCACGTTAAGCGAGTCTGTGACAACAAACTCAGCCAGTTTATCTTCTTTTCTTCGATGATTGCAGCCATTACAATCAGCTTTGCCTTTGACAATTGGTCAAAGCCGCCAAATTTGATGTCGATACATTTGGCAACTATGTCCAACAACTTGTGATAATCCTCCTTCAAATATCTCTTGTTTCTTTGTGTATATTATTTTATCAAAGAAAAGTCGGACTTGGCTATTTCTTTCCATGCGTCGGCCCAAGTTAACATCGGCTTCTTTAATCTCGGATGCTCCTTCCTGGCGGTAGTGAGCAATATTCACCAAATCCTTGGCGAGATAGTCACCGCTTTCTTTCGTGAACAGATGACTTGATTCCTTCATCGTGAATCTCGGCATTCACGTAGAATTGTGCGACCTCCTCCACATAGGTCATCGGATATTCTAATGTTAGAAACGGTTTTAGCCCGGACGTTTCCAACTTCTCAGCGATTTTCTTCACCAGGGTGTCGTCGGACCCCTGCTTCACCATTCCGTCGAAATCCATCGTCGAACCGGTGTGGATTTTCTTTCCCAACTTGGTAAAGTCATAAGTTGGTGCCATTTCTCAGGATTATATCAAGGAAAAACTCAGAAATTGATTTGAAGGTTGATAGGGTTTCGAGAGTATTTTGCTTTTGTCTTTTGAGAGAAAGAGATGAACAGTTTTAGAAGTGTGAGAGAGAAATGGACGAAAATGGTTTAAATATGGTTTATGAAAGGACGTGCGGGTGGTTTTTGAATTGTGATCAAAATCAACGGCTTGGATTTCGCACGCCTATTGAGCATTTCATGTCTCGTATTTAATGTGGCAAAGATTTATATCCAATCATAAGCTTGGTGTGCGACTTTATGTCCAGTACATCATCATTATCTTTGACGTGTTCCTTAAAACATTCCCGCTTAGTCAAAACGATTGCGTTTTTGTCACTTTGCTCATAAGTTATTTAGCTTATCCCTTAGGCGATTTAACTCTACTTCTCGCGATTCTCTTAGTGACTCAATCTCACCGACTTGTAGTCAGTCTTTCCGACATCTGGTGATTCTTGAGTGATTTCTGTTTTCACTCTTTTTCACCCCTTTTCTGCTTCCATTTCTCTTTTTTGATTTGTCTGCAGTGTCACTCACTCAATTAGCCCCAACTCATGCTTGAGTTCTTCAAATCTTGACTCACATAATGGTTTTGTGAAGATGTCGGCTAGTTGTTTATCGGTTGAGATATATTCCAGGATGATGTCCTTCTTTTCAACATGGTCTCTTATGAAGTGATATCGACATCAATATGTTTTGTTCTTGAGTGCAACACAGGATTTTGAGTGATTGCAATTGCACTTGTGTTATCACACATGATTGGAATTTCTTTTTCTTCAACTTCATAGTCTCTCACTTTGTCTCATCCATAGGACTTGGGCACAACAATTTGCCAGCACTATGTATTCTCGCCTCACCAGAGGTGGCTATTGAGTTTTGCTTCTTGCTAAACCAGGAAATTAGTCTGTTTCCTAGCATTTGACATGTGCCGAAGTGCTCTTCCTGTCCACTCTGCATCCAAAGATAGTCGAATCAATAGCCAATTAGCTTGAATCCACCTTCCTTTGGATACCATAGGCCTACTTCTTGGCTTCCTTTCAAGTATCTCAATATTCTCTTAGCCATCATGTGGCTCTCTTTTGGAGCAGATTGAAATCTTGCACATACACCTACAAAGAAAGGTGATGTCCGGCTGCTAGCCGTGAGATAGAGCAATGATCCAATAAGTGCTCAGTATCTTGTTTGATCTACTTGCTTGCCATCCGCATCCATGTCCATTTTCACCGATGTGTTCATTGGTATTTTTACGAAAGACTTCTCCTCCATACCAAACTTCTTCATTAAGTCTCTGGTGTATTTTGTTTGACTTATGAAGGTTCCATCCTTCAAATTGTTTCACTTGGAGTCCAAGGAAGAATGTCGACTCTCCCCCATCATGCTCATTTCAAATTTACTTTGCATGAGGTTTGAAAATTTTTCACACAAATCTTTGTTAGTGGATCCAAAAATGATGTCATCCACATATATTTGAACAAGCGGTATACTCTTTTTGTCTTGAATTAAAAGTGTTCTATCTACTTTTCCTTTTGTGAATCCATTTTCGATTAGGAATTGTGACGGGTATCATACCATGCTCTGGGTGCTGTTTCAATCCATACAAGGCTTTCTTGAGTTTGTATATCTTGAGTAGTCATCTACTACCACCAAGGTGTATTTCTTTCCACTTATCTTTGGCGGTTTCCATTTGGGCCAAATAGATCCATATGAAGCGGATGCAATATTCTTGTTGAGGATGGGCATGTCTTTTCTTTGAATGACGACTTGATTTGTTTTCCCTTCCGACATGCATCACATATACTCTCCTTCTTGTATCTTGAGTCCGGAAGTCCTTCTACAAGATGACTTCTTGCCACTTGTTAATTGTTTTGAAATTCGGTGACTCGGCTTTTTTGTGCCACGGCCAACTTGATTCAAATTCAAGTGCTTTTTGCTAGTAGACAAGTCTTTGGGTGTTGCGATTGACCAATCCACTACATACATATTTTTCTGTCTACATCCTTGCGGACAACTTCATTTGATTCAATATCTTTGATTTGGCATATACCCATGTTGAATCCAACATTGTAGCCCTTGTCACGAGCCGATCGATACTTAGTAAGTTGAAGTTGAGTCCTTCAACATATGCAACATCTGTGATTTCTAATCCATTCCTCTTGATGGATCCAATGCCTCTTATTTCACCAGGAGCTTCATTTCCTCCAAATATGACTTTTGCTCCTTTGTCTTCCTTGAATTTTGACATTTCTCTTATTTCTGTCATATGTCCGGAATGCGACCACTATCCATGTACCAGGTTCCTTGGCACTCACTTCCTTGAACTCGCAATCAAGGAAATTAAGTTTTAGGTACCCATACTTGTGCCGGGTCCCGAGGGGTTAGAATTGTAAGATGATCCAACCAACCTATAGCCAAATGATTTGACTCTAAGGGGTTGCCATCTATCGATGCCATAATCATAATTAATCCTGGCAAATTGCTTGGGGATTCTAAGTTCATACAACTGTCTCTTTTGTCTGTATGCCGCATATGTGTTTTAGCAATTGCCTTCCTTGGGTAATTGTGGTGTTTTTGAGTGTAGTGCCTAGGTGCATATGTGTGCTTTGATGAAAGCTCTTATACTTTTGGAATGGCCTTTCTTTGAGTTCTAGGCCTTTGCCATGTGGGCTTATATTCCATAAGTCCGTCTTTGACGATTCACATTATTCCAATCACTTGGCTTGGATATTTTCTACCATTCCCATCATATGTATTTCTTTTATGGGTTTTCTGGGATTTTTGGTAGCTCTGCTTCTTCTTTACTGAGTATTTTCTGTTTGGAGTTTGCCGAGGGACTCATTTGCAATTTCGCTATTAATTTAGCATTTTCAGCCTTTAAACTTTCATTTTCAACACTATTTGACTTAGAGTACTCGGCTCCTTAGTCGGCTTTGAGTTTTGACTTTTGAGTAGGCTCGTTTTCCTCATTCAATAGTGTGTGTGAGGTTTTAATGTGCTCAAAATCTTTCATCATTTTGCCTAATGAATCATAAAGATCAGTGGGTGATGAAGTGTGTGTGTCACGATCACTATCACTAGTGTCGAGTTTGTTGAGTTAGATTGTACCTCATCTTCTTGATCGGGTTGATCTTGTTCTTTGGCCATCAAGCGGTCGGGGGCTTCTTCTTCGAGTCACTTGAGTAGTCGGCTTCACTTTGCTCTCGAATCACTTGTCTCTCTTGACTTGGCTTGTTTTCAAAGATCTCTGCACCATCATTGCCTTTTTCCTTTCTTGTCTTCTTTCTCTCAAGACCTTCCTTTCTTCTTCATCTCTCGTATTTGTTGACTACGAGGATACGGACGATCAATGGCATAGTGACCTGGTTGTCTACGATTCCAACATAGATATTCACCTTTTGATCGGCTATTTCCATTCTTGAGTTGTCACCCTTTGATACTCAACTTTTTGATGATCTGTTCTCTTGGTTGGCCTGTCTTCCCTTGATTTGGAGGAGCCGAGTGTCTTCTCGGAAGATTCACCCTTTCCTCTCTTGTAGTTCTTATTAAAGAACTTGTTGAATCTTTTAACCATCGTGGCTATTTTTCTTCGGGTCAATGACTTCTTTGACCTCGGCTCTCTTCCCATCTTTAACAATTAGAGCAAATTGTTTTGGGTACAAATTGTCTCTTCCTGGTCTTTTCTTCTCGGCTCAAACTCGTAGGCTTTGAGGTCCGAGAATAGTTCATGGTTGGATGTCTTTGATAGGTCCATGGAATGTCTCGGTGCCATGACCTTCATTTCCCATTCAGCTAGAAGACTTTTTAGGATCTTCATACACATTTCTTCCTCGTGTATATTCCTTTCCAAGTGTGGGACACTCATTTGTGATTTACGAAACCGAGCATCCAGTTGATCCAGGTTTTCTCCTGAGATCATTTTGAAGTTCTCAAATTTTTGTACACCACCGACAATTTGTTTTCTTTGATTTGCTCTGAGCCTTCACAAATCAATGTCAATTTGTCCCAGATTTCCTTAGCCGTTTTGCAAGATTTGACTTTGTTGAACATGGCTTTGTCCAAGGTTTTGTAAAGGATGTCCTTGGCTACATTGTCCAGGTTGTATCTTTTTCTCATCATTTGTCCACTCGGTTCTTGGTTTTTCAACCATGACTGTCTAGAGCAAGATCTTCTTCTCCTTCACCGCAACTCTTCGTGCAAATGTTCACCTTTAATATTTGCGAGAGGCCCATTTTCTATCACTATCCACATCTCATCATGTAATGCTGATAGATGAGCCTGCATACGAATTTTCCAATCATCAAATTCTTCGATAGTGAACATAGGGATGCGTGTCAAATTTGCTTCCATGATAATGACTTTTAATAAAAAGAGTTTTGAAGGTTTAAGTACTAAAGCGGACTTTGAAAAGTTTGGAGATCTAGTTCGAGAACCGGTGCGGAGGGTTCAATGAACCAACCGCTCTGATACCACTTGTAGGTCCCAAGGGGTGTAAGTGTAAGGTTTAGAAGGGGTTGAATAAACCTTACCAAATTTTCGATTTAGTCCTTTTAAATCTACAAAGTTGATTCTACACACCAATTTGTGTCCTTGATGGACAATCGAATTAGTCACTCAAGAGAGTTAATCTCTCAACAGACTCAAATTTGAGCATTGATGGAGTAACTCACTTTGTTGGCTATAATTTAACTCAACTGTGGTTTTATTTTCATTGGAAGACTTAACACCCTTAAGTTTGATTGAGCAAGATTTTAGAGCTTGATTTAGTACTTATAAATTATCAAATGGATAGCAAATTTATCGTGAGATATAAGCGATTAAAAGTGCGGGAATTTAAATGCTAAAATGTAAATGACACGGTGAAGTTTTTATAGAGGTTCGAAGATGGGGTAATTCTTCTACTCCTCTCTTCTCCAACTCCTGGAGGAATCCACTAGGTAATGATCGGTTTACAAAGTGGTAACAGTCCGGATACAAGTCTTGATCACAACAAATGACTTGATCCTTTGGGACTCGATGCCTGAGACGCCTTGATCACTCACCGGCTTCTCGTGCGACTCGGCTTCTTCACGGCAGTTGCCTTGCTACTCTGACTCACTTGCTCAAGCTCTTTGGATTTGATCACGAAGCCCTCCAAAAGCTTAAGACTTGGTTCAACTTGAACCTTTCTACAATCCTTCCCGAATGTAGACCCTTGTTTTCAAAGGTTTCCTCTTCAACCGATTGAAGTTCTCTTTCCTTCACGGTGAGTGTTGGATTGATGTACTTCGTAATGTAGGCTTGAGGATTGAGAATGTTTCAGTTTTTCTAATGTGCTTGTATATCTCACGTGTGTCTCTTTCTTCTCAAACAAACTCCTCGGCCTTTTATAGTGAACTTTCAAAAATTTGCCCGTTGAAGAGATAGGCTTATTTTTGAAAGTCACTTTGCGATCGTTGGCTTGCGATTCTTGGAATTGCCATTTCCTCGTATGAATTGTTCTTTCACCTTTTTCGAGTTCGACACGGTGTGGTGCTTCCCATTGGTTCATTCCTTTTGCACGCTTCGGGACCGAGCACTCCGAGAAAGATGGTATGGAGATATTACTTGTTTAAGTAAATCTCTTGATTTACTACAACGGTTCTTTTACGATTATCTCGACTTGACCGCATTCCCTTGCTTTCCCCAGGTGACTTAGAGTCGACTTCCAATCATGGATGACTCTTCCGTCGATTCAACTTGAGACTTGGCTTTTCTTGAGTTGACTTGACTGATGCTCCACTCACCGTATCTCACCGCTTCTTCTCGATAGAGTTCTGTCTACTCTTCTTTGCCATACTCAAATTGTCTCGCAATGAGTCTTCCTTCAGTCTTTAGTTGTCTTCTTGCATGTTAGGGCGTGGCGACTTAACTCGGCTTGGCCACTCTAATTGTTACAATACATTTTACAAAAAGAATTGGGGTGCCAACTTTCTATTCTAAGTTTTACATGGCATTCATCAAAATCTAAACAATAAAATTCCTAACAAGATTCTATTGTTTTACTAATAAAATTTGAATTGGTGGATTATTATTTACATTTGTGCTAGCATGTAAAGACTTAGAGAGTTTCTTATGTCGGGATTTGTATGTGTTGTTATAACAAATAGTATATCGCCTGTGCGATACATGAAGTGTAATATAATAAAGTATTGTATAGTTTTGATATTAAGAAGTTGATATATTATAGGAATGATAATGGTGCGAGGCAGCGACCATGTCCTGAACTGAAGAAAGATTGGAGGATTATACATCTTGACCTGAGCAAAATAATTTAATATTTATTAAATTATTATTATTGTTATTATTATACAAATTTAATATATTTTCACGAGATATCATGTTAAATACCCAACAATAAATTAAAACTTTAAAAAAATAAAGAAAACAAAATGATTATGTGTTTGAAGCAAGTTTATAAATATATTGAAATACATTTGTAATTAAAACTTTAAAAATTATATGTTTACTTAATAATTTTTTACAACTAAATTAAATTAGATCAATTGAGATTTTTTGAATGAATCAAAGATATATTAAAAGATGAAAAAGAGTGATCCTGATCACAGGCTCATCAGGTAGTCAAAGAAACAAGACAAAAATCGAGTCCGAAAAAAAATCGAAATGGTCACAAGCCGACCAAATGGCTGAATGGTTGGGGCCTTGTTAAAACCTCTCAAGTTAAAACATACCCTTGTGGAAAAAACCCTTGGCAGGAAAAAGAGTACCCCCCATAAATGAAGCGTCCAAAAATAAAGAAATAAGGACCAGGAGCATTATCTAACAAATCTATAATTGGATTGACCAACATAGTCTTCCGTGAGAAAAATGACAATATCCGCAGGAGGAACACCCCACCAAGTCGTCAATTGCGACTTCTTGCTTAGAAGGTCTGCCACTCGATTGCCTTCACGATAGATATGCGAGACCACCAGATCCATCTGTGAAAGCAAATGAAGAGTATATCGCCATTTGCTAAGATGACGCCAGGGTACAACAACGAATCTCTTGTGAAGCAAGTCCACAACATAAACGGAATCTGACTCGAGCCAAAATTGAGTCCAACCCTTAGCGAATGCATAATGAATGGCCCACATTGCCGCCACCAATTCGGCCTAAAAGCGTACCCAGTACCACAACATTCCACAAAGCAACCTCGAAAGAAGCATCTGCAGTTCCGAAAGACCCCAAAAGCTGTAAGGCTGCCCGGCGCTCCCGAAGCGCTACCGTCCGTATTCACCTTGATCCAGCCCGGAAGGGGTTTTTGCCAAATAAATTGCACGATCTTTGGAGCTTGTCTAGCCCGCCCAGGAACTCGAAGTCTCCTTAGAATGAAAAGGTCTTTTTGATCGTTATCCATGGAGCCCTAATCTAAAGAAGAAGATTCAACAATAAGAATCCGAAGATGGATAATAGCCACATCCACCGTCCAGAGTTTATCATTAAAAGCCAAATCATTCCGGATAAGCCAAATAAGCCAGATGCAGGACAACGCTGCCACACGCCATAAAAAAAGCAACCTGCTCGCTAAAACGGAAAGACATTAAGCACACCAGAAATTCATTAAAGCTATGAGCCATAAAGACGTGAACACCAAATGAATCAAAAATCCAATGCCAAAGAGCCCCTGCAAAGACACAAGAGACAAACAAGTGATCAACAGATTCAATAGAAGCACAACAAAGACCACAGACCGAGGGGCCAATGAAACCCCTAGGGTGCAATAAGTCCAAGACCGCCAAATGATTGTGGATAGCTCACCACACCACAATCGAACGGCGTTCTGGAATGTGAGGTGACCAAATCCAAGAACCCCAATAGACCATAGGAGATTGAGGCCGAATATGATGATAAGACGCTTTCGAGGTAATATTCCCATCGTCAGAGTGCATCCAGACCCGTGTGTCCTTCGAGGAGGGGGCGATGGGGACGCGAATGATATTCCAGAAAAGATCCAAATAAGCCTCAACAAACAAGTAGGTGAAATGCCAAGACTCATCGTAGAAGTACTCAGAAATGCGTTGCCCAAATAGATATATGTACTCATGCAGAATACCAATTCTATCGGCAATGCAGTAACCTAACCAGTTGTCAATCCAAAATAATATATCGGAACTACACCCAGGGATCAATTGAGATATAATTGAAATTTATACCATCAAACTATTATATACATTAATTTGATAAACAAAATCAGAGTATCATTTGGTTTCTTGATAACAAAATCATTCTACTCAAATCATGAATATTTGATAAACTATCTTATAACATAAAAGATTATTGTTTGATAATAATAAATAAATATAACATAAGTAATAGAACAAATAAGTATCATTTCTTTTATGTAATAATCATATACTTATTATATATTCAAAAAAGTATGGGCAATATAATATTTATATATATATATATATATATATATATATATTTAGTCAAGTGGCTACGATAATCTAGAGGGGGTGAATAGATTATCTCGGTTTTTCAGATTTTGCCCTCTTTTTCGAATAATCAAGTAAAGACGAGAATGTAAATGCAGAAATTAAACAATACTCGTCGATTTATAGAGGTTCAACCCACCTAGGGCCTAATCCTCTACCACCCCAATATATCCTGGATGGATTTCAAAAAGAAAAAAAGATTTTATTAATTACAAAAATTAATACAACAACACCTTGAGGATTACCTCAACCCTCTTACAACACCTTCAAGGAGATTACCACAATCTTCCTTCACCACCTTTGAAGAGTACCACACTCTCCAAACACCTATCACCTAGATCACCCAAGTGTATTCTTACCACAAGAATACTCACAAGGATGTCTTGTGTTGAATGATGACCAAAATTAAGATTACAACTCAATAATGAATAATACAATATGAGTACAAGTGTAATCAAGAATTGAAAGCCTAGACCTTAAGAATGTGCAAGTGAAAGTGCTTAGGCTAATACAACAAGATTTATGACAAAGAGTTTGCTTGTGTGCTTTTGCTTGTATGTTGTGTTGTATCTTGTTGCTTGAATGAAGCCTCTATTTATAGGAGAAGTCTTGGCTTGATTTCCAGACATAGGCTCCTCCTTGGGGAGTGATTTTCTGCAAAAGAAATCATTTAAAATCAAGATTATAGCTGTTAGAAATCAGTCCCACAAATTAGGAAAAAGCTGTCTGAAAATGCAACGGATAGTTTGCTGATGCACAGGGGGTGCGACCGGTCGCACAGAGATAAGTTTGAAATTAGTTCTCTGCGAATTTTACACAGGGAGACCGATCGACGGGGGGTCCGATCGGTCGACCCCTATGCTGAACGGTCGGGGGTGCCAAAAAATCGAAACAGAGAGTTCTGAACTTGAAACCAATGTTCAGGTACCGGTCGCCCATAGGGTCGACCGGTCGCCCCTACCGGTCGACCTCAGGATCGACCGGTCGCCCTCCTTATTTTCCATTCCGTCCCGTTTTCTGTTTCAAAACTCAACTCAGGTACAGGTTGCCCTATAGGGCGACTGGTCGAGCTTGAAATATAAGTGTTGTCCAATTTCTTATCAAAAATAAACTTCAAGAAATACTCCAAAAAATAGTAAAAATATTTTAAATCGATCGGAAGTATTTGGACAACATTTAGGGACATTATTTTGGTATAAGAAAACTCATTTGAACAAAATCATCAAAATCATGATAAAAACATCTATCTAACAAACTCCCCCTTTTTGATGATTACAAACCAAAACAATTTTCAAGAGGACGATTTCGAAAACAAAAAATATTTTCCGGTCTATGAGTAAACTATCCACTTAAAAATATTTTACAAAAGCTCCCCCTATCAACAAGCACATCAATAAGAAATATTGCATAAGCTAGAAACATAAGCTTTTACAAGATGAATATAAACAATATGAGCTTAGAAGCTCCCCCTGTCAAAAATACTCATAATCCATGCAAATAAGTACATAATACAAGCCATGGACTAAGTATTATTTACAACTTATGGCATTAGAAAGCCATAGCTTATAGCTTTTATTGCGAGCTTTTATTAGCTTCTTTTAGCTAACGAGCCAATTTCCTGTTTCTCCCCCTTTGGAATCATCAAAAAGAATGTTAGGATGATAAAAACATCATACATGTATATCAAAGTGCGCCAAAGAGCCAAGTTATCAACCGTTGAAAAAATAGATGTAGAATCTGAATAGCAATGGGAGAAATTGATTATTTGATATCCATAAGCTTGTTTTGTTTGTCAAGACATGATCTCAATAAGTATATAAGACATTTGAAAGTATAAGAGTCATGTACAAGATGAGAAATTCTTTGTGACAATTCATCGAACACCTTGTGGGCATGAAAAATAAAAAAAGTTGTATAAAACCCTTGTAAATGAAACAAGCCAAAGATTTTCATCACCAAATCAGTTCAAACACAATTCAATACATCATAAATAACAAGCTCATCACAATCATATGAAACTTCCATAAAAAATGTAACAAAAAAGTCACAATCTCAAGGGTTCAACCCAATTGAGCAAAGAAAGTAGAATTCTTACCATTCAATCGGTCAAGATGAGCAATGATGATGATGATCGAGCCTAATTAAGTCCAAGATATGAAAAGTATGCAAGAGAACAAGTTTGAAGTGAAATTTGTGTGCAATTGGCGAATGGGACGAAAAATGGACAAAATGAGCCAAAATGGCTAAGTTTGAAGACATAAACGTTTTTAACCATAAAATGGCAGTGGGCGACCGGTCGATGGTGTGGGTGACCGGTCGATGGTGTGGGCAACCGGTCGAGGTAAGGTCCGACCGGTTGCCCTCACCCCAGTCAGCCCACTGTCTCAACCTGTTTTCCAAAACCCGAATTTTCAACCGAAAATCCGATTTTTCGCCCCTAAGTTTTAAAACGTGCAAAATGCAAACGTAAACCTCATTCAATATGCATTATGCCTAACCGAGCTCGTATAGATGCAAAAGTCTCGGAAGATAGCGGATATGTTTAGTACGATTATGATGAACCAGGTTTTGAGCTATATTAATAGCGGATATGTTATCACAAAAGATAGGAACATTTTCAAAAGAACATTTGTAATCCGCTAAGGTTTGTTTCATCCAAAGAAGTTGAGTACAACAAAACGCTGCGGAAATATATTCGGCTTCGGCCGTTGAAAGTGAAACACAATTTTGTTTCTTTGAAAACCAAGATACTAGGCAATCGCCTAAAAATTGACATGATCCGGAAGTACTTTTCCGGTCATCAATATTTCCCGCATAATCCGAATCACTATAGCCTTTAAGAGAAAAATTTTCATTCTTTGGATAAAATGAACCATATTGAATAGTGTCTTTCAAATATCGAAAAATCCTTTTAACGACACTCATATGAGATTCTTTGGGATTGCTTTGAAAACGAGCACATAGGCATACGGCATGGAGAATGTCCTGTCTACTAGCGGTTAAATAAAGTTAACTACCAATCATACCTCGATACTTTGATTCATCCACAGACTTGCCTTTCTCATCTTTGTCAATTTTGACATTTGTCGCCATAGGGGTAGAGACGCTTCTTCCTTCTTCAATGCCGAACTTTTTCAAAAGTTCTTTTGTATATTTTGATTGTGAAATGTAAATACCTTCTTGGCATTGCTTAATTTGAAGTCCAAGGAAGAAGTTGAGCTCCCCCATCATGCTCATTTCAAATTCACCTTGCATCAACTTAGAAAATTTCTTGCACAAAGATTCATTAGTAGCACCAAAGATAATATCATCAACATAAAATTTGCACAAGTAAACAATCTTGCCCTTTTTCAAAAACAAAGAGAGTAGTATCAACTTTACCTCTTGTAAAACCATTTTGTAAAAGAAAAGAGCTAAATCTATCATACCATGCACGGGGTGCTTGTTTTAAACCATACAAAGCCTTTTTAAGTTTATAAACATCATTAGGCCTAGAAAAATTTTCAAACCCCGGAGGTTGTTTTACATAGACTTCTTCTTGAATAAAACCATTTAGAAAAGCGGATTTAACATCCATTTGGTAAAGCTTGAAATTTTTAAAACAAGAATAGGCAAGTAAAATACGAATAGCTTCTAAACGTGCTACGGGTGCAAAAGTTTCATCATAATTAATACCTTCTTCTTGACAATACCCTTGAGCTATTAACCTTGCCTTATTTCGAACAATGTTGCCTTGATCATCAAGTTTGTTCCGGAATACCCATTTAGTACCAATAATAGTTTGAGATGGAGGACAAGGTACCAATTCCCATATATCATTTCTTTCAAATTGATTCAACTCTTCTTGCATTTCCAAAAATCAATCCTCATCCTCAATAGCCTCCTTGGCATTTTTAGGCTCTTTTTGAGATATAAGAGCTTTCTCGGCAAATCTTCTTCGGGTCATCACTTTATCAAGGGGATCACCAATAATAAGATCTTTTGGGTGATCTCCCTTAAATTTCGATGCTACGGGAATATCCGAAGTATCACCTCTATCTTTTTGAGGAACATTTGAAGTGGATGGTTGATCATTTGATGTAGAAGGTTGATCATTTTGAGCATCATTTTGAACAATGGGTTCAATAATATCCTCTTCATCACTTTCATCATTGGGTATCCTTTCAACACCCGAAGCTTCATTGAATTTGACATGGATGGATTCTTCAACAACCCCACTAGTCTTATTGTAAACCCGATATGTTTTGCTTTTTGTAGAATACCCCATAAATATTCCTTCATCGGCCTTAGGATCAAGTTTGTCCAATTGATACTTAGTATTCAAAATAAAACACTTACATCCAAACATTTTGAAGTAACTAATATTTGGAGTTATTCCTTTCCAAAGCTCATATGGAGTTTTATTCATTTTAGGATGAATATAAACTCGATTTATGACATAGCAAGCGGTACTTACGACTTCGGCCCAAAAATATTTTGGAAGAGAAAATTCATTGAGCATGGACCGACTCATCTCTTGTAGTATCCGATTCTTCCTTTCGGCTACTCCATTTTGTTGAGGTGTCCTTGGAGCCAAAAAATTATGTGCATATCCCTTGGTTTCACAAAAGACTCTAAATTCACAGTCAAATTCTCCACCTCGATCACTTCGAATAGACTGAATAGTATCTTCCTTTTCATTCTCAATAAGTCTACACAACTTAACAAACTCATTAACGGCATCGCTTTTATTGGTAAGAAAAGAGCCCAAGTATATCTAGAAAAATCATCAACAATAATGAAAGTGTAATGTTTTCCACTTAGACTAGCCGTACCAATATCCCCATACAAATCTAAATGAAGAAGTTGTAGAGGCTTGGTTGTGAAAATTTCATTTTTGGGCTTAAAACTACCCTTAACCAATTTGTTCTTTTGACAAGTGTCACATAAGCCAAGATTTTCAAAATCCAATTTGGGTAGTCCTTTTACATGTTGGTTTTTGTAAATATGTTTTAAATTTTTGTATCCAACATGTCCAAGTCGCCTATGCCATAAACTCGTTAAATCATTATTGGCGACAAGACAAGAAACATTTTGACTAACCAAATCACTTGTACAAATTTTGTAAAGATTGCCTTTTCTATTTGCTCCACAAATAATTTCATCATTTTTAAGAATAAGACATTTTTCTTTATTGAAAACAACATTATAATTTGAATCGCAAAGTTGGCTAACACTTATCAAATTAAACTTAAGCCCTTCTACTAAAAGAACATTACTAAGAGAGAAGAAAGAGTTACCAATTTCTCCATTTCCAAGAATTCTTCCTTTGCCATTGCTGAACATGACCATATCCTCTTCCTGGATCTTGATGTTGGTAAAAAGTTCTCTCCTTCCGGTCATATGGCGTGAACACCCGCTGTCCACGAGCCATTTTGAATCCTCCATTGTTGTTATAGCCCCTATGACCTACAAAAAAATTATTTTTAGGTACACTAGTTTTGGGGTCCATGGGGGTTAGCCTTGAGACCTTTGGGTCTCCAAACAAAACTAAAATTGTTCTTCAATTTACAATTACTAACATAGTGACCAACTTTACCACAATAAAAACAAATAAGATCATGGGCACTATTAGCACGTACAAAAGTCGGACCTTGGTCATTTTTCTTTGAAACAAGTTGAAAAGGTTTGTAGCCAAGTCCTAATTTGGAATGCTCACCTCTTTGTGCATCTAAAATTTTTGTAACTTTATCCGTGCTTATGTTAAAACAATGCACATCCTTTTTCAAACATTCAAGATCTTTGGTGAGTGATTCTTT
Organism: Rehmannia glutinosa; assembly: GCA_016081115.2. NCBI lineage: Eukaryota > Viridiplantae > Streptophyta > Magnoliopsida > Lamiales > Orobanchaceae > Rehmannia > Rehmannia glutinosa. The sequence goes on along the minus strand of JABTTQ020001797.1, from coordinate 179,672 downwards.
TTCGGTTCCAAGAGTGTGAACTCTAGTAAGAGTAATAGCATGAGCTTTATCAAGGGATTCATAAGAAATAAATAGTTTTTCCTTTTCAATTTTAAGCTCTTTATGCTCCTTTTTCAAAGTCTTGTATTTAACAATCAAATTTTGAAACTCAATTTGTAATTCATCAAAATCACATTGCAGTTAATCAACTAAGGAGGAGGTAGAAGAGTTAGAGTGTGTAAGTCCAAGCGGCTACGATAATCTAGAGGGGGGGTGAATAGATTATCTCCATCTTTTCGATATCGCCCTCTTTTTAAAACCGAATGCTCAAATACAATAATAAAGGTGCGGAATATAAACAACACACGTCGACTTAAAGAGGTTCAACCCACCTAGGGCCTAATCCTCTACCACCCCAGTATATCCGGGATGGATTTCGAAAAGAAAAAGAATTTTATTAATTACCAAAATTAATACAAATTCAACTCACAACACCTTGAAGAGCACCACACTCTTCTTCAACACCACCTTTGGAGATTACCACAATCTCCCTTTGAAGATTACCACAATCTTCCTTCAACGGCACCTTGTGAAGATTACCACAATCTTCAACCTTGAAGAATACCAAATTCTTCAACACCTCAATAAGAAGATTACCACAATCTTCTTGTACCTATCACCTAGATCATCCAAGTGTGCTCTTACCACAAGAACACTCACAAGGATATCTTGTGTTTGAATGATAACCAAAAAATCAAGATTACAACTCAATAATGAATATTACAATTTGAGTGCGAAGTGTAATCAAGAATAGCCTAGACCTCAAGAATGTGAAAGTGAATAGCTAGGCAAATTACAACAAGAAATAAGACAATGAAAGACCAAGTGTTTGCTTGAAGTGTATCTTGTTGTGTTGTATCTCAATTGTTGTGTTGGTTGCTCCAAAACTTCCTCTATTTATAGGAGATGATTGATCAAGCATAGGCTCCTCTTGGGGATTGAAAATCTACAGAAAAATACAATTAAAATCAAGAATATAGCTGTTAGAAATCAATCCCACAATTTAAGGAAATGTGTTTCTTTGTCAAACGGTCATATTTTTCTTTGTCAATAGATAGAGCGACGGTCGCATTTAAATAGACGTTGAAAAAATACACAGCAAAATAACACAGGGCGACCGGTCGACGTCTACCTCGACCGGTCGACCATCACCCCAACCGGTCCCCCTCATGGATTTTGTAAAGATCAAAAGTTCTGTTTCAAACACACTTGCAGGACCGGTCGCACCGCGCACTGGCGATCGGCCGACCGGACCGGCCGACGCCTTGATGCACCGGCCGACTGCTTGTTTTTCCTTCCGTCTCATTTTCTGTTTCTAAAAACATCTTCAGGTCTGCGGGTTGCCCTATAGGGCGGCCGGCCGACCACGAGACAAAATGTTGTCCAATTTTTGTCAAAAATAAAACCCAAGAAATACTCCGAAAATTTAGTAAAAACATTTTAAACCAATCGAGAGTATTTAGACAACATTTAGGAACCTTGTTAAGGAGTGAAAAATCCATTGAAATAAAATCATTAAAAGTGTTGTCCATTATTATCAAATATAAACTTGAGGAAATACTCCTAAAAATATTAAAAACCATTTTAAATCATTTAGGAGTATTTGGACAACCTTTAAAAGCATTGTTTTGGTGACAAAATAAAATCATCAAAATTAAGATAAAAACATGTATCAAACAGAGTGTACCTTATTATTTTCATCATCTATGGCCATAAGACCATGTTTGGTTCTCATTCCTCGTCGGTTGTTTCAAGTAGTTCATCTGAAGTTTTGACCTCCGCATTTAGAGCCTTCATTTTCGAAAAAGGCTTCTTTTTCTTTTGTTCCTCCTCATCGAGTTTTGGGCAATCGGCAATGAAGTGCCCGGATTTTCCGCATTTAAAGCAGGCGTTGTCTCTCTGCTTTCGTGCCTTATTTTTGCTTACAAATTTTGCAAATTTTCGAACAAGTGCGGCCGTCTCCTCATCATCCTCATCATTATCATAGTATGCATTATTAGAAGAAGAAGCAAGACCTTTAGGAATATTTTACATACCCGATTGATTGATGGTTGGTTTGGAATTTTTCCTCTCCTTGAGATGGACTTCATAGATGAGGAGGTTCCCGATGAGCTCGTCGAACTTGAGTGTCTCAAGATTTTGTGCCTCCGTGATTGCCGTCACCTTTTCGGACCATGAGCCGGGAAGTGCATTCAATACCTTAGTCACCTTATCTTCTTCGGAGATGACTTTACTGAGGGCCACAAGAGGATTGACGATGTTGTCAAGCCTTTCCACCATTTTTGAGATGCTTTCACCATCATGCAAGTTAAAGTTTTCAAAGTCTTTAACAAGCATGGTCTTTCTTGCTTGCTTGACCTTCTTTGTCCCTTCATATATAGTCTCCAATTTTTCCCACACCTCATGTGCATACCTTATGCCTCTTATGCGATTGTACTCGGTGGCGGTAAGAGAACAATGCAAAATATTTAAGGCCTTACCGTTTAGAGAGAAAGCCTTCTTATCGTTTTCATCGAACTCCTTGAAAGGTTTAGGAGCCGAGGTGCCATCCTCCAATTTCTTGGTTGGTTGAGCAACTCCTTCAATGACCACATTCCAAATGTCGAACCCGCACCCTTGTAGAAAGCACTCCATGCGGTCTTTCCAAAATGCGTAGTTGTTGGCATCGAATAGTGGTGGCTTGTTAGTGGAGGCGCCGGTGGTGAGATAAGCTTCATTCGTAGCCATGGATCTTTCCTCTTTACTCGGAACGAGCTAGCCAAAGAGTTTAGCTTAGATACCACTTGTTAGTCCAAGTGGCTACGATAATCTAGAGGGGGTGAATAAATTATCTCGGTTTTTCAGATTTTGCCCTCTTTTCCGAATAATCAAGCAAAGACGAGAATGTAAATGCAGAAATTAAACAACACTTGTCCATTTCTAGAGGTTCAACCCACCTAGGGCCTAATCCTCTACTACCCCAGTATATCCGGGATGGATTTCAAAAAGAAAAAAAGATTTTATTAATCACCAAAATTAATACAACAATACCTTGAGGATTATCTCAACACTCTTACAACACCTTCAAGGAGATTACCACAATCTTCCTTCACCACCTTTGAAGAGTACCACACTCTCCAAACACCTATCACCTAGATCACCCAAGTGTATTCTTACCACAAGAATACTCACAAGGATGTCTTGTGTTGAATGATGACCAAAATTAAGATTACAACTCAATAATGAATAATACAATATGAGTACAAGTGTAATCAAGAATTGAAAGCCTAGACCTCAAGAATATACAAGTGAAAGTGCTTAGGCTAATACAACAAGATTTATGACAAAGAGTTTGCTTGTGTGCTTTTGCTTGTATGTTGTGTTGTATCTTGTTGCTTGAATGAAGCCTCTATTTATAGGAGAGGTCTTGGCTTGATTTCCAGACATAGGCTCCTCCTTGGGGAGTGATTTTCTGCAAAAGAAATCATTTAAAATCAAGATTATAGCTGTTAGAAATCAATCCCACAAATTAGAGAAAAGTTGTCTGAAAATGAAACGGATAGTCTGCTGATACACAGGGGCGCGACCGGTCGCGCAGAGATAAGTTTGAAATTAGTTCTCTGCGAATTTTACACAGGGGGACCGGTCGACGGGGGGTCCGACCGGTCGACCCCTATGCTGAACGGTCGGGGGTGCCAAAAAATCGAAACAGAGAGTTCTGAACTTGAAACCAATGTTCAGGTACCGGTCGCCCATAGGGTTGACCGGTCGCCCCTACCGATCGACCTCAGGATCGACCGGTCGCCCTCCTTGTTTTCCATTCCGTCCCGTTTTCTGTTTCAAAACTCAACTCAGGTACAAGTTGCCCTATAGGGCGACCGATCGAGCTTGAAATATAAGTGTTGTCCAAGTTTTTATCAAAAATAAACTTCAAGAAATACTCCGAAAAATAGTAAAAATATTTTAAATCGATCGGAAGTATTTGGACAACATTTAGGGACATTGTTTTGGTATAAAAAACTCATTTGAACAAAATCATCAAAATCATGATAAAAACATTTATCTAACAATATATATAGGACCCAATCATTATATGAGTACATAGGACCAAATCTAGACCATAGATCTAACTATTTCAATGGCTAGTATTAAAACATATTTAATGTTTATAAAATATTTAATAAAACCAAATTGGGGCAAATTAGTCCATGTAAAAATAGGGGGATGACTGAATCTAATAAATCACATGAAAATAGGAGTAGTTACCTATAATTGGTTCTATCTTACCTTACGGATCATGATATTAATCTTGATAAATCAATTAAATCCCATGAAAATAGGAGCAGTTACCCACAATAGGAGCAATTACCCGCGATTGTTTAGAATGTTGCTTAGTTGTGCATAAACAGATGCTTGTGAGTATGGAAAATGTTGTTTATTTATTTATTGTATTTTGCGTTCTCACATTAAATATAGTTTGTTGAATTGAAAATGTGATGTTATGCAAAACAATATGCTTATATAATATACTCATAATGATTGCCTATTGAGTAATTGTTGCATATGGACTACAAACACCACTAATGTGTGTCCGTGTTTGAGAGAGAGCATATTGGGGTGTTGCTTATCGACATATTAGATACTGCTTATGTGTGCTTGTTTTCTTGCTTTTTTAGCAAATTGTTCAGGAACCAAACAATTGTTTATTTATTTAATCCATATGTTTTACTGCTTATTGACGTATTAAGTACTGCATATGTGTGCTTGTTTTATTGCTTTTTGAGAAAATTGTTCAGAACCAAATAAATTACTTATTTAGTCCATATGTTTTACTGATTATTGACGTATTAAGTACTGCTTATATATGCTTGTTTTACTGCTTTTCGATCAAATTGTTCATGATGCCAAAAAAAATAAAATAAAAATAATTTTTCCATGTACTCAACTATGAATAACATAGCATATGTTATACCAAAAAACTGAACATTCATCAAAGAAAATACGCAACTAACTCAAAACATTCCTATAGTAAACTACACATGTATGTCAACTACTCCAACCAACCCGTTAAATTCAAAAAAAATACTAAAATATTCAACCATTTGATCAAAAATAAAAAAACATAATCGTTTTGTTCTGATCCTACGCCGTTCCAGCAAACTTATTCGCCTCTGCCAAATTCAACTCCATTTGCTCATTCATATCATCCAAACAAACTGCAGTTGCATATTTCCTTGCGGCCTTCCTTTTCCCACTATCTTTTGACATTTGCAAACCAAAATCTATCAAAAAAGCACCAGCCAACTATATGAAAAATAAGCAGAATATAAAGCATACATGAGCATTAAAACAAGCATATATAAGCATACTTAAAATCATCAATGAGCAGTTAAAACCATCTTTAAAATATATATAAAAAAAACAATCCAAGTTAAACCATATTTCACCACCTATTATAAGCAGAATATAGAGCATATATAAGCAACATAACAAGCATATATAAGCACAACTAATAACATTAATGAGCAGAAAAATCATTTTTAAAATGTAAAAAATATAGCAATTCTAGTTAAACTCTATTTCACCAATTATTTTATCAAAAACATAAAAAAATATAAATTTGCCAACACTAAAATTATATTAAGTCGATGAAAGTGTAATCTTATTAAAAACATTAAAACAACGCATACATAAGCAATAAAACAAACTTACATAAGCATCATTTAAGACCTCAATAAGCAGTTCTAATTAAACCTATTTTTCCCCAATTTGTTTTTTCAATTAAAACAGAGCAATCATAATTAAACCATATTTTCCCAATTTATTTTTCAATTAAAACTCTATTTACTTAAAACAGTAAACAACGCATACAAAAGCAATGAATCAAACATGAATAAGCAATACTAAAAACATCAATAAGCAGTTGCCACATATTTAAACAAAATAGAGCAATCCTTAAAATCCTATTCCCCTACAAAAATTCCTATTACAACCAAAATAATTTTACCCAACTACAAAACTCCATCAAAACATAGCAAAATCATCAAAGTCCATGAAAATCTAAGAAAAAAAATCTAACCATACATCCTACAATCCAACAAACGAAAGAAAAAAAAAACAGAAACACACAATAATTCTAGGGTTTGAAACTGTAACAAGAACAAAAAAATTGTAAAAAATCAGAAATATTATACATTATCAAATGCTTTATACAATAAATTGAACCCAAATATTCTCAAAAAAGATTCTAAAAATATGAAGAAAAAACAAACCCTTGTCCTCTTGCAAATAAACGATGTTGTTCCAAACTCCTCAAAATCTGGATGATGTTGTCGTCGAGTCGGAGAAGATGTTGTTGCCATCGAGTCGGAGATGATGTGGGCCGAGAGGGAGTCTTGTGCTTTTCGGTGTATATTCAAGATATTGAAAAAGGGTTCAACAAAATGAGAAATTGAGAGGAATTCTTTCAGTTTTTAATAAAAGCACGAGAGAGATTGGGAGAACTTGTTTCAATTTTTACAGACTCACAAAGGAAAAAATTAGATGGAAGAGATAAGCAAATGAAACCGTCTCTAATTGCAATCCCATGATTCTAGGAACTTGAAAATGCACCACCAAAAATAACTCCCTCACAATAATGATATTAAGTTGGAATTACCAAAATGTCCTTTTGATTAATAAATTTACTATAAAAAAACCTAAAATTCTATTATATCTAAACCGTTTAAAAATTAATCCAATGCTCCAGATTTGGTCTCACGTACTTATATAACTTGTCCGCACTCACCAGATCTAAATCCTATATATATATATATATATATATCTAAGATTTCAATATACTTAGATAAATTACTTAACAATTAGAACTTGCCAAATTATGTTGAGGGTGAAAAACCGATTTACTGAATAAGAAATTACAATAATCAAAATGCATGAATATACAAATTACTCAATAGCCTGAATGCATAATTTTTAAAATTCACTACAAAATAAAATTTTGGGTAAATATATCTTTTTTTTATTTATTATATTTATTTTTGATTTTTTAAATACAATGTAGGTGTTGAACTGAAGATCGTAAAAAGATGATTAATTTGATATATTATACGTCAAAAGTTAATCAAAAACCAAAAAGTTATTAAATTTTAAAAAGAAAAATAAAAAAATATAATAATCTCTATTGTAAAAATCCCCGCCTAGCCCCGATTAATCCCCGCCTAGGCGCTAGGCTCCCCTCGCCCGCCTACGATTTTTTTCTGATTAAGCCCCGCCTAACCCCGCCCAGGTTCCGTCTAGCCCCAATTAATCCCCGCTTAGGCGCTAGGCTCCAGCCTGCCGCCTAGCTAGCGTCTAGCGCTTTTTACAACATTGATAATAATTAATACAATACACACACATATTTGAAAAACCAATTAATTTACATAGATTTGGAAACCATAAAATTACAAATATTTTTTTACTTTTTTTCCAGGCTTTTATTACTTTTTATAGCAATAAAAAAAGGGTGGGAAATTTTTTTAGCTACTAATTTGAGAATACTCTCTCTCTCTCTCTCTCTCTCTCTCTCTATATATATATATATATATATATATATATATATATATATATATATATTCCTAAAGACAAATACTCATATAAGACAGTCTTACATGCCGCATTTTGTGAGTTGGATCCCCACGATCTGTAACCCAACTCATATCAGACCAAATCCAATTTTCTTCTTTCCTTTTCTCACTATGCTTCATCTCTTCTTCCTTGGGTCTTATATCGGCCATCACCAACACTGAATTTTTTGGCAAAAACTCATATAGGATCGTATTACGGATCCTATTCCGTAAAACGGATCCTACAGCCCGCCCGCCCGCTGGACCCGGTAAATATTTAAAAAAAAAAACTGCAACTAATAGCCCCCCACCCGCCCAGGCCACCAGCTCGCGCCCAGGCTACGCGCCCCAGCCCACCCGCTGCGCCCAGGCCACGCGCCCAGCCGATTATTTAAAAAAAAAAGAGCTCCAAAGGGGAATTGAACCCGCGACCTTAATAAAGGCAAGGTGGTGTTCTACCGCTAGACCACTAGTTCTTGTTGTGCATATTTAGTATAATCTTGAATATAACCATGAATATAAAGCTTCATTATCATTCCTTCATTTTAAAATTTTAAATTCTCTAAATAGGAAGTTATACTTTATCCGAAAATAGTGATATTTTTGAGTAATAAATATGATACTTTTAAGGTGAATATTGATACTTTAATTTTTACATATTCAAAAAATAAATTTTTTTAATGTACTCGTTCTAGTCTTGTAACTAATGTTTTTTCCATTGAAAAACTGATACTTGTGCTGGAAATAGTGATACATTTGATATTAAATATGATACTTATATGATATTAAATATTACATTACATTGAAGAACAAATAAATATATCAGAGTTAAAGTAACACCTTTATGAGTAAAAATATATATTTTTTGAGACAAAATATCATGTTTTAAGAGTAAAAATATCTGTTTTTTTAAATAAAGTATTACATTTTTTAATAATAAATACAAAGAAAGATGAATAATAAACATGATAGAGTTAAAGTAATACTTTTATAAGTAAAAGTATTTGTTTTTTGAGATAAAGTAACATATTTTTTAATATAGTCACAAATTATGAATATATTATAATAAATATATATATATATATATATATATATATATATATATAACAGAGTTAAAGTAACACTTTTATACGTTAAAGTATCTATTGTTTGAGATAAAGTATCATGTTTTTTAATATAGCCACAAATATGAATATATTATAATAAATATATATTAAAGTATCTAGTTTTTGAGATAAAGTATCATGTTTTTTAATATAGTCACAAATTAGAAATGAAGGAAAGAAGGAAAAATAAAAAATAAATATGATATAGTTAAAGTAACACTTTTATAAGTAAAAGTATCCGTTTGTTGAGATAAAGTATCAGATTTCTTAATACAGTTACAAAATAGGAACAAAAAAAGAGAAAAAATAAAAAATAAATATGATGTAGTTAAAGTAACACTTTTATAAGTATCCATTTATTGATATAATGTATCATGTTTTTTTTAATAGACTTGGGTTCGATTCTTAGCCTTTACATTTGTAGGCGTTTTATTTATTTTTTTAATTACCAGACGTATTTAGGAATGAGTTTATATAAATTGTTATACTAAATTTGCACAATAAGCACTAGTGGTATAGTGGTAGAACACCACCTTAAATCTATTAAGATCGTGGGTTCAATGGGCTGTTGCTGGGGGCGGGTGAGGTGTTGTAGGCGGGTGGGTTGGGCTCTAGCGGATCGGTGGGGGCGGATCAGTAGGCCGGGGGGGGTTCTTTGGGCGGGTGGGCTGGTAGGATCCGTCTTATGGAATAGGATCCGTAAGACGGTGCTACAAGAGACCTACTCAATTTTTTTTTTCCTTTTGTTCTTCTTTCTTGTCCTAGTTTCTTGTTGTCAAACCACCAACACCATCAAAATACCAAAATCACGCAGCTCATACCAATTCTATCTTACTATCTTTTTATTTTTTTTGGATTCTCTATCTCAGATTTTCACATATTTCTCTCTATAATTTTTTCTTTCTTTCTGTGATCATCAAACTTTAAACTTGTTCTCCGAATGTTGGACTTCAAGAAAAAAAATGAAAATCCATATTGAATAACTGAGTAGGGGTCTGATTCGCAATAGTCAACTACATAAAACTTCAATAATTGCTAGTCTACTTGTTGACGTGCGTTTTGGTCAACAAACAAAATATATAATAAATTTAACACGTGAAAATATAAGTATGCATAATACGCGTTTATTTATGGCTAATTCTGCCTTTTTTGCGTAATGCCGAGCCGAATTATTGGGGTCGGTCTTTCTTACAATCTCGTGTTTTCAGGTCCCCCTTTTTTTCCTTAAAATGAGGATCTTTATACTCATCGAGTAAGTGGCTTTTCAACAGTCATCTTTGCACTAATCAATCACTAATCAGTAAAATAATTAAAAAAGGACACATGTCCCTCTCTAATCGTGCATGTCAGCCAACTCTTGCCACTTGGTGACTCCTCTCTATAACTTTCTGACATGTGGCAGTTTCTGATACCAATAAAGCACTAAGCATGGGCAAGTATGGGCAAATGGTTATTTTTATGAATCTGTCGCGCATGCGTTTCCCGCTGAAATTTGGGCTCGGGGGTCGGGGCTCGGCAGTCATGCTGTGGTTGGGCTCGGTAGCGGGCGAGCCTAATTCATGACGTGTCACCGCGCACCGTTACTAATGTCACCTGTAGGCCTTCCACTCGGATGTGTGCTAGGCTGATGGCGTGGATTAATTTCTTCCAGCTCGGCTCGGGCGTCATCAAAGGCCCCCAAGTTTAATTCCGAGAGAAGAATTTCTGAAGTCGGAGTTTAAACTTTAATGCTAATGATAAACATTTAATGGGGAAACGGATTTCTCAAAGGTTTTGTTCATTCCTAACATCTGTCGCGTAGTGATTAATGCCTGTAGCGGCGCATTAATTGTGGTGCCATAATGACAGACACGTGGCATCTTGTGGTTGGACCACGCTTGTGCAGGAATTTGAAAAGGCATATTGGTTCTGTCTGCGGTCATGGGGACGTGACGTTTTCTGACATTTTCGACGGCTTTTTAAATTGAAAAGGCGCGTCTTTTCGAATAAACATTTCGTTTATCGAGGGAACTCCATCTATAAATACCCCTTTTTCCCTCCATTATTCACTTTCGCATCCATTATCCTTTGAGCTAGACTGATTGAAACCGAGCAGAAATTTCGGGTCGGCTTCCAAAGTTCAGAGACTTCAAACTTAGGTATTTTTTCGAAATATTCTCCTTTTACCTATAAAATGTCTTCTTTTGAGGATAGTAGGAGTCGTAGTTATAGCGTAGAGGTTGAAATCGAAGATCCCTCCTCTGAATCTTCTGTTTATTTCTCACCAGCACGGCGATCTCCGCCTTATAGTCCGAGCATCATTCAGATATCTTCTCCAGATTATTCTCGAGGTGGAACGTCTTTAGAGCGGACGCATACTATTTTTGATCCGACGCCAGTGACCGTTTTTAGAGAAGGAACGGTGTATCAGCCCGGATTGGCACAAGAAAGTTCCGACGAAGAATCCCCGAGTGCTGATCTTAGGCAGTATCAGCAGGAAGAAGTAAATATGGACCCATCGGAGCCAGAGCGTGATAACATGGAGCGGGTAGACGAACCCTCCAGAGATTCGAGGCCGGAGAGGCCTCAAGTGCCCATGGGCCATCGTAATGGCAACGACCAGCAAGGAGGATGCCCTCGCCTTCGTGTTGAACCTCGGTGGACGTCGAGTGATATAAACGATATCCCTAGCATCTTTGATGATCCGGAGGTAGAAGAGCTCGTGAGGTATCGTATTCCAAGTGGCATCAATTTTTGGGTACCGGATGGCACGAGAGGTTCCTCGGTACCCACCGGTGGTTGCTTGGCCATATTTGCCGCCAGCCTCCTATATGGGTTGCGATTTCCACTGCCGGCTTTCCTCACGCGGTGGTCTGCAAGTGGGGCATGCATCCAACCCAGGTGGACCCTATTTCTTGGGGTAGGATCATCGGCCTCCTGGTGATGTTCCACCTAGAAAAATATCCTCGCCCCAAATTCAAAGAGATGAACGAGATCTTTATCTGGCGAGCGACTCCTTCATCTCGGGGTCAGCCGTCCGGGTGGTATTACGTACAGACCCGACTGGGGTATCCGAACGGCCTAGTGGAAGGTCTCCCTTCATCTTTGAAGGAGTGGAAAGATAAGTGGCTCTGGGTGAGCGGCGAGTGGCAAGCTCGCGTGGAGGATGGGGAAAGGGAAACTGTTCTTCATCCTCCATCAAATTTTGTTTTTGGTTACAGTAAGTCTTATCTTTTCTCCTTTCTCTGCTTTTGCTGTTTATTGTTTCCTTTTGTGATTGACTTTGCTTCTTTTTTTTTTGTCTTTTTACCTTTACAGAGAACCGGGCATCAAAGGGGCCTCTGTCGGCCACCTTTATTCGAAGGTCGAAAACATCCGGGCCCGGGCATCGAGGACAAAGCGGATTGAGATTGGCCACCGAGGCCAACTTGGCCGCAGGCCGGCTTGAGGCTGCTCGCCGCCCGACCTCGAGGCCGAGGGGGCGGCTCGGGACGAGGAGGCAGAGCGGGAAGGGGAGGCTGGGAGAGAGCCTCAGCAGAATCCTCCCGGAAATGAAGTACGACCCCACTCTCCGGAGGAGCAGCCGACTCGAACAGAGCGAGCTGCACCGTCTCCTGCAGCGGCCAGTCCTGTGGGCATATCGCCTGTGCCCATTAGGCAAACGCGGACTCTAGAGCCGCCGAGTGCGATTGCCGTTCGAGGTAAACATAGTATTTCTTGCATTCTTCCTTTCGAAATGTTTTTCGTTTTCTTTTGACCTTTTAATGGTGGTTGCTTTTTATAGGGCGTGGCTTGGATTTGCGTGCACGCCTTCGCAGCGTGAGGAACACGGCTGCGCGTCGGACTCAGGCGACTGCCGATCAACCCGCAGATGCGGAGGCGGCTCGGAGAGCAGATATCCGGGCCGACAAACATCCTGCCGATGGAGTGCCTGAGGCAGTGGAACCTCCCCTTAAAAGGAGAAGAGGAGGGATTGTGATCGAAGAGCCCAGGCAGACTGAAGGAGTTGGTCAGACGGCGCCGGAGCATCCTGAACAGGCCCCAAAAGGGAGAGGTCCACGAACTTTCTCGGATGACCTCGGCCGAGAAGGTCACTTCATCCCTCCAAATCGGGTGAGAGACGAATATTGCGAGGGAATGATTGGACTACGCCCTCGATAGTTTGTGGAGTTTGTCCGATGCGCCACGCCGACGGAGGAGCTGTCGAGAGTTTTACCGGAGGCGGGTCGGGCCGCAATGAGTGTCCCAGCTCGTGGCTGGACAAAAGGCATCGAGCAATTCTGCTCGGAGACTGGCTTCGAGGAACAAATCCAGTACACCATGGGAATGTCTGGGCGGATCATTAGGCTCCTATGGCATGCAATTGGGGGAACTCGCGAGCTGGAGAAAAAATACGCCAATCTGGAAAGGCGGCATGGCGACCTGCAAGAGGCCTATGCTACCCTTCAAGGGGTACAAGAATCGTTAAAGACCCAGGCAGATGAAGCTACAGCTCGGGCCAACTCTGAAAAAGAAGCTGCTGCGAAAGCTGAGGCAGAACGAGATCAGGCCCGCAGGGCTGAAGAGGAGCTTAGGGCTAAGGTTGCCGAGCCGAACGCGTCTTTGCCGTTGCCCGGGCTGAGGAAGTGGAGAGGTGTCTAGCCGATGTGCGCAGAGAGGCCGAAGAGGCTACTCATCGGCAAGTCGAGTCGAGAAGCTCGTGCACACGTAGTTGAAGCTTATAAGGACTCTGAGGAGTATGCATTTATGTTAACCTGTGGCCACACGACCAGCCTCAAAGAAATTCTCGATTCGTTTAAGGTCGGGCGTACTGTTGCTCAGCTTGAAGAAGATTTGACCCTTTTGGAGGTTGATCTCGATGCTCTCCGTCCGAACTTTGCCGACAAAGAAGTTGCCTCCAGTGGTGCTGTTGAAATTCCGCCTCCATCTTAGTCTTGGTGCTGTCTGCCCTTTTTTTATTTATAAGCTTTTACATGAATTCGTAGGTAGATTACTTGGCCTCATGCCTTGGGATGTAATGGGCTCCGGCCCCCCCGTGTAAATAATTTTGAAGTAGAAATGAACTTTTCTTTTTCTCACCTGTGTATGTGTTTCAAGCTTTTTGTATATGCTTGGCTCTTCTCCTTTTTGTAAGATTGTTGCCTGTCTTCTTTTTCCTTTTATATTCCCAAGTATGGGGCTCGGTTCCCAGTGCTCCTGAATAAGGGACTTTACTCGCTTAATTGATTCTCGTACTCGGTATATGAACATGATCTTTGTAGGTCCCAAGGGGTGTAAGTGTAAGGTTTAGAAGGGGGGGGGTTGAATAAACCTTACCAAATTTTCGATTTAGGCCTTTTAAATCTCTGAGTTCTACACAAATTGTGTCCTTGATGGACAATCGAATTAGTCACTCAAGAGAGTTAATCTCTCAACATTTCAAATTGAGTTTATTAATAGAGTAACTCAAATTTGTTGGCTATAAATTGACTCAACTGTGGTTTTGTTTTCAAAGGAAGACTTAACACCCTTAAGTTTGATTAAGCAAGTTTTTACTGACTTGATTTAGTACTTATAAATTATCAAATGGATAGCAAATTTATCGAGATATAAGCAATTAAAAGTGCGAGAGATTTAAATGCTTTGAAATGTAAATGACACAAAGATGGTTTTATAGAGGTTCGAAGATGGGGTAATTCTTCTACTCCTCTCTTCTCCAACTCCTGGAGGAATCCACTAAGTAATGATCGGTTTACAAAGTGGTAACAGTCCGGATACAAGTCTTGATCACAACAAATGACTTGATCCTTTGGGACTCGATCTGAGACGCCTTGATCACTCACCGGTGGCTTCTCGTGCGACTCGGCTTCTTCTTCACAGGGCGTGCGCTTTGCTACTACAACTCACTTGCTTAAGCACTTTGGATTTGATCACGAAGCCCTCCAAGAACTTAAGACTTGGTTCACCTTGAACCTTTCTACAATCCTTCCCGGAATGTAGACCCCTTGTTTTCGATATTTTCCTCTTCAACTGATTGAAGTTCTCTTTCCTTCACAGGTAAGTGTTGGATTGATGTACTTCGAGATGTAGGCTTGAGGATTGAGAGTGTTTCAGTTTTTGATAAGCTTGTATATCTTTTCACGTGTGTGTCATTCATTTTTTTTTTCTCAAATAAATTCCTCAGCCTTTTATAGTGAACTTTCAAAAATTTGCCCGTTGAAGAGATAGGCTCATTTTTGAAAGTCACTTTGCAGTCGTTGGCTTGCAGTTCTTGGAATTGCCATTTCCTCGTATGAATTGTTTTATCACCTTTTCAGAGTTCTGACACGGTGTAGTGCTTCCCATTGGTTCATTCCTTTTGCACGCTTCAGGGACTGAGCACTCCAAGAAAGGTAGTATGGAGATATTACTTGTTTAAGTAAATCTCTTGATTTACGTAACGGTTCTTTTACGATTATCTCGACTTGATCGCTTTTCCTTGCTTTCCCCCAGGTGACTTAGAGTCGCTTCCAATCATTGATGACTCTTCACACTTGACTTGAGACTTGGCTTCTCTTGAGTTGACTTGATGATGTTCCACTCACCGCATCTCACTGTTTCTTGATCGAGTTCTGTCGCTCTTCTTCTTTGTCTCAGACTTTGTCTCTCAATGAGTTTTCCTTCAAGCCTTCAATTGTCTTCTTGCATGTTAGGGCGTGGTGACTTAACTCGGCTAGCCACTCTAATTGTTACAATACATTTTACTGACAGAAGAATTGGGGAGCCAACTTTCTATTCTAAGTTTTACATGGCATTCATCAAAATCTAAACAATAAAATTCCTAACAATTTCCCCCTTTTTGATGATGCCAAAACTTAAATCATACAAAGATGCAGATAACAAAGATACATACGATAGTGTATTGACATAGAATGTATGCGTGAGAATCAATCTTTTTATTGATCATATCATTCTTGTACTTAACACAATCACAAGGTGTATCGTAGTATGTAATTGTCTTCACACAAAAAAAAATAGAAAATTTATAGCTTTATTACGTAAGACTTACATTGTATGTATTTACATATAAAATACACGAAGGGTTGGGCAAAGAACACTTCATCTCCTTCATTGTCTCCTTCTTTCATCTTGATCGATCTTCTTCTCTTCTTTCTTTCTTCTCGTCGTCACCGCTTCTTTTTCTTCTCATATGCCTTCCTGGCGGCTTCATCTTTCCTTATTCTTTCCTGTCTCTCCCGCCATAGCCGAGTTTGTCTTTTGTTTTCTTCTTCTATTCTCTTTACATACTCGGCGTTGGTTTTAGCCACTTGCAAGTTCGCCACTTGGTCAAGCCCGGCCCGATGATCCCTCCTTTCTTTCCCCCGGATCTACGTATTCAATATTCTTGGGCGGAGGCCTGGTCCAAGCTTCTTCCTCCACCTGCCGCTTCTTCCTCTACCTCAGGCGTATCTTCTTGTCTTTGGGGCCTTCTTCTTTCCAAATGAGTGCCAGGCGAGTGACCAAAGCAGAGGATCGCCCGGTTGTCTCGTCTGTATGCAGCGTCGACCTTCTTCACATAATGTGAGACCCTTTTCCCAAGACAGTCCCAAGCTTGAGCCATGGACATATTTGCAAAATATCCTTGATTCGAGCGTTTTGAATTCGTCACCGATCTTGCTCTGTCCCGACATCCGAAATGGCATACGTGTCTCTGTCCACCGGAATGCCTCCGTGTTCTTTCAAGATGTTCATCACCCTGGCATCCATTCTTCCTTCCACCTCCTTCATCCCCGCTTCAATTGCTTTTCTCTTCTCGGCCCATAGATACAAAGAGTGTTGGAGTGGCAGAGTCACGGGAGTTTGTCGCTTATAATGTCACCGTGACAGGACCTTGTTGAGGGGTTTGTGCAATCATCAAGGTCATATCTTTTGATCCTTCCCCCTCAAAGAGATTTTCCTTTCTTCATTTCAAAATTTCCTCACCGATTTTCCTTCTCAAATTGTTCCTTTGTCACCGCTTCTCCTTTCTTTTCAAATTGATTTTCTTTTTTAAGGTATTCCTCTTCCCCCTTTTTGGCATCATCAAAGGATAGAGGAACCCTGGGAACATGCTGGCAAGCATGAAGTCGAAGTCTTCGATGGTTGAATTTTGCTTCAAGTCTCACTGCGTTGTATCTTTGCACGAATTGATCGAGTAGCGTTGGATTCTCACAAATCGGCTTCATCTCACGGCCATGAGAAGGCTGAATTTTCTTGTCATGTGTTCTTCCAAACGCCGTATATCATTTACATTTCGCTCACGCGCAGACTTGATCTCGGCGGTGTGAGCTTCATGCATATGTTCAATGTGTTCCTCGGCCGTTTTTCGCATCAACATTTTCACTCTCCACACCAAGACTTGTTGAATAAGGTTAAAGTATCTCACCTGTTCCACACGCATTGATTGTTCTTTGTTGCCACCATTCCCTTATCCTCGACCGTGATGCCTCTCAAGTCACCGTAAGGTTGGCATCTCTGTTGTCCAGCGCATGTCCAACGAGGCCTGATGCCTTTCCATTCGTTCAACTTCAAGAAAGAGTGCCTTGAACACTTCTCGAACTTCACCGATTCTTCACATTGCGGTGATGGCCATACAAATAAAATCAAAATCGGCCGAACAATGGTGCCCGAGTGAAAAACAGGAGGTGGTCCGTGATAGCGTGCTTGCTCATTTTCTCGACTCTTCGTGGAGTTCTCGTATCTCCAAAGTGAGAAAGGGAAAGATTCCACAAAGGATTCATCACCGCCAACCGGGATTTGTTCGATGATAAGCGGTGCGCGTGAAGGTCTTTTGGGAATCGATCCACCGCATCTTGAGGAGCCGGAGCGGTGGTCTCTGGTTCAAATTGGGTTTGGTTGTGAAGTAGATCCGCTTCTTTGAGCCTCAATCGTCTTAACAGCCTTCGTTGGTCTCAAATGATTTTTCCATTTCAAGAGACTTGTCCTCGGGCTTATCGCGCGTCATCGGACGATGATGAGATTTCTAGTGGTGGCTCATCATCAAAGGTAAACGTTTGACGAGTAGTCTTGGGATTAGACTTGCTCGTGCCTGGAACATCCGCACCGTGAGTCTTTTGGATTTGTCATGGGGTTGACTCACTTCTTCTTCGCCTTCGATCCCGGAAAAGTGACATCGGGGTTATCCTGGGAATCATGAAGTGCGCGATCTCCTTCTCGGATGGGTCGATGATTGCGGGAGGGATGTTCTCTACTTCACCTCTTTTACCCCGGAAGTCTCAACCTCCCGTGGGCCTTCATTTCCTCCAGCGCTCTCTCTTCTGCGAGGCCTTGTCCTCCCTTTCGACATGTGTCACTGCCTTTAGGGTCTTCTACAATGGCATCCATTGGAGTCTCAACCCCATGGATTGCACTTTCATCGCCAGTGTTAACTCCCGTACATTCCTTCCTCGTGCCTCGACCGCATCGCGGCGTCATTAGCCTTCGGCGCGGTTGGCACCTCACCGAGACAGTCTCAATCGTCGAGCTTCGTTGATGGCAACTTGTTTGTTCTTCTAGTGATTGTAATTTCTCTTCTTCGCCTCCTTGCTTCTTTGTCGAGTCATCTGCGGCATCCTCCGACCTTGCTGCGGTGGAGGGAGTTTCCCCCTCCGGGCGCACCACCGAGTGACTTGGAGTGGGGTCACTCGTCTCCAAACTCCCTACTGTTGCAATTGATGGTTCAGCCATTGGGGCGGTGGTAGCACACCTTCAATAGGGGTTGGCTCGATTGGGGTCCCCACTAGCCCGCCCGTTTCATCGCCATCTCCTTATCGCTTTCTTCCGAGTGAGTCTGGGAAGTGGTAGCAAAGAAACATCGTGGCTATTTGTTGAACCACTCCCATTGGATCGATTTCAAATTTGTGTTTTGGAGGACTCTCCTGGTCCCTCCATCGGTCTTTTGCTCGTGAAGGATTCTTGATTCATGCAATGCTTGCTGATCTGCAGCTTCTTCGGGCGGCGGCATTCTCCAGTTCCTCGTCACTTTCGAGAAGACATCAAGGAGAGGATGGAAGTGTTCGTAGTGCCGAGATAGGGCGGATACTTGCCTTCTCACGTGCTTCGGTTTCTTGACTTGCTTTGCTCTCTCCCCGTCCTTGTAGATTTGCGGGATGTCTAAGCAGCTTGTCCTCATCAAGTCTTTGGGAGCACATGGTCGATCCAAGGAAATTTAGCGATTCCTCTTCTTCTTCTATGAATTCAGGCCGTTGGAACTGCTTCCTCGACTTGCTCAACTTCCATTTTCTCCACTCACGCAGACGATTTTGGATGTCCGGGTAAGGTGGAGATAGGATCATTACATCACTATCCGCTTGGGCTGGTTCTTCTTGAGTTTCAATTTGTGTGAGCTACAAAGAAAAGTGTCTTGGTTGCCTCTGTGATTGCCTTCAAATGACTTGGTCAATTTCATCAACTACATCCGGAGACTCTACTTCTCCAAGTAGTCTCCGGTGATTTGTGCTAGGCCGAGTAGCCGACTCACCGGTTTCTCCTGTCGGACCGCTTGACGAGTCTTCTTCGTCTCCTGGTTTGTACCAGGGGAATTTCTCGTCCCGGGGGCGTCCTCTCAAGGCTTGGGCGGCAGGGCCGTGCTTGTGTTTGTTTCGAGGAGCTGGCCGTCTAGGCTTGTCGGTTCTCCTCCTTTTGACGATCGGAGAAGGTATTTGGGAGTCCTTCTCGATCGGCTAGCTGCAGGGGCAGTGACATGGGCTGCTGGGCAGTGACTCTCTTTGCGGGGGCGGAGCATGTTTGGTTTTCTTTCTTTGCAGGGCAAGAGATTTCTTGGCAGCGCAGGGCGGCGTTCTTCTTGGTTGGAGAGGAGGCGGTGTGTGTCTTCGGGTCACCGATTCCCCTCACCGTGTCAACTCTCTTGGCGTAAGCTCGCTTCGAGCACCGAGAGAGGTTAGCTCTAAACATCCTCTTGTTAACATGGAATGCTTTCCCATGTCCGAGAGGACTCCTTTCACCTCCAATAGTCGGCCAATCACTAGGCCATATCCCGGGATCCTCCAAATGACCCATCTTCTTTGAAGGACTTGTTCCCCACGTTCGGGCAGAAACTGCGGTGTAGATAAACTCAGCCCGTTTATCTTCTTTTCCTCGATGATTGCAACCATCACAATCGCTTTGCCTTTGATAGTTGGTCAAAGCCGCCAAATTTGATGTCGATACATTTGGCAACTATGTCCAACAATTTGTGATAATCCTCCTTCACAGATCTTTTTGTTTGTTTGTGTATATAATTTTATCGGCAAAGGTCGGACTTGGCTATTTCTTTCCATGCGTCGGCCAAGTTTACATCGACTTCCTTAATCTCGCTTGCTCCTTCACCGGTAGTGAGCAATATTCAAGATCCTTGGCGGTGATAGTCACCGCTTTCCCGTGAATGAGGATGACTTGATTCCTTCATCGTGAATCTCAAAGCATTCGCGTAGAATTGTGCGACCTCCTCCACATAGGTCATAGGATATTCCAGCGTTAGAAACGGTTTCGATCCTGGACGTTTCTAACTTCTCCGCGATTTTCTTCACCAGGGTGTCGTCGGACCCCTGCTTCACTATTCGTCGAAATCCACTTCGGTCGAACCGGTGTGGATTTGTTTTCCCAACTTGGTAAAGTCATATGTTGGTGCCATTTCTCGAGAATAATTTCAAGGGAAAGTTCGAAATTTGATTTGAAGGTTGATAGGGTTTCGAGAGTATTTGCCTTTGCCTTTTGAGAGAAAGAGATTGAACAGTTTTTAGAAGTGTGAGAGAGAAAGCGGACGAAAATGGTTTAAATATGGTTTATGAAAGGACGTGCGCAGACGGTTTTTGAATTGTGATCGAAATCAACGGCTTGGATTTCGCACGCATATTGAGCGATTCATGTCTCGTATTTAATGCGGCAAAGATTTATATCCAATCATAGGCTTGGTGTGCGGCTTTATGTCCTGTACACATCATCATTATGCCGACGTGTCTCTTAAAACATTCCCGCTAAGTCAAAACGATCGCGTTTTTGTCACTTTGCTCATAAGTTATTCAAATTATCTCTTAGGCGATTTGACTCTCGCTTCTCACATTTCTCTTAGTGACTCAAATATCACCGATTTGGTATAGTGACTTTCCGATCTGATTTATTGAGCTAATTTTTGTTTTCACTCTTTTTCACCTTCTTTCCTGTTCCATTTCTTTTCTTTGATTCTTCTCGTGTCTCACTTAGCTCAATTAGCCCCAACTCATGTTTGAGTTCTTCAAATCTTGACTCACATAATGGTTTTGTGAAGATGTCAACTAGTTGTTTGTCGGTTGAGATATATTCCAAGATAATGTCCTTCTTTTCAACATGATCTCTTATGAAATGATATCCGACATCAATATGTTTTGTTCTTGAGTGCAACACAGATTTTGAGTGATTGCAATGGCACTTGTGTTATCACACATGATTGGAATTTCTTTTTCTTCAACTTCATAATCTCTCACTTTGTCTCATCCATAGGACTTGGGCACAACAATGCTGCCCGCCAGCCTATGTATTCTCGTGATCACCGTTTGAGGTGGCTATTGAGTTTTGCTTCTTGCTAAACCAGAAATTAGTCTGTTTCCTAGCATTTGACATGTGCCTCAAGTACTTTTTCTGTCCACTCGCATCCAAAGATAGTCGTAGTCCGAATAGCCAATTAGCTTGAATCCACCTTCCTTTGGATACCATAGGCCTACTTCTTGGCTTCCTTTTAAGTATCTCAATATTCTCTTAGTCTGCATCATATGGCTCTCTTTTGGAGCAGATTGAAATCTTGCACATACACCTACAAAGAAAAGTGATGTCCGGCCCGCTAGCCGTGAGATAGAGCAATGATCCAATAAGTGCTCAGATCTTGTTTGATCTACAGCTTGCCATCCGCATCCATGTCCATTTTGATGATGTGTTCATTGGTATTTTTACGGAAGACTTCTCCTCCATACCAAATTTCTTCATTAAATCTCTGTGTATTTTTCGTTTGACTTATGAAGGTTCCATCCTTCACTTGCTTTTACTTGAAGTCCAAGGAAGAATGTCGGTTCTCCCATCATGCTCATTTCAAATTTACTTTGCATGAGGTTTGAGAATTTTTCACACAACTCTTTTGTTAGTGGATCCAAAAATGATGTCATCCACATATATTTGAACAAGCAAGATACTCTTCTTGTCTTGAATTCTGAAAAGTGTTCTATCTACTTTTCCTTTTGTGAATCCATTTTCAATCAGAATTGTGACAGGTATCATACCATGCTCGGGTGCCTGTTTCAATCCGTGACAGGCTTTCTTGAGTTTGTATACCTTGTCTCCAAGAGTCTTCTGCTCAAATCCTGGAGGTTGTTCAACATACACTTCTTCTTCCAATAAACCATTCAGAATGCACTTTTTACATCCATTTGATATACAATGAAATTCTTGTGAGTCGCATAGGCAAGAAACATCCTTATAGCTTCCAATCTTGCTACAGAGCAAATGTTTCATCAAAATCTATTCCTTCTTCTTGGCAATATCCTTTGGCTACCAATCTTGCTTTGTTTCTTACCACGTAACCTTCCTCGTTCATCTTATTTCGAATACCCATTTGGTTCCAATAACATTTTGATGTATGGGTCTTTGTACTAATTCCCATACTTTATTTCTCTCAAACTGATTCACTCTTCTTGCATAGCTTGAATCCAATGTGTGTCGTCCAATGCTTGTGACACATCTTTGGGCTCTATTTATAGATGAAGCATGTGAACATTGCTTCTTGTTGGGTTCTCGGATCTTGTCTTGACACCTTCTCTTATATCTCCAATGACAAGTTCTCGTGGATGGTCTCTCACCATCTTACGTCCAGGTTGAAGTAAGTTAGCCGGATTCATCGACTTGCGCACTTTGTGTTCTTTGTGGTCGCTCTCTCGTGATCACTCACCGCAGATTTTCCACCGCTTTTGAGATTCAAATATCTCATCTTCTTCTCAATTGATAATCCCTGCGCCTACCTTCAAAGATAGGACTCTTCAGTAAGGTTGGATGATTCACTTATCACCGACTCTTCAATGTCTTCCCCATTTACATTTGGCTCATCGAATACTACGTGAATGGATTCTTCTGTAAGCATAGTTCTTTTGTTGAGTATTCTCAGAGGCTTTGCTTTCAACAGAGTATCCTAAGAAGATACCTCATCACTTTAGCATCAAAAGCCTTTAGGTTGTCTTTGCCATTGTTGTGGATGAAGCATTTACATCCAAATATCCTGAAATATGCAACATTTGGTTTTCTTCCATCCGATCTCATAGGAGTCTTTGTCACCGCTGTCTATTTATCATACATCCTGTTTTGGGTGTAGCAAGTCGTGTTGATTGCTTGACCAAAAAATCTTTTGGTAACCCCGCTTGACTAACATGGTCCTTGCTTTGCTTCTTTGAGGGTTCTGCTTCTTCTTTCGCAACTCCATTCTGCACGTGGAGTCCTTGCGGTGATAGTTCATGACCAATACCATTCTCAATACAAGATCTTGAGTTATTATTCCATTGACAAACTCGGTTCCTCTATCTCGATCTTATTTTGATAATGGTTTGACTCTTCTCATTTTGTATCCTCTTCATCACCGTGTGGTAGCTTTTGTAGAGTTTCTTTCTTCTTGCACATGAATATTGTCCATGTATATCTTGAGTAGTCATCTACTACCACCAAGGTGTATTTCTTTCCACTTATGCTTGCTTGGTTCTCTTGGGCCAAATAGATCCATATGAAGCGGATGCAATATTCTTGTTGAGGATGGGCATGTCTTTTCTTTGAACGACGACTTGATTTGTTTTCCTTCCGACATGCATCACATATACTCTCCTTCTTGTATATCGAGTCCGGAAGTCCTTCTACAAGATGACTTCTTGCTAGCTTATTAATTGTTTTGAAATTCAGGTGACTCGGCTTTTTGTGCCACAACCAACTTGATTCAAATTATGCTCTTTGCTAGTAGACAGGAGTCGGTGTTGCGATTGACCAATCCACTACATACATATTTTTCTCGTCTACATCCTTGCAAAGACAACTTCATTTAATTCAATATTTTTGATTTGGCATATTCCCATGTTGAATCCAACATTGTAGCCCTTGTCACGAGTTGGTGATGCTTAGTAAATTGAAGTTTAGTCCTTCAACATATGCAACATCTGTGATTTCTAAACCATTCCTTTTGATGGTTCCAATGCCTCTTATTTCACCAGGAGCTTCATTTCCTCCAAATATGACTTTTGCTCCTTTGACTTCCTTGAATTTTGACAGATTTCTCTTATTTCTGTCATATGTCCGGAATGTACCACTATCCATGTACCAGGTTCCTTGGCACTCACTGCTCCTTGAACCCGCAATCAAAGAAATTAAGTTTTAGGTACCCATTCTTGTCCGGGTCCCGAGGGGTTAGAATTATAAGATGATCCAACCAACCTATAGCCAAATGATTTGACTCTAAGAGGTTGCCATCTATCGATGCCATAATCATAATTAATCCTGGCAAATTGCTTGGGAGTCTAGGTTCATACAAATTGTCTCTTTGTCTGTATGCCGCATATGTGTTTTAGCAATTGCCTTTCTTGGGTAATTGTGGTGTCTTTGAGTGTAGTGCCTAGGTGCATATGTGTGCTTGATGACGACTCTTATGCTTTTGGAATGGCCTTTGTTGAGTTCTAGGCCTTTGCCATTTGGGCTTGTATTCCATAAGTCTAGCCGATAGTTCACATTATTCCATCTACTTGGCTTGGATATTTTCTACCATTCCCATCATATGTATTTCTTTTATGAGTTTTAAGGATTTTTGGTAGCTCGCTTCTTCTTTACAGTATTTTCTGTTTGAGTCCGCCGAGGACTCATTGAATCTCTTCTCACCGTCCTTTCAAGACTCTCTCGGGTCGTTTTCCTTTTCCTTTGTAACCAAGGCCGTTTGCTTAGTATTGTGCTTTGGATTGAAAGTGTGTGCAACATTTAGAGTTTTGGATTTTTCGGACTCTTCATGACTTGAAGATCCTTTTTCCAAAATTACTCTTGAGGTTTGACATGGCACAAAGGAATTAAATCCTAAGCCTGTCTTGTCTCCACATTCTCTTTGACTCATAATAAGATCATCCAATGATTTAGATGCCTTAGTGAATGAGGCAATAACATTTTCGAGGTCATTCTCCCTCTTTTCTATAGCGGCAAATTTCTCGCTATTAATTTAGCATTTTCACCTTTAAACTTTTATTCTCATCACTATTTGACTTAGAGTACTCGGCTCCTTAGTCACTTTGAGTTTTGACTTTTGAGTAGGCTTTGTTTTCCTCATTCAATAGTGTGTGTGAGGTTTTAATGTGCTCAAAATCTTTCATCATTTTGCCTAATGAATCATAAAGATCAGTGGGTGATGAAGTGTGTGTGTCACAAACTACTATCACTAGTGTCCGAGTTTGTTGAGTTAGATTGTACCTCATCTTCTTGATCTTGTTCTTTGGCCATTAAGCGGATCGGGCTTCTTCTTCGTAGTCACTTGAGTAGTCGGCCTTCACTTTGCTCTCTCGAGTCACCGTCTCTCTTTGACTTGGCTCTCGGCCGATCTCTGCACCATCATTGCCTTTTTCTTCTCTTGTCTTCTTTCTCTCAAGACCTTTCTTTCTTCTTCGTTTCGCTCGCATTTGTTGACTACAGGATATGAGCAATCAATGGCATAGTGACCTGGTTGTCTACAATTCCAACATAGGTATTCACCTTTTGATCGACTTCTTTCTATTCTTGAGTTGTCACCCTTTGATACTCAACTTGTTGATGATCTGCTCTCTTGGTTGGCCTATCATCCCTTGATTTGGAGGAGCCGAGTGTCTTCCGGAGGATTCACCCTTTCCTCTCTTGTAGTTCTTGTTAAAGAACTTGTTAAATCTTTTAACCATCGGGCTATTTCTTCCGGGTCAATTGCCTCTTTGACCTCGACTCTCCTTCCATCTTTGACAATTAGAGCACTGTTTTGGGTACAAATGTCTCTTCCTGGTCTTTCCTTCTTAGCTCAAACTCGTAGGCTTTGAGGTCCGAGAATAACTCATGATTGGATGTCTTTGATAGGTCCATGGAGTGTCTCAATGCCATGACCTTCATTTCCCATTCACCGAAGACTTTTTAGGATCTTCATACACATTTCCTTCTGTATATTCCTTTCCAAGTGTAGACAGATGACTCATTTGTGATTTCGTAAACCGAGCATCCAGTTGATCCAGGTTTTCTCCCGAGATCATTTTAAAGTTCTCAAATTTTTGTACAGACACCGATAGTTTGTTTTCTTTGATTTGCTCGAGCCTTCACAAATCAATGTCGGTTTGTCCCATTTCCTTAGCGCTTTTGCAAGATTTCACTTTATTGAACATGGCTTTGTCAAAGGTTTTGTAAAGAATGTCCTTGGCTACATTGTCCAGGTTGTATCTTTTTCTCGTCATCATTCGTCCACTCGCTTCTTGGTTTTTCAACCATGACGGTCCCGTGCGTGATCTTCATCTTCTTCCCTTCACCGCAACTCTCTCGTGACAAATTTGTGTTCACCTTTAATATTTGCAGAGGCCCATCTTCTATCACTATCCACATCTCATCATGTAATCTTTGATAGATGAGCTCGCATACGAATTTTCCAATCATCAAATTCTTCAATAGTGAACATAGGAATGCGTGTTAGATTTGCTTCCATGATAATAACTTTTAAAAAAGTTTTGAAAGTTTAAGTACTAAAGCGGACTTTTGAAAAGTTTGGAGATCTAGTTCAAGAACTGGTGCGGAGGGTTCAATGAACCAACCGCTCCGATACCACTTGTAGGTCCCAAGGGGTGTAAGTGTAAGGTTTAGAAGGGGGGTTGAATAAACCTTACCAAATTTTCGATTTAGGCCTTTTAAATCTACAGAGTTCTACACACAATTTTGTGTCCTTGATGGACATCGAATTAGTCACTCAAGAGAGTTAATCTCTCAACAGACTCAAAATTTGAGTTAATAGAGTAACTCAAATTTGTTGGCTATAAATTGACTCAACTGTGGTTTTGTTTTTATTGGAAGACTTAACACCCTTAAGTTTGATTAAGCAAGTTTTTACAACTTGATTTAGTACTTATAAATTATCAAATGGATAGCAAATTTATCACAGATATAAGCAATTAAAAGTGCGAGAGATTTAAATGTTTGAAATGTAAATGACACAATGAAGGTTTTTATAGAGGTTCAAGATGGGGTAATTCTTCTACTCCTCTCTTCTCCAACTCCCGGAGGAATCCACTAAGTAATGATCAATTTACAAAGTGGTAATGTCCAAATACAAGTCTTGATCACAACAAATGACTTGATCCTTTGGGACTCGATGAGACGCCTTGATCACTCACCAAGCTTCTCGTGCGACTCGGCTTCTTCACAGGCAGGCACCCTTGCTACTACTGACTCACTTGCTTAAGCACTTTGGATTTGATCACGAAGCCCTCCAAGAACTTAAGACTTGGTTCACCTTGAACCTTTCTACAATCCTTCCCGAATGTAGACCCCTTGTTTTCAGTATTTTCCTCTTCAACTCGATTGAAGTTCTCTTTCCTTCACGGGTAAGTGTTGGATTGATGTACTTGAGATGTAGGCTTGAGGATTGAGAGTGTTTCATTTTTGATAAGCTTGTATATCTTTTCACGTGTGTGTCATTCATTTTTTTTTTTTTCAAATAAATTCCTCGGCCTTTTATAGTGAACTTTCAAAAATTTGCCCGTTGAAGAGATAGGCTCATTTTTGAAAGTCACTTTGCGATCGTTGGCTTGCGCTTCTTGGAATTGCCATTTCCTCGTATGAATTGTTTTATCACCTTTTCGAGTTCGACACGGTGTAGTGCTTCCCATTGGTTCATTCCTTTTGCACGCTTCAGGGACCGAGCACTCCAAGAAAGGTAGTATGGAGATATTACTTGTTTAAGTAAATCTCTTGATTTACTACAACGGTTCTTTTTCTGATTATCTCGACTTGATCGCTTTTCCTTGCTTTCCCCCAGGTGACTTAGAGTCGACTTCCAATCATGGATGACTCTTCATCACTTGACTTGAGACTTGGCTTCTCTTGAGTTGACTTGACCGATGTTCCACTCACCGCATCTCGATTGTTTCTTCATCGAGTTCCCTGTCTGCTCTTTCTTGTGTACTCAAATTGTCTCTCACAGAGTTTTCCTTCAAGCCTTCAATTGTCTTCTTGCATGTTAGGGCATAGGCCGACTTAACTCGGCTTAGCCACTCTAATTGTTACAATACATTTTACAAGAATTGGGAGCCAACTTTCTATTCTAAGTTTTACATGGCATTCATCAAAATCTAAACAATAAAATTCCTAACAATCTTTATTTTGTATCTGGTACTTGGTGTATAAACCAAGTCTTCATTTTGTGCTCGGTGTGTAAACCGAGTCTTTGTTTTGTGCTTGGTGCGTAACCAAGTCTTTGTTTTGTGCTCGGTTTGTACATCGAGTCTTTGTTAGTCTTTGTTTTGTGCTTGGTGCATAACCAAGTCTTTGTTTTGTGCTCGGTGCGTAACCAAGTCTTTGTTTTGCGCTTGGTGCGTAACCAAGTCTTTGTTTTGTGCTTGGTGCGTAACCAAGTCTTTATTTTGCGCTTGGTGCGTAACCAAGTCTTTGTTTCGCGCTTGGTGCGTAACCAAGTCTTTGTTTTGTGCTCGGTGCGTAACCAAGTCTTTGTTTTGCGCTTGGTGCGTAACCAAGTCTTTGTTTTGTGCTCGGTGCGTAACCAAGTCTTTGTTTTGTGCTTGGTGCGTAACCAAGTCTTTGTTTTTAAGGATAGATCCGCCTTGTGGGCGGGTTGCCCTTTTTTCAGCGTGCAAAGGACGTACCCGAGATGACTTTTCGGCATTAAACTTCAGCTGAGGCAATTTTTACTGTCCTCGGCACGTAGCCGAGGTGAGTAAAAATTTCGTCTCCCTTTAGAGAGCTCACAAAATATCAGATGAAAGGATAATTCCTTGGAATCCTATCTGGATCATAAACCGAGATCTTTATTGATAGTACCGTTTCAGGTATGCTACATTCCATGGATGCATAAATTTTTCTCCACTCAAATATTCTAGCTGGTACGCCCCACCAGATAAGACGTGGGCGACCGAAATGGGCCCTCCCGTGTTGGCTTCAATGGGCTGGGTTCAACACCCGTTATCTTTTTCAACACAAGATCGCCGACCTGAAATCTCCTTTCCTTTACTTTCAAATTGTAGTACCTCTCACTCCTTTGTTTATACACGGCGTTTTTCATCTCGGATCGCACCTTTTTTTCTTCGAAAGCAGTCTAGCTCGGCTCGAGCGCAGCCTCATTGCCGTCTTGAGAAAAATTTGCAATTCTGAAGGTAGGGGCTCCAATCTCTACAGGAATCACCGCCTCGGTTCCATAAGCCAAAGAAAAAGGTGTTTCTCCAGTGGCCGCTCGATGCGTCGTTCTGTATGACCATAGTACACCGGGTAATTCCTCCGACCAATTACCTTTAGACTCCTCCAATCTCGCCTTCAAGGTATACTTGAGTATTTTATTAACGGCCTCAACTTGTCCATTCGACTGGGGAGGGTATGGAGTCGAGAAGTGGTTTTTAATGTGGAAACCTTCACAAAAATTTCGAAACCTCCGGTTATCGAATTGTTTCCCATTGTCTGTAACAATCGAATGCGGTATCCCGAATCTACAGATAATGGACTTCCATACAAAACTCACAATCTTTTCCTCATCTATTTTCGCCAGAGGCTCCGCCTCGGCCCATTTTGTGAAATAATCCACCGCCACAATGGCATATTTGACGCCCCATTTTCCAGTGAGGAGTGGTCCGATAAGGTCCATTCCCCATTTGGCAAACGACCATGGGCTAAATACGGAGGTAAGTTGCTCAGGATGATATCTGACCTGCGGCGCGAATCTTTGGTATCTCTCGCATCTTTTGACGAGATCGGTTGCGTCCTTTCTTAGGGATGGCCAGTAGTATCCTTACCGTATTAATTTCTAGGCTAATGTCTGGCCCCCGGCGTGGTTTCCGCATATTCCCTCGTGAACCTCTCGAAGTGAATAATCCGCGTCTGTCTCGGAAAGGCACCGCAAGAGTGGGACGGAGTATCCTCGTTTATACAGGACGCCGTCTACTAGTGTAAACCGAGTCGTTTGAGTTCGTAGTGTTCTGGCTTCAGCTTTGTTTTCAGGTTGAACTCCTCTCTCTAAATACTGAATAATTGTGGTCATCCAGGTCTTCTTGGCGGTTTCAGTTGCATATATCTTCTTTGCGCCAAGTGACGGGGTAGACAGTTGTGTGACGGTGACATCTGCGATGGCATCCGCCCCTGGGCTGGAACCGAGCCGAGCTAAGGCATCTGCTTGCATGTTCTCGGCTCGGGGCACATGTAAGACTCTTGTCTTAAAGTGTAACAATCTCTTCTTGACCAAGTCCAAATATTGTGTGATTTTTTGCTCTTTCGCTTCGTACTCACCGTTGATTTGATGAACGACCAGTTGAGAATCACTGTGTACCAACAGTTGTTTTAGGCCCATAGAAGCTGCCATATCTAGGCCTGCCAGAAGTGCCTCGTATTCGGCCGTTCTTCGTTGCGGAATCAAATCGCACGGCCGAGCGAAGAGATTTCGATTTGGATCGATTATCATGATTCCGCCCCCCTGCTCGGCCTGCGGTGGAGGAGCCGTCAACGAATAATTTCCATTCTTGGTCTTCCATAACTTCCAATCGGCCACGAAGTCGGCTAAAGCTTGACCTTTTATTGCTGTACGTGGTTCATATAGAATATCAAACTGACTGAGCTCGACGGCCCACTTGATCATCCGACCAGAAGTATCGGGTCGTTGTAGTACTTGCTTCAGTGGGTAGTTCGTCAAGACTATAATCTTGTGCTCTAGAAAATATGGACGGAGTTTCCGCGCCGCAGTGATTAATGAATAAGCCAACTTTTCCATCGGCGGATAGCGGAGCTCGGCGTCATGTAACGCTTGGCTGGTGTAATAGACCGGATGTTGAATAGAACCATGTAGCCTGATTAACACCGAGCTGATGGCGTATTCGGATACCGCCAGGTATAAATAGAAGTCCTCCCCTTGGGTAGGTTTTTGCAATATAGGAATTGAAGAAATGTGTTGTTTGAGGGATTCAAAGGCAGCCTGTGCTTGCTCGGTCCACTCAAAATTTTTGTTCTTTTTTATAATTTCGAAGAAAGGTTTACATTTGTCTGTGGATCGTGAAACAAATCGGTTAAGGGCGGCCAACCGGTCAAGGCTCGTGAAATATAAGTATGCGTAATACGCGTTTATTTATGGCTAATTCTGCCTTTTTTGCGTAATGCCGAGCCGAATTATTGGGGTCGGTCTTTCTTACAATCTCGTGTTTTCAGGTCCCCCTTTTTTTCCTTAAAATGAGGATCTTTATACTCATCGAGTAAGTGGGTTTTCAACAGTCATCTTTGCACTAATCAATCACTAATCAGTAAAATAATTTAAAAAGGATACATGTCCCTCTCTAATCGTGCATGTCAGCCAACTATTGCCACTTGGTGACTCCTCTCTATAACTTTCTGACATGTGGCAGTTTCTGATACCAATAAAGCACTAAGCATGGACAAGTATGGGCAAATGGTTATTTTTATGAATCTGTCGCGCATGCGTTTCCCGCCGAAATTTGGGCTCGGGGGTCGGGGCTCGACAGTCATGCTGTGGTTGGGCTCGGTAGCGGGCGAGCCTAATTCATGACGTGTCACCGCGCACCGTTACTGACGTCACCTGTAAGCCCTCCACTCGGATGTGTGCTAGGCTGATGGCGTGGATTAATTTCTTCCAGCTCGGCTCGGGCGTCATCACTACTCTTAGGGAAGCAATTTGAATGTTGAATAGAACCAATTCAATAACGAAAGACCTATTTTACGTAGGAGTCATTCTCATTTGTGAACATTAAGTAAGAGTTGATCATATCTTAGCATATGTAGAGTTTCTTATGTCATCAATATCGTGACAGTTTAAAGAATAAATCTTTATTTTTTTGCTTGTAATGAATATTTGATTTATTGTGACAAGAGATATGCAATACTTCACATCCAATATTTTACTATTCCTCGAAAATATCATTTTTTTATATAAAAAGTATCACCTTTTACTTAAAAGTATTAGTTATTGTTTAATCTAAAAAAATATTTTTTTATTAGAAAAATATTATTTTTCTCCTCAAATTATTACTTTGTGCTAAAAAAGTATTACTTTTTATTAGTTATGTTCTATGGCGAATTTAGCAATACCTTTTACTCAAAAAGTATCACTTTTTTTTTTTTAAATCTCAAAAGTATTTTTTTACTCAAAAAATAATATTTTTCTAGTTTTGTGCAAAAAGGGACGGATCCAAAAAAGA
The DNA here is from genome assembly GCA_016081115.2 of Rehmannia glutinosa. Lineage (NCBI taxonomy): Eukaryota > Viridiplantae > Streptophyta > Magnoliopsida > Lamiales > Orobanchaceae > Rehmannia > Rehmannia glutinosa. The sequence continues at coordinate 147,575 of JABTTQ020001797.1, read as the reverse complement.
AATTTAAGGGGGCGAGATTTATTTTAAAATATGTTTTATATATTATTCAAAAGTATCATTTTTTTTAATTAAAAGTATTAATTTTTACTGAAAAAGTATCTGTAAAATATGGCTTCTTTAGCTGCAATTCATGTGGAAAAAACATCTCAAAGTGATTGTCACCATTAACTTATGTTATTATCCCACTAAATACTTGAAATATTAATTCAATAAATACAATTTTTTTTAAAAACAAGAAAAATAGAAATTCAATGAAATCAGGTTTCCTAGCTTTCATTTAGTTGGACTATGCAAAGAAAAGCAAGGAGAGCCATGGTTGTCGCTGCCAGTGCCACCAATGGCACGGTGGCAATTGCCAGTACTCATCAGTCACTTGCGGTAAAGACAAACTTTGAAGTGCAACAAAAAGAGAAGACGGAGAAAAAATCTACATTATTCTTTAGAGCTCAAGAAAATACTCCAAAATGGTTATTGCGGTTGTTGGATCATTGGGTGACAGTGGAGAGAAGGAGATTGGTTTTGAGGATTTCTTGATAAATATGAGAAAAAAATGAGAAAAAAAAAATGAAGAAAGAACAGACCGATTGGGAGCCGCCGTTTTCTTTTCTTATGTAGTTTTTTTCCTTTTTTGCTTGGATAGAGTTTGGGTATTGGGTATTGGAGCTTAATCTCATAGATTTTGACCCGTAAAACGGTTTCACGTGAGAATCACAATTAAATATGACTAAGTAAGAAATAAGTAGGTCTCCTATGAGACTGTCTCATGGATCAAAATCCATGAGATCCAAACCCAAACCCTTACAAGCCCTAGAATTAAAAAAAAACACGCTACATCTATCCGATGATTTCATCTTCTCCCCAAATCTCCATCCTCCTCGACCAGCTCCTCTGTGATTCGCTAATGTTGAGTCCGGTGGGGAATTCACCATCTTAAGTGCTCAAGATATCCTAATAGCTCTCATATTGCTCTATACCACTAGAATCTTCTATGCTACTTCAGTAAATATGAAAAGTTGATATTTTCCCCAATGCACTGAATATTGTCACGAGGTTTATCAGTTTGTTAATAATTATTTCTTAATCATCAATCTTTATTTGGTGATTTTGAAGAAGATGTTATTGATTTCTTTGTCAAAAAAAAACTTACTTCATCCCGTTCGTTCTAATTTATCCATTTTGCGAATTAAGCTTTTTATTTATTTTTTCGTGTTTAATTTCTTGAGTTTATGTTTATCTGTTTGTTATGTATTATTTCTTGGCTTCACAATTCTTTTTATTCACTTGTTTTTTCAAATTGGAACTCACAAAACTCTAACCCCTATAAATGGACATTCATTTTGTTCTCTTCTCTTCTGATACTTAGTCACATAAACAATTTGAATGGAAAAAAACTAATACTTTTTAGGGTTCTACTAGTACTTTTAGAAGGAAAAACCATGACCTTGTTTGTTTATATTTTCAATGACCCATTTCCAATTTCCAACTATTGATAGAAATGGAACCATCTTTGTTTACAAATTTTCCAATGGAAATCATCTCTCACTTTCCATTTTTCATATAAAACATCTTCTCAACTCTATATACTACCATACATCACTCATCAATCACTATTTTTATTTTTTTATCCAATTATATATGTGGGATCCTCTATTACCAACTTTATCTACTTAAAATATTATTATTTCTTAATTGTATCTATCTAATGTGACCCACCACCTACAATCTTACAAATATAATATTATATAATTAATTAAAAAATTCATCCACTATCATCTTTTCAAATTATTATATACATAAAATATTACTTCAAAACTACTCAACCAAACATAATTTCATTTCTAAACCTACATAAAACCCATTCTCATTCTATCATCCAAACATAATTCCAGTTTTTACACGAAAACCAATAATTTTCAAAAGTCACTTTCCAACACTAGAAGCTGGAAATGATTCATGGAAACATAACCATACAAGACCTAATACTTTTCAGGGAACTATTACATACTTTTAATGGGAATAACTAAAATATTTCAGATGAATTACTAATACTTTTCGCTTAAACATATAATAATTTCAAAAATTGCAATACTTTTCAGTTGAACATGCAATACCTTCAGAGAAAAAACTAATACTTTTCAAAGTAAAAACTGATACCTTTCAGAAAAAAAACTAATACTTTTCAGAGTAAAAAGTGATATTTTTAATGAAAAAATTAATACTTTTTGACTATCATCACATCCGCCTGTTATCCTAATATTTATGAAAATATCACCGGTCATTTGGGCTAAATCACGGGTCGTGGGGATCTGTTTCACAAAATGTGACCCGTGAGATGGTTCTATATGAGTTTGTACCGTAATAAATACGTAATAACGTTAAAGCAAATCTTTAAATCTTAATGTACTCAAAAAAAGAAAAAAATCTTTAAATCTTTAACAAATGCATCGAACTTACCTTTGTAGTCTCTATTGAAATGACAAGTCCGCCCCTGGTTGAGAGGTGTTCATTGGCTTGACTCTTGAGCCCAACATTTGTGCATTTTTTTAGAATAACATTTGTGTATTTTAAGATGTTACACATGTTTTTTGGGTATAATTATAAAACTACCCTCATGTTTGGGTTAATTACAAAGAAATCTATGTTTTTAAAAATTACAAAAAAAATTATGAGGTCTGATTTTGTATTACACTTTATTTTCTTCATAAGCAAAAATATTTCAAACACCCTCACATTTGTAAAAATATTGCACTTACCCCTTACATTTAACACTAAATTTAACTTTAAGGTTTTTTTCGTAAATTTCGACCATCTCTAGCTCTTTTTTTTTTTTTTTTGTTATTACCTCATACACCATGGATAGTTTTTGTAACTGTTCCTTTTTTAATTTAAGATGTTGCTTACATGGAATAGTATATCTAATATATGGATAATAAATAAATATTTATTTCATCAACTGAAAATACATTAAGTGTAGTATTAATGCTACCAACATTTTTGTTGTCTAGTAATCTATAGTACTAGAAGAAGGTTCTGATTGGGATTCATCTTGATGTGGCATAAACTGAGAAAACAATGATGTTAAGTGGCGGACATTGCACGTAAATGTGGTGATACTAAGGCATGTCGCGTGAAAGTGGAGTTGCCTAAATTTTCGAAAAACACAAATAAACCTCTTTATTGATCCACAAACTTTATATATTATGATCAACTTGATCTTATTATATTTATGTATTTTTTCTTTTTTTGACAAAAAACAACATTTCCCAGACAAACATGATAAAATATGGTATTTTGTAAACATCTTGTAAGTGTATGCGCAACGTCAAATTAAACCTATATAAGAAGTCAATCTCATGTTTGCACTTCATGATTTTTTTTTAGAGTTTTATTTTTATAGGTGATGGCCCTGGCACGGATGATGAATACCAGGCGTGGTATGATAGTATTACCCGGCTCTGTCACGCCCACCCCTATTCAGGGCCGTTCCTATGTTTTAAAGGATCCGGTGCAGGAAAAGAATGGGACCCTTTTTACTCATATAAATTAAAATTAAAATTATCTTATTAACCATTGTTACGAAAAATAATCTCATTAATCGAAACATAAAATAATGAAATGATATATTCCAATTTCAACGTTTCCAATTTCATAAAATTAGTGCTACAAAAGATACATTTAATGTCCCTCTTTGAACTCAACGAATTCTTAAACTTGTTTTCTTTTCTTACGCTTTTAATGCCCAGATGGATATTTTCGAGTATGAGGTATTTGCAATTTTCTATTGAAAAATAAAAAACAACTTAGTATAAAGTATTAAATGCAAGTCCTCCATTACATATGTTCTACTTTACCAATAAAAGAATTTTAAGTAAAATAAAATGGACATTGAGAAAATAATGAAACTCTAAGAGAATAAAATAGACATTGAAAATATAATGAAACCCTTTATGCAACATAGAATAGATATTGATACAATTAATGTTAATTTGGAAATAGGAGAACTTAAAATAAAGAATTATTACAAAAATAAATTTTATTTGCTTGAAATTTGGGCCCCCCAAATTTGGGGCAAGCCCTTTTTTTTCCCTAAAATTTGGAAATGGAAAAAAAAAGAAGATTTGTACCATCTTTTAGGTTACCAACCGTTAAACTATCAGGTTATTTTGTACCATCTTTTAGTCTTTAGGTTACATATTCATGTTCTAATACATTAATTTATTTTTAAAAAAATTCCCCGGGGGGCTCTCGCCTCGACCGCCCCAGGGACGGCTCTGCCCCTATTGCTACTATTAGAAAGTAATAAATAGCACAACTCGACCACAAAGTCTTTTTAAAACGTATAATTTTTTTTTCTTTTCCTGTGTTTAAATTTAATAACAGACGATCAACGAAACAAACACTGTACACTGCAACAGAGATTTTATCATTTAGAGGCAAAATGCCAGTCAACCCTACTTCTAGATATACAAACCCAAAACTCAAACCAGCACGCTATTTACATATTTTACAATACAGTTTAAAAAGAGATGAACAATATGAGTTCCTTCATAAACACAACAGAAGCAAAATCAACATGAACCCAAAAACAAGCCCGACAAGTCGTCATCCATATCCATGATCCTCAAAAACCTGACGAAGCTCCAGCATTGCCCAGTAAGCTAACAGGCTCAGGTATTGTCATGCTCACTTACAATGCATGAACTACATGAGCTAAAGCCCAGCAAGTAAAAATCATGCATGTCCAAAGAATATTGATGTTTTTCCAACATGTAATGCTCGCTTGTAAAATCCATGAGTTAAAATACTTTATTCAAACCATTTTCTTTCATTTGGGCCCATGACCCAACTACTATGCACCGGAAAAAAGCTCTGCACACAGCAATAATCAAATGGCCAATAATATCATTATGATGTTACGTGTGGACCATCTTCGCACGGCCCAGCCAAGAGTCCCCTACTTGCGTCCCTTGTGTCCGCCAAGAAGTATCCCACCCCGCAGGGTCATAACATAGGTACCCACAAATGATCCATCCTCCTGTGACCCACCGAGAGCCCATCTCCCATCTTGCTTTGTGTTCACCAGGAAGTACCCCACTCGCTATACCTAAATATATATCATAAGCACGCCCAGCGTGCCTCGGTGCACTAGCAGTGGTCAGCAAATATCTATTTTCTTCCAGAAAATATTTTCGTGCATGCAAACATCCTCTTGTAATATGCATGCACATGCAAATGTTGTGAATGACATGTCCAATGTCGCACCAAACACCATATTAAATCATCATGCCAGCCAACATGCATCACATAATATCCACATTTATTCAGGAAGGTACCAAAATTACATATAATACAATTAATTCAAACAATACTATGTTCATGCATTACAGTTGCAGATGCATTTTTACTTGTCTTGTATTTGTAGTTTCTCATTTACTGGTTCTTAGATGTACCCACATAATCTCAACATTATGTGTAAATAGTCTGTAATAACAAAATATTAATCTTTACTATTCGATCAACCTGTTGGAGGAGGGTTATCTCAATTAAGGTAAGAAGGGGTTATTTAGAAATTGGAAGTTGGAAGAGGAATTATTTTTTCTTTGTAGTAGGAGGAGGTTATTTAGGCTAAGAAATATAAGAGAGTTTTTTTTTTTTTTTTGGTGGATAAATATTTGCTTGTATTGATTCTTCTCAAATTTTGGCTTGTTACAAAATGATCAAGACACCCCTATTTATACTAGTACAACTTCCTAACCAATGGCTAGGATTTATTTGATCTAATGGCTATAATTCATTCACTAGAATCATCCTCCAAAATATCTACTTTCCTAGAACATTCTACAAACTTTCTTACAAATAATATCTTAGATATTTTCACAAGACATTTCTAGATAACTTCTAGAACTTGGGCCATTTGGAATTGGGCTCTTATTTTATCTTTTAACTCAAATATATATTTTCAAGCCCAATATTAATTGGGCCAAAATCAAGTTTAAATCCAACACCCCCCCTTAAACTTGATTTGTCATTCCGAGAAAACTTCTAAGTCGTATGAAGTCTTCATGCTTGAGCGGTTTGGTGAAGATGTCTGCAATTTGATCATGAGACTTCACATACTCCACTTGCACGTCCTTTCTTGATATGCATTCTCGTATGTAGTGGTAGCGAGTGTCAATGTGCTTGCTTCGATCATGAAACACCGGATTCTTTGCCAATGCCATAGCTGACTTGTTGTCGACACGAATCTTAGTTGGCTCTTCTTGTGTCATTCCCAGTTCTTTCAGCAAATTTCTCAGCCAAACTGCATGGCAAACACAGGTTGTCGCAGCTGCGTACTCAGCTTCACAGGTTGAGAGAGTGACTATCGGCTGCTTCTTTGACATCCAAGTGAATGCGGTATCTCCCATGAAGAACACAAAGCCAGTAGTACTTTTTCGATCATCCACATCTCCAGACCAATCGCTATCACTATAGCCAACAAGTTTATAATCATTAGTTGTTGAATAAAATAAGCCGTAATTGATTGTACCTTTGAGATAGCGAAGAATCCTTTTAGCAGCCTTCATGTGAGTAGTGGTTGCATTTTCCATGTATCGACTTATTAGACCGGTGGCATAGAGAATGTTGGGTCGTGTGCACGTCAAATACCGCAAACTTCCAACCAAACTTTTGTACAATGTCGGGTCCATTTTTTCTTCTCCATCATACTTTGATAGCTTGATCCCGCACTCCACTGGTGTGTTAATAGGCTTGCAGTTATCCATCTTGAACCTCTTGAGAATTTCCTTCGCGTAGCCTTCTTGCGAGATGAAAATCCCATCTTCTTGTTGTTTAACTTCAACGCCGAGGTAATATGCCATAAGCCCGATATCAGTCATCTCAAATTCTCTGGTCATTGCTTTCTTGAACTCTTCAAACATGTCTGGATTATTTCCTGTGAAGATCAAGTCATCCACAAATAAACACACGATCAAAATATCATCTTTTCTGACCTTGACATAAAGTGCATGTTCGTGTGGGCACTTAGTGAACCCATTCTCTTGCAAGTATTTATCGATCCTGCTATTCCATGCCCGTGGTGCTTGCTTTAATCCGTATAGAGCCTTCTTCAGCTTCAAGACTTTATCTTCTTCATTCTTCACCACATAACCCTTTGGCTGCTCAATGTAGACTTCCTCCTCGAGAACTCCATTTAAGAAAGCTGACTTTACGTCCATCTGGTGAATCTTCCACCTGTTTTGAGCTGCTAAAGAAATGATAAGCCTTATTGTTTCCAAGCGAGCGATGAGCAAATACCTCGTCATAGTCGATTCTGACTCTTTGACTATAGCCTTTTGCGACTAGCCTTGCTTTATATCTTTCAATTTCTCCTTTAGCATTCTTCTTTGCTTTGTACACCCACTTGACGCCGATAGCCTTATGTCCTTTTGGAAGTGAGGTCAGCTCCCACGTGTCGTTCTTCATGATTGCTTGTATCTCTTCATCCATAGCATCTCTCCATCTTTTATTTTGGATTGCTTCTTCAAAAGTCACTGGTTCACAATCTGCAAGTAGACAGAAAAGTGTTATATCATCTATTCTCTCGGTGTTCTCATAAAGATCTTCTAGACTCCTTTCACGTTCTATGTCTCTTTCATTTAGAAATGATGGTGGCGAGTCTCCTCCAGCTGTTGATTGTGAAGTGGATGGAGTAGTTGGCTCTTGCTGAACTTCTATTGTTGGCTCGATCGGTTTCGGCTCCTTTTCTTCAAAATCCGGAAAGAAATTGAAGTTGTTTTGGGAACCAAAATCCCAATCTGATTCTTCATCAAACTCTACATCACGACTTATCACAAGCTTCTTAGTATTTGGATTATATAACTTATAACCTTTAGAGTTTGAGTCATACCCGATGAAGATGAATGCCTCGCTTTTGTCATCAAGCTTACTTCTTCTCTCGTCAGGTACATGTGCATATGCTTTACTTCCAAATACTTTTAGATGAGAGATACCTGGTTTTCTTCCACTGCAAGCTTCTTGTGGTGTTTTTCCCCACACACTTCTGGTTGGTGAACGATTTGTGGTCACCGCACACGCCATTGCTTGACCCCGAACTCCTTTGCGACCTTTTGCTTTTGAGCATGCACCTTGCCATTTCAAGAATTGTTCTATTCTTTCTCTCAGCTACGCCATTTTGCTGGGGGGATCTTGGGACTGTCAAGGGACGCCGGATTCCATTTGCTTCGCAAAATTCTTGGAACTCCTTAGATGTGAATTCTCCTCCACGATCTGATCGCATTGCCTTGATTTTGCATCCACTTTCATTTTCCACCATAGCTTTGAACTTCTTGAATGCTTCGAACACTTCAGACTTCTGTTTCAAAAAATATACCCAGGTCTTTCTAGAGAAATCATCAATAAAGAGGAGGAAATAATTATTTTTACCGAGAGAGCTTGGCTTGATTGGTCCACAAACATCAGTGTGTATGAGTTCCAGTGGCTTCTGTGATCTCGAGCTTGATTCCTTTGGAAAACTCTTTCTGAATTGTTTTCCCAATAGACATCCTTCGCATAGTTGATCGGGATGATTGATGGAAGGTAATCCTCTTACCATCTCTTTCTTTGATAGTAATTCTAATCCGCCAAAATTTAAGTGCCCAAATCGTAGATGCCAAAGCCAAGATATATCTTTGTAGCAAGCTTTGAGACATTTTGCTACATCATTCTGGATATTTAATAAGAACATTCTATTTCTAGACATTGGCACTTTGGTGATTAAATTATTTCTATCATCTCTTATAGAAAGACTACGATCTTTCATGTGAATGTCATAGCCTTTCTCTAAGAGTTGTCCCAAACTCAAGATATTACTTTTCATATTTGGAACGTAATAGACATTAGAAATAACTTGATGACTTCCATTCTTCAAGCGGATTAGAATTTTACCTTTTCCTTTGACCGGGACTTTAGACTCATCTCCAAAGGAAACATTGCCACTCACCGATTCATCAAGCTCCACAAACATGTTTCTTCTTCCACACATATGGTTGCTTGCACCAAGATTTCAGTACCAAGTGTTGTCTTGTCTTCCATCACCACCTTTGTATGCTAGTAACAAATTGACATCTTCTTCGTTTTTATTTTCCACATAGTGGGCCTTTTCTTCAACCTTGTTTTTGGGAGCTCTACACTCGGAAGCATAGTGTCCAAATTGTTGACAATTATAACACTTAGTTTGTGATTTTTCGTACCTTGTTCTTGGATTGCTCCTCCCGCGTCCACTGGTTGGGTATTCTCTTCTATCTTCATTATTATTGAAACCTCCTCGTGCATGTCCACGACCACGGCCTCGTCCGCCTCGTCCTTGAAAACGACCTCTTCCATGTTGACCACGTTCATTGCTCATGCTTTCTTCTTTATCCTTCACTTGCATTTTAAAAAGTTGTTCTACAATATCTTGCTTCTTTTTATGTTTTTCTTCATATGCTTGTAATGACCCCAATAATTGATCAATAGTCATCTCCTCCAAATTTTTGTTTCCTCAATTATTACGACAATATGCTCAAATTTAGGACTTAAAGAACGGAGTATCTTTTCCATAATTCTCACATCACTTAATTTTTCACCATTTCTTTTCATTTGATTAGAAACCGCCAAAACTCTTGAAAAATAGTCGGAAATAGATTCGGACTCTTTCATATGTAAAGCTTCAAATTCACCTCTTAATGTTTGGAGACGTACCTTCTTTACTTGCTCGGCTCCTTTGTGAGATGTTTGAAGCTTCTCCCATGCATCCTTGGCGGTAGTTGCACTTGAGATCTTTTCGAAACCATCATCATCCAAAGCTTGGTAGATGAGATAGAGAGCTTTCTTGTCTCTCTTTCTTGAATCTTTTAAATTATCCTTTTGAGTTTGGGATAGAGTAGCCTCGTCTTGTGGCTCGACATAACCTTTTTCTACAATATCCCAAACTTCATGTGCACCCAAAAGGGCCTTCATCTTGATACTCCAATTATCGTAGTTGCTTGTGTTGAGCATAGGGACTTGAAAAGAAGCCACACCATTTGCCATATTTTTATGTAAACCACAAGTGATCTTGTGGCTCTGATACCACTTTGTTGGAGGAGGGTTATCTCAATTAAGGTAAGAAGGGGTTATTTAGAAATTGGAAGTTGGAAGATGAATTATTTTTTCTTTGTAGTAGGAGGAGGTTATTTAGGCTAAGAAATATAAGAGAGTTTTTTTTTTTTTTTTTGGTGGATAAATATTTGCTTGTATTGATTCTTCTCAAATTTTGGCTTGTTACAAAATGATCAAGACACCCCTATTTATACTAGTACAACTTCCTAACCAATGGCTAGGATTTATTTGATCTAATGGCTATAATTCATTCACTAGAATCATCCTCCAAAATATCTACTTTCCTAGAACATTCTACAAACTTTCTTACAAATAATATCTTAGATATTTTCACAAGACATTTCTAGATAACTTCTAGAACTTGGGCCATTTGGAATTGGGCTCTTATTTTATCTTTTAACTCAAATATATATTTTCAAGCCCAATATTAATTGGGCCAAAATCAAGTTTAAATCCAACACAACCAGCCATCATACTTATCATAAAAGAATTCATAGTTTCACTTTTCCTTAAATAACAATCAAGTTTCTAAACTTATAATCTAAACCTAATCAGATTTCGTAAAACACTTCATTTTTTCTTTTTTCTTCCTTTTTTTTTTTAAAAACAATTTGAAGCACCATAAATATATTTGATGTTAAGCCCAGTTCTTGTTTCTAGGACTTCTCATGAAATCCAAGATAGAGCTTTCAAATTCTATTCACTAACTAAATAGGCAAAGAACATGAAAATTAACACTACAAGAAAATTTCAGTTTACCGACAGAATTTACCGACAGAAATAAATTTGTTACTAAAAGTTTATAATTACCTACAAGTTACCGACATAATTTATATATTGTTTTTTCCCAATCTATACCGATAAATTACCGGCATATTAACGACATATATTTACCGACAGATAATTTTGTAGGTAAAATAAGTCATTTTAAATATTTTCCAACAAACTCATTTTTATTTACCGACAAAACATTCTGTTGCTAAAAGTAAATTTTTTTAAAATCTTAAAAATTAAAAAATTGGAAGATTTAAATTAATTACTTTCCTTTTACACCATCACCTCATGACCTCCCCCAAATCTGTCTAAACACAATGACAAACCTCGTGACCTCCCCCAAATCCTCTCGCAGCGGTCGCGCCATCATCTGGCCATCGTCGCACCGCCAGCCATCGCACGACCCACTGTTGCACCGCCATCCATCGCACCTCATACCTTCATATCAGTGTGAAGTTCTATCTTCCTTAAACTTTTGATTTAATTGTTTGTGAATTTCTCTTTTATTTGTGCAAAAATCACGTTTCCATTCTTCTTCTCTCTAATGTTCACAAATTTTCTTTCTCCACTTACTTGGTTGGATAAAGGGTTAGAAATCTATGCAAAATTGTTTTTCTTCCTGATTTGAGCAAGGTTTAGGTGGAGGTTTAATAAATAATTAGGTTTAAAAAATACTTAAGTTATATTTTTCAATAAATGTTGATAGGCTGGAGTTATGTATCTTTTGACTAATATCTTCTATATTCATAGGTCAATTGTGAGGTTGAGGGCATATAACTATAACAGTGTTGAGAAATTGTTGATTTCTGATTTCATCCACAGTTTGCATGATAAGAATTTACATTTGTTCTTTCTCACTCTTTTTGTGTTTCCAGTATTTTTGTAGTTATAAATGTTTGGGACTAGGTATCTGCTAAGTGATTATGGATTTGTTTTATGTTTTTGTAGTTATATTTTTCTATTTGTGAAATTTTAGCTTTAGGGAAAAATATCTGTTAATGTATTTTTTATTTTTGTAGCGCGTAGTTAGGGATAATTTTAGCTAGTTTGATGTTTTGACTATCAAATATATGCTTCATATTTAAGGTTTATTTTGTTGGGAGTTGTTAATCACAACAATAGAATATTGTCGGAATATTGTCGGCAATTTAATTGCCGACAGAATTTTTAGTATTACCAACAGAATTTTCTGTCGGTAAACTGCATTTTTCTTGTAGTGTAATTTTTTTTCAAGACCTTGCAATTTTTAAATTTACATTTTTCTAATTTCTCATAATTTTCTATTGAGATTCGTTAATTAATTAACTCAAGAAATAACAAAAGGTTATCTGTACCCATCTGTATCCAGAATTTCAATATGTTATTTCTCTAAATTAATTAAGCAATTACCTCATACTTCTAATTGAAAAATAATAATTGTATAAGAAGACAAGGCGGATAAATTACCTTAACAAAGCTTATGTTAATAATCTGTTGCAAGAAAACTCAACCTCGACAAAAGGAGCAATACCTTTGGGTTAATGAATTGTATTCATTTATCCATTTCATAAAGTAAGTCGGCTAACTGGTTTGTCTTAGTTTTTAAGGTAATATTTTATTATTTTGACTACTTATCCCACTTTATCATGATTTTTAGATGTGTATTATATGTATTATGTGTGCGTGATGTTGTAAAGTTGAGAGATTATCTTTTATTTCCTTTCTATCCTCAGCATAAGGCGGTGGAAGACAAGATGTTTATCATAATTTGTATATGTGTGATTTTCTTTATTTAGTTAATGTATGCCCCTGAAAACTTGAGGTGGTGACAAGTGGGTGTAGGGTGTGTACATGCACTCACATAATTTAATTAATCCATACACATATCTATTACATATATACACACAATTTTCATAGGTAATTAGTTCACACTTTATTAACCACACACACGCATATACATAATCAACGCTATATACTAAAAGAAAAAACAAGCTGCCACATGTCTTCACCTGAGCAATTTAGGTACACGTGTCAACACCTTATTTTTCCAAATCCATGTGTCACCTTCATATTTAGCCACGTGGCAAACCATGCCACCACCCTATTCTTCCAATTATAAATTGATTTACTATATCAATTTACTATCAATTTATCATCAACTTAATAATCAAATTTCCTATTTCCGTATATAACTATTAAAATCCAATCAAACATTTAGTCAGCAAATTAAATAATCCCGAAAGTCAAGAATATAAAATAAAAAGTTATTTTTGAGTTTCCAAATTAATTATAATTTAAATATTATTATGATACAAAAACAAGGATATAATTTCAATTATTATCTCTAATACTTATTATACTTTTAATTGTGATTTAAATCATTTACGGGGTATTAACAATTATATTAAATATCTTTTTTAAGCATGTCAATGATTCATCATATTTGCCATAACTAATTTATTAGCTTTTGTGCAAAAACAAACTACGGGTAAGTATTTGAAATTAGTACAAATAAACAATTTTATAGAGATGTTTCTCTTTCCAGAAAATATTCAAAGATTGAAATTGCACTCTTTCAACCATTTAAAACTAATACGGCTTGAAAATCCGTTGTTATGACGTGGATGTTACACTTTCAAATAGAACAAATAATGTAGTTTACAAATAAGTTTTTTAGAATTTGAAGTGAATGATACTCTTCTAAATTTTGAATTTCTTTTTTAGTATTTGGAATCTCTTATAACTATCAGAGTTTTCTACACAAATTTTATTTTTTGACAAATCCGTGTAACACACGGGTGTTGTTCTAGTATATAATATATCACCATTTAATAACTTATATATATATATATATATTCAAATAGGGTATATTTATATATCACTATATATGTATATTCTGATTGTACTATATCTTATATATATATATATATTATATTATATACATTTAAGTTACATACTTCATATATATATATAAATCATATATATATACGTTTATACATATGAAATACATTCTTCTCTTTTTTTTTTCCAAAACTATGTTTGTCATTTTATCTAACAATATTGCATATTATAATCCCCTGTGCACATATTGATGACACATCTCACTTTTAAACTTACTACGTGTAATCATGTAACACGTACTTCTAATTCTACCACGTGTTTTCTATTAATATTTAATAGTTTAATACATCAATGTCCTTATAGTAGATATAATTAACTACTCAGATTAATAATCCGTCGATTTATCATAGGGACGTGGGAGTTCGAAATTATGAAATTAATCATCACGTATAAATAAAATAAACTATGCGAGACATCATTAAAAATGCAAGCAACACATAACCAACATGTAATGTATGAACTATATTGGCCAGGTGAGTAATGCGAGAGCCTCGAGTATTACATCAACTAATATCTCCCTCAAATTTGCGAGAGGGATATCGGAAGCGTGCACATCAACTCGTGATGACATAGTAATGGATTCAGAATTTTTAATATTATGTGCATAGAGCAATGATACTTTACAACGTGTATTTTTATAGTGTACATTACTTGATTGATTATGGATTAGTGTTCAGGATGTTTAGTGTTGATAATCTACATTCAACTTATCACTTTCAACATGAGTTTCGTGATGGGATGAATAACATACAATGTCTCCTTGGATTGATGTACAATAGCCATCAGATCCACCCACAAAGGAGCCCACACAGGAGCATACTGGAGTTGTCGCCACGAGACCACTAAGTACACGTAGGATATATACCAATGAGGATACAAAAAGACCATCCATATGTGTGTCATCTCCACCATATACGATAGGTCCATCAACATCGACACATCACATATGCTACGTTATGGACCATACTGTAGGCGTATATGTCCTTCAACCTATAGATTACAACAATTTCATCATACCTCAGTTCACTTATTTTACATTATTGATTGACACAAGGATAGACATGACGTTCCCACCTGCTGGACAAAATATCCATCTAGCTTCATGTGTTCAAATTTTCACGTCTTTTGTTCTTTTCCCAAGTAGACACAACAGGAGTTACAAAGATGGAGAGTCGAGTTCATTCGCTCCCTCCAACCAGCAGGATGATGATTTGCACACCAGTGAGACATCACCCTCGATATGGCACCGAAAGACATATATTTATTAATATCATTTTAGTATTGTACGGTATATTAATACATTTTAAATATAATATAATCTCTAGTTATTACATGATTTACTCTGGATGGCTGCGCTTATTTTTTTAAAATAATTTAGAACTTTTTAAGCGTAACATCATATTAATTCTGAAGGAAAAAGAATATCATGAAGGGCAACATATAAAAAAACATGTGATGGGCAGCATGTCATGTGTAAAATAGATTACAATATTGTCCTCCATTAATAGGAAAAATCCAGAACAATTGATACTGGGGATTGAATTTCTTGAGGATCATAAACTTTGGGAAAGTTTACAAGATGGAATGGAGTTCATAGTGGCTGATAAAAGATATAGAATCATATGACCACTAGTCCATTCTCCATGTATATTTCTATCGGAATGATATATGCGGAATACAAGGCAGAATATTTTGCCACCTATATTAATTCAAGGGCCGAAATATGTACTGCAAAGCCAAATGTTTTACTTAGAAAAATTGAAGAAGATTTACCAGCTATTGCAGGAAGAGATTTCTATAAGAGGATTCTTATCCTTAAAAGAGGAATTAAACAAGCAGAAATCATGATCGGAGGTGCAGGCGGTACCCCATGGTACAAAGTGAAAACGCCACCAACCTATTTCAATGTTACAGGAGCATATGTTTTTCTAGGAAATAACTTCCTACAAACATTCAAAAGGTTTACAAAGGGAAATGAGATAAGAAGGCTTATTTTCACAAAATTATGTGATCATAAGATTTTTGTCCAAAGACTGTGGGAAGCTTTTTACTGTAAAATGCCAATTAATTTTCGCAGCAAGCGTGGTGATGAAGCCAAACCTTGAAATCCAAAAATAGCGGATTAAAGAAGATTTAGAGAAAACATTATTATCCTTTCGACAATATGGTCGAGAAGAACGAGTACTTTCAGAGGCTATTGAAAGATTGATGATGAGCCTAATGGATAACCCACAAAGTGATGTTACTATAGAAGAACATATATCACTCGAGGATGTCAAGAAGAAGATCCAAAGGAATTACAATGAAAATCCTTTGGCATGGTGGGATAAGAACGAGCTCAAATCTTACTCAAAAGTCAAACTAGGGAAGGAATACGAGTTTATGAGATTCAAACCAATTCTTATGAACTAAGAAGATTGTGAGGATATGCGATAGATACGTAAGGAACATCTTGACCTTGAGTTGATCTCACTAGGAGTTTCTCCATATAGCAGTTCGAGATTCTTAGTCAGGAATCATGGAGAAATCAAAAGAGAAAAATCGAGACTTGTTATTAATTACAAAGAGATTAATAACATTTTGGAGTTCGACGGATACTATATCCCAAGAAGAGAACATCTGGTTAACTGCATCAAAGGTGCCAAGATTACTTAGATGGAAAGCAGAATGTCAAGATTATGATTATAATATTGTCATTATAAAATCTCATGAAAATGTTCTTGCAAATTTCTTGACACAAGATGGAAGAAAGCGTTGCTGACGAGGTCCTTAAATGACTAAGACATCTGAGGGAAAACTTGGAGAGTCTAGAACAAAATTTGGGGATGATATGCCTCAATGTAGAAGTCGCTGGACGACTCCAACAGGCTGACCAGAAATCCTTTTCTAGTCAAATACAAGCATGCCAGTTCGCTCAAGGACAATTTTTCGTAGCACTGCAAGGGCCTCTCCTCCAGGCCGCATCTCCAACGATGCAGAAAGGGGTGATTAAAGAATGGGGCACTAACCTGGAGGTTATGGATTTAAATACCATAATCACAAGTGTTGCAGGTGATGCATCCTCCGAGGATGTGATTGTGAAAATCTTTTCACTAAACCGCAAGTGTACGGTGTAGCTAGCAGATATGAGCGAGCAAGGTCGTATTCCTCAGGGATTGAATATGAAATATATAAAGTATAGTAAATATCATACTCCAATTTTATTAAAGCGATCGAAAACCAAAAAGTGTTATCTAAGCTAAACCTAAAGTTATCAACTAAAATATCTTAGTATTGTTAGAAACCCAAACTTCACAAGATTTCAAACAATTACGAAAAGCAATCCTAGGAACATAATCTCAACATGCTTTATCAATATTAATTCCAATTAATGTTTCATCAAAACCTGTTTCTGTGTATCTATGGGTTCAATTTCTAAAGTACTTTATTCCCTATCCTGAGTGCAAACAAACCGTTGATTAATAAGAATTATAGGTATCCCTACTCAACAATTAATATCACCTCCCAAAAACATATAAAGAGGGTGTTTAGCTGAGTTTATAAGTTTTTCAAAGCATCTTATAAGATGTTTGAGAACTTATAAACTGTTTAAATTTGTTTGGTAAACTTTTAAAAAAAAGATCTTATAAGCTCTTAAAATAAAATATTTGGAGCTTATAAGCTGTTTTTAAAAAAGTAGGATAACCCCAATATTTTTTCAAAATAAGATCTTATTTCAACAACCTCCTTTATTTTTGATTATTTTAATTACAAAATTACCATTACTAACATCTTAAAAGCTCCACCATCTTATTTTTCCCAAAACCTTCAGCAAGTTATTCTTAAAATAAGATCTAACATCTTATAAGCTCTAAAAACATCTTATAAGACTTAGAAGCTTATAAGATATTTTAAATAAGCTTAGCCAAACACCCTCAAAATTGAAGTAAACCCTCACAAAAGTTATAGGTCTCCCGACTCAATACCCGTTATTGTTATAAACTCATTTTTCGTAAGTTAGATCTCATCCCGAATCTTGAACTAACAAATAAGATATGAAAATTATTGGCCAGATAATCTACAAGAAATAAACACTCGAATTCATAAATAGAACACAAGAAACTAATTAAGAAGAAATAATTAAATTAGAATTAACATGAATCCACAGTTTTGATCATGCCCTAAGATCAAGAAATTTAGCCTAACATATTTGATTGCAAATTCATAGACAAACTGAAAACAAATAGTTTGAAATTGAATTATGTATAGAACAAAAGCACTAAACTATGATGATAGAATCTTTCTTGTGTAGATGGATCATTCTTCAAATCTTGAACCCTTGTGCCTTCGTAGATGGAAGAGGTCTTGTGTTGTTCTTTGTTGTGTTGTGTATTTTCCCTAGAAATCGTGTATTGTGGTATATGGAATTGTGTCTCCAGCTTTAGGTCTTGGTCTTCCTTATATAGATGCTTTGAGAGATCCCTGGAAGAGTCCCGACGAAATTAGAAAACAGAATCAGCCACAGACAAAGTACACGGTCATGTACTTTCATACGACTAGACCGTGTATGTTGTTTTGCTCTCTGTTTCTGCTCGAATCAATTCACCACAACCGTTTACTTTTACATGGGTGGATCATATATTTTGTCTCTAAAATTCTTCTCTCAAACAAATCGCATGAACGTGTAAAATAACATGGACTCAGAATACACGACCGCGTATTATTACAGGGACAAACCGTGTGTTTTGTGTTTTGTCATTTTCTTCGCGTATTTGATCATCTCTTGGCATTCGTCATTCTTGTTCGGGTCGTCCTACTAATATCTTCTCATAAAAGCCTCGTTTCCTATAAAAATATACAAGAATACGCAGTATCACGCTCAATAAAGGAAACTAACTAAAACACACTAAATTTACATGTAAATGTATCAAATATGTACTAAAATAAGCCCCTAAATGCACATATATGTCACACTTATCAAATCCCCCCAATCTTAACCATTGCTCATCCTCGAGCAAACTAAGAAAAATAACTACATGCAATGGGGTGTATGAAACAACACAAAAACATTATAAATACAAAATCTCAATCAAATCCATGCTTTACCAAACATGTAACTCATTCTCAAAAAGTAATCAATTGCAAATTTAGCACAATTAATACTCATTCGGGTATTCAACACCGCGACTCACAAGATAAAATACATCACTCAACTCTCAAAGTAAATAGGAAGTGTATACTCTCAAATCAATTCAATGAAGTAGAACTACCATATGCTTGCAAATCGTCTAACACCTCTACCACTTAAGTGTGCACAAGTCAAGAATTAAAAGGACTTTTCATTTGGTTGTAATGTAGGCTCTTTGGTTAGGGTAGGAAAATATGGATTAACTGACTCGACTTGAACCGATAGAATTTAAGTACACATACTTTCAGGTCACCAATCCATCTTCATCTAAAGAAGCATTTTCTTATTTGTTTTCTTTTTCAACTCATACTTCTTTTTCCACCTTTTTTCTTCTTTTTTACACTGAGGCTCTTACCTTATTTCTTTTACTGTAAGCTCTCAATTTTCTAATTTTTCCTCAATTGTTAGATTTCTTTTTCTTTTCTTTTCATTTTTTTTCTTTTCATATTTGATTTCAAATTTGCTTTCTTTTCGAGCTTCATCATTCACCTATTCACTGCTCATCCCTCTTTTGCCAATATTATTTTTCAAAATTACACCACATCTCACTCAAATATAAACATCTATATAAGCTCAAGTTTTTGGGATAAGAATATATTAAGTTTAAAGCTCAATATGTGGCTAACAATAAATAAGGCTTAGACTCAAATTGGCTAACTAGGGAATCATGAGTTCATAGGTAGGCTTTTTAGGCTAAGTAGGCTTAAACAAAAATGACCGTAAATCATTTTCAAAAATTGCACACACATGTGGTTTCAATAAAGATACCATTGCAAGTTCTAGAGTCCTAACAACATGAATGACACACTCAACAAAAATAAGACTGCATATCATACAAGCAGTTACAGACACAAAAACTCACAGGCTTATTTTTTTCGCATCATGCTAAAATCCCCAACTTTCTTAATCAACCAAATAAACAAAAGACATCTTTTCAAAAATTTATTACATATTCACCAAGTATTTCTTTTCATGAAACCAAGTATTCGCAGTAAAACATACAAAAGCATTCTATACTAATTCATGTCTCTATCTAATTCACACAAAAGCAATAAACATGCTAAAGTAATAAACATGCCTACTAAAAAAACAACCTTGAAAAATTATATGCAAATTTTATATGCTTCTACATGCAACCTAAATGCAATGCAAACATGCAACAATACTATATCACGCATTCTTGACAACCTCCCAAATTTAAATAATGTAATTTCGTCCCGAAATCATAAGAAAATTACCAAAAGAAAGAGGAATGCGTGATAAGTACTTACTTGGATCACTGTGGTGGAAGAGGCGGAGGATAGTGGCCTTGCTTGAATTGCCACTGATCCATACGAGAAATCATCTGTAACATCTGTTGCTGCTGATTGTACCAAAGTGCTGCAAGTATTCAGTGTGATACTCGTCAACGGTAGCAGACAATTGGTATGTATCGTCCATTAAAGAGCCCACATGGACCTCCAAATCCTCAATCCTTTCGCTTAAATCCCCCATTTTCCTACCTCTTTGCCTAGAGGATTCCGGCTTATCCATCTCAACTTGTGGCTCATTCCCACCTCAACTCCTTGTTTGGCATCAGATTGTTCTCCCCTCTTAAGCCAATTACCCCTATCGGGAATTGAGATAGCATCCGAATTTGGGAGTTTAAGTTTAGTCCTATCCGCATGTACAAGCCAATAGTCGTGCCCATCATATTATATCATTTTCATGGTGGACATGACATTCAGATCAATCTTTCTCCCACCGCCTGCATTCGCATAGATGCTAAAATCAACATTAAAATGCTCGACAATTGGTGTAATCAACCCTCCAATACAAATCCCCCCTTTCTACTGATTTTCACCCTATCAAACTGGCGAGCAGTGAATGCCCCAGCATTGGGCACCCCCTCAGTTCCCGAGGCCACACACCATAAGATAAACATCTAATCCATTTGAATCACCCTTTATTATCATCTCTTGCAAACACAGTTTCTGCTAATGTGCGCTGCCCATATAGGAAAATGGGGTTCCTAATATTCGAAGCTTTTGAGGTATCCGGTGTATAAATTCTACGGCCCGTCATTTCTTTCCAAAAACCAAGTATATCAAACCCCTCATGTTATTCTACCCCATAAGCCGACATTCGATATATTGCATTTAATTCATCTATTGTGAGCTCCCTCAGCTCATTTGCCATCCTAAACCTCACCCCCATCAAATTTCTTTTTCTTGTTACCAATTCAAAACTACTCAAAAAATCAAGAGTTAACACCACATAAGTTGGCCAATTGCTATCCAAGAATACTTCCCAATCAATTCGTCCACATAAAGCACAAAAATCATTTAACAATCCTAAAGTAGTGAGGCAATGTTCATCGGGATACCTTATTGAAATTCTATCTCGGATGAAGAGATTCTCCTAACGGGCTTGATGGGTCTCATCCGTGAGGACGATGTTGGAGAATTCTGGTTGGTTCATCTTGTACTCCGGCTTGGGTTGTGGAGTTGGCTCTCTTCTTCTTCTTGTATTTCTCCTAGCACCACCTTCTCTTCCTCTTGAAGCCATGAATTTGAGAGTTAAGGTTTTGCAAAATCTTAAATTTTCAAAAATCCCTCCCCAAACTTGAAGAAGACCAAGTAAAGATGGAGAATTGGAAGAAATATGTGGTGAATTTCTTGAGAGGGTAAATTATACGAACCCTTGCTTGAAGATTTGAAGTTAAGATTGAAGACTTTTGAAGTGGGAAGTGTGTATTTGTAGGAGAATTTTCGGACCTAGGGTTTAGAGGGAAAGAAGTGGGATAAATTGGGAGTGTTTGAAGTTAAATATGGAACGGAAAAATTCATAGCGGGCCGCACACAGGCCGTGTAAAAATACACAATCGGCTCATGTCTTCTGCATCTGCGCGTATGTCCTTTATCGAACAAAATACACGCCCATGTATTTTCACACGGGCTGTCCATGTAACATGTCTCTATTTGTGCAATTCACATGACCGTGTGAAATTATTTTTAATTTTTTTATGGAAAGACCCATAGTATGTCGTGGCACCTCCTACTGTCCTACACAACAACTCACAAAAACAAATAAAACTAAAAATTAAGTTAGTAAAAATCAAAATCAAATGGATAAAGGCGATTAAAAATTTGGGTTGCCTCCCGAAAGCGCTAAGTTTTATGTCTTCAGCCAGACGCCTGATTCTCTTACCGCTTTCTCTGAACTGCCTCGATTGATGTCTTTGGGCCCTCGTATTCTGCACCACTCCTCAGATGAATGGAATTGCATTGTTCTCGCGGGTTAAGTTCCATATCTCTTGGGAATTTACCTTTTTGATGTTGGCTTCCCATTGCTGTAGTGATTTGGGCTACTTGTATTTCCAAAGATTTCAACCTTGCATTGAAGTTCGTGTTTAGTTGAGCAACCTGTTTCTCTATTCTGTCTATCTTAGCCTCATCTTTGTTCAGTCTAGCTCTTGTCTCTCCAATAAATGAGGCTAACATCTCCTCTAAAGATAATTTCTTTTCACTCGACTCCACCCTACCTTGATTTCCCACATTAAAACTTGGAGATGGCTTCCTACCATTTCTATTATTAGCATAAAAAAGTTCTCATGGTTTCGCAGGCCCGAATGATGATGTGTGGTGCCTGATTATTTCTATAGTTATTGTTGAAGTTTCGTTGTCCCACCACATTCGTTTCTTCTTCAACAACTGAGGGTTCTCTCGGAGTCGCTTGATGGATCGCGTTCAGTTTTATATTTAGCACGGAGACTTGCTCGATTAGTATGTCAATCTTATCCTCATCCTGAACCTCTGCCACTCGTTTGACATTGGATCTCTCGGATGGCCATTGCTAACTATTATTTTCTATCTCTTCTAGTAATTCTAGTGCCTCATCCGAATATTTCCCTAATAGTGCACCCCCAGATGCAACATCTATATTAGTTCTCGTGTTTCCACTTAAAACATTATAGAAATATTGTACATGTTGGCAATCAGGATATCCTTGTTGTAGGAACTTTCTTAGTAACTCTATAAACCTGTCCTTTGCATCATACAACGCGTCTCCGTCAAACTGCCTAAACTGAGCGATCCCACTTTTTAATTGTAGTGTCTTACTTGGGGAAAAGTACTTAGCGAGAAATTTCTGACTTAATTCTGCCAAATCTGCAGCGGGTGGTGTCAATGGAGATAACCATCCCTTAACCTTATCGCATAGAGAGAATGCGAAAAAGCGACATCAAATGATATCCTTAGAAACACCATTCATCTTTACTATGTCACAAATTCTAAGAATTATGCTAGATGCGCATTCGGATCCTATACGGCTCTCCCCCCAAACTGGTTTTATGACACCATCTGGATCAACGCCAGTTTTATTTCAAAGTTGTTTGCGTTGATCGACAGACGGGTAACCCCGATAACGACGCCAAAAACTTGATCGTGAAAATCTTTTCAGTAAATACAGTGTAGATAGCAGATAGCAGCGAGCAAGGCCGTATTCCTCAGGGATTGAATACGAAATACATAAAGTATAGTAAATATTGTACTCCAATTTTATTGAAGCGATCGAAAACAAAAAAGTGTTATCTAAACTAAACCTAAAATTATCAACTAAAATATCTAAGTATTGTTAAAAACCCAACTTCACAAGATTTTAAACAATTACGAAAAGCAATCGTAGGAACATAATCTCAATATGCTCATCAATATTAATTCCAAGTAATGTTTCATCAAAACTAGTTTATGTGTATCTATGGGTTCAATTCCTAAAGTAGTTTATTCCCTCTCCCGAGTGCAAACAAACCTTTGATTAATACAAATTGCAGGTATCCCTACTCAATAATTAAGATAAATTCCCAAAAGCATATAAATTGAAGTAAACCCCCACAAACATTACAGGTCTCCTGACTCAATATCCGTTTATTTTATGAATTCGTTTTTCGTAAGTTAGATCTCATCTCTCGAATCTTGAACTAACAAATAAGACATGCATATTATTGGCCAGATAATCTACAAGAAATAAGCACTTGCATTCATAAATAGAACACGAGAAACCAATTAAGAAGAAACAATCAAATTAAAATTAACATGAATCCACAGTTTTGATCATGCCCTAGTATCAAGAAATTTAGCCTAACATATTTGATTGCAAATTCATAGACAAATCTGAAAACAAATAGTTTGACATTGAATTAAGTATAGAACAAAAGCTCTAAACTATGATGGTAGAACCTTTCTTGTGTAGATGGATCATTCTTTAAAGTCTTGAACCCTTATGCCTTCGTAGATGGAAGAGGTCTTGTGTTGTTCTTCGTTGTGTTGTGTATTTTGCCCTAGAAATCTTTTATTGTGGTATACGAATTTGTGTCTCCAACTTTAAGGCTTGGTCTTCCTTATATATATGTAATACCCGAGCCTCTCACTACTCATTAGGCCAATATAGTCCATGTACTACAAGCTGTTTATGTTCCATTTGCAATTGTTGGTCCCAAGGGGTGTGGTGTAACGTTTAGAAGGAGGGGTTGAATAAACCTTACCAAATTTTCACTTTCTAGTCCTTTTAAAAATTTCAACAGAGTTGACTCAAATCAGCTAAGTCCTTGAGGGACAGCTAGGTTGGCTTTCTTCAGCAAAGTTACCCACTCAACAGACTCGACTGAGCTGTAGATAGTATAACTTAGCTTTGTCAGCTAACACTTAACTTTTAGATGATTTGATTTTAAATAGCGAAAGACTTAACACCCTTTGTAAATTTTAAGCACGTTTTTAATAGTTGTTTTATCAATGTTATTATCAGCTGGGTTGCAATGTAACTTATCAGCATATATAAAAATATGAGAAAATTAAAATACTGAAAGTAAATGACACAAGCAAATTTTATAGTGGTTCGAAGATGGGGTAATTCCTCTAATCCACTCTTCCCTAACTCCTGGAGGAATCCATTAAGTAACAGATAAAGTTACAAAGCAATTTTTCAGTCTAGAGACAACATTAATCACACAGTTGGCTTCTCCTGCGACTTAGCTTCTTCACAAGATAGTTGCCTTGCTACTTCAGCTCCTTTCAAACCTTTGGAATTGATCACACAGCCTTCCAACGAGCTCGAAACTTCTGGTTCGATCTTGAACCTTACTACAACTCCTTCAAACTTGGAGAGTAGACCCATTTTGTTCTTTAAAACTTTTCCTCTTCAACTGGTTGAAGTATTCTTTTTTTCGCAGTGTGTGTTGGTTCGAGTTCCTTTGAGTTTTAGGGTTGAAGAATTTCTTGATAAGCTTTGAGAATGTTTGCAGGTTTTGCTTGCTTGAAAATTGCTTGTAAGATCAATTCATTTGCAATCCGTGTACTTTTCTCAAATGTTCCTCAGCCTTTTATAGTGCTCATTTGAAAATTTGCCCATTGAAGAGATAGACTATTTTCAAATGACACTTTCTTGTTCGCTGGCGTGTCTTTTCTTGACTTGCAGCATTGTGATGTTGACCCTTCCTCGTATTAAATGACTCTGCAGCTTTTTAGGGCCTGACACAAGCTTCAGTGTTTCCCATTGGTTTATTCCTTTTGCACGCTTCTGGGATGAGCACTTTATGACATGGCAACATGGAAGTATTACTAATTTAAGTAATATCTTTGACTTCCATGCGACAGATTAATCTCAGTCGACTTGACTGGATAGCTGCCTTTACCCCTTTGACTTGAGTCAGCTCCAATCATTTAGGAATGACTCAGCTGTCAATTCAACTGTTGGACTTGGCTCTTTACTGACTTGACTGACACTTCCACATTCTTTACACATCTGTTCCTCAGCTGGATCTCCTTCAGTCAAGTCTTTGCCTTCCATCTTGACCACACTCAACTGACACGCAGCTGGGTCTTCACTCTAGTCTTCAGTTGACTTCTTGCATTCTTCGACATAGCTGACTTCACTCAGCTCTTGTAGTCCTATCTATTACAAAGTAGGAATACAAGAAAAATGGGGTGCCAACTTCCTATTCTAAGTTTTAGATGGTATCATCAAAATCTTAACAATAAATTTCCTAACAGCAATGATATTGGCATTTGCAAAAATTTATTTTATTTTATATAACATGATTAATTTCATGATTTGAGAACTCCTATATGGTTTGATCACTAACTTAAGTGGTGTATCTTACAAAAAAAAAGAGGATAACTAGGTGTTAAACTACCAAATATACTAGGTCATACGTGGCAATGCTAGAAAAAAAAATGAGAATGATACTGATAATAATGTGAAAGGGAGATAATACTACTTTCAACCACGTCAAGGACAACAACAATGGGAACAAATTAAGAGCCAAAGAGCTGATCAGAGTAAGGCACCCATAACACTATTTTTTGCCCTAGGTGTTAGACTAAACATACTAGAAGTTACTTGGTAAATACCAGGAGATGTTTTATGTGTTGTATGTCGAGACATTTTTCTAACGTGTGCGTACATAGTTCAAATCCTATAGGACAAAAACATGTACAAGCCAAAGCATTTACTATCACAAGAGTAGACGTAGAGGCGAACCCACAGGTGGTTATATGTAAACTTCTTATCCTTGACACCCCAAAATTTGCATTATTTGATTCGGAATCTACGCATTCATTTGTATCTACTGAGTCTTTGAGGAGACTAAGTAGGACACCTGATATAGCTAAAGTGGGTTACAATGTAATAATTCCCTCGGGAGATTCCAAGCGGGCTAACCAAATTCTGAGAGCTTGTTCTACTGCAATAAAAAATAGAGAACTTTATGTTGATGTAATGATGTTAGCTATGAACGACTATGATTTTATTTTGGGTATGAATTGGTTGTCGAAGTATGGTGCTATAATTAATTGTTATAAAAAGACAGTGACATTTCAACCCCTAGGAGAAGATCCTTTTACATTTGCTGGAATCATGACCCACTTAAGCTTTCCCTTGATATTGGCACTAAAAACACAACGTTTACTGGACGCTAGCTGTGAAGGATACCTAGTAAGTGTCATGAGCATCAACGAACAACATCAACTATCCTTTGATGAAGTTCCAATAGAGAAAGAATATCATAATGTATTTCCGGATGATCTTCCCGAATTACCACCTGATCGCAAGATTGAGTTTGTTATTGACATATTTCCAGGAACATCTCCAATCTTTAAAGCTCTGTACCACATGGCTCCGTTGGAATTGAAGGAATTTGTAGGTCCCAAGGGGTGTAAGTGTAAGGTTTAGAAGGGGGGGTTGAATAAACCTTACCAAATTTTTGATTTAGTCCTTTTAAATCTACGAGTTGATTCTACACACTGTGTCCTTGATGGACAGTCGAATTAGTCACTCAAGTAGAGTTAATCTCTCAACAGACTCACCGAGTGTTGATGGAGTAACTCAGCTGTTGACTATAATTTGACTCAACTGTGATTTTGTTTTCAGCGGAAGACTTAACACCCTTAAGTTTGATTAAGCAAGATTTTAGTGCTTGGTTTAGTACTTATAAATTATCAAGTGGATAGCAAATTTATCGTGAGATATAAGCGATTAAAAATGCGAGGAATTTAAGTCTTTGAAATGTAAATGACACAATGAAATTTTTATAGAGGTTCGAAGATGGGATAATTCTTCTACTCCTCTCTTCTCCAACTCCCGGAGGAATCCACTAGGTAATGATCGGTTTACAAAGTGGTAACAGTCCGGATACAAGTCTTGATCACACACGGTGACTTGATCCTTTGGGACTCGGTCTGAGACGCCTTGATCACTCACCGGCTTCTCGTGCGACTCGGCTTCTTCACAGGCGGTGCCTTGCTACTACAACTCTCACTTGCTCAAGCTCTTTGGATTTGATCACGAAGCCCTCCAAAAGCTTAAGACTTGGTTCAACCTTGAACCTTCCTACAATCCTTCCCCGAATGTAGACCCCTTGTTTTCGATATTTTCCTCTTCAACCGATTGAAGTTATCTTTCCTTCACGGTGAGTGTTGGATTGATGTTCTTCGTAATGTAGGCTTGAGGATTGAGAATGTTTGATTTTTCTAATATGCTTGTATATCTCACATGTGTGCCATCCTCGCTTCTCAAACAAACTCCTCGGCCTTTTATAGTGAACTTTCAAAAATTTGCCCGTTGAAGAGATAGGCTTATTTTTGAAAGTCACTTTGCGTCGTTGGCTTGTCTTGTTGCGCTTCTTGGAATTGCCATTTCCTCGTATGAATTGTTCTTTCACCTTTTCGAGTTCGACACGGTGTGGTGCTTCCCATTGGTTCATTCCTTTTGCACGCTTCGGGGTCGAGCACTCCGAGAAAGGTGGTATGGAGATATTACTTGTTTAAGTAAATCTCTTGATTTAAATACCAACGGTTCTTTTACGATTATCTCGACTTGATCGCATTTTCTTGCTTTCCCCAGGTGGTCGAGAGTCGACTTCCAATCATTGGATGACTCTTCCATCACTTCAACTTGAGACTTGGCTTTTCTTGAGTTGACTTGACTAATGCTCCACTCACCGCATCTCACCGCTTCTTCTCGATAGAGTTCTGTCTACTCTTCTTTGTCATATACTCACTTTGTCTCACAATGAAGTCTTCCTTCCATCTTGATTGTCTTCTTGCATGTTAGGCGTAGGCGACTTAACTCGGCTTGGCCTGCTCTAATTGTTACAATGCATTTTACAACAAGAATTGGGGTGCCAACTTTCTATTCTAAGTTTTACATGGCATTCATCAAAATCTAAACAATAAAATTCCTAACAATTTCCCCCTTTTTGATGATGCCAAAACTTAAACCATTCAAAAATGCGAACAACAAAGATACATACGAGATAGTGTATTGACATAGAATGTATGCGCGAGAATCAATTCTTTTATTGATCATATCATTCTTGTTCTTTTACACAATCTTACAAGGTGTATCGAGTACATATTTACCTACACGAAAATAAAGAATTTATAGCTTTATTACGTAAGACTTACATTGTATGTATTCACATGATAAAATACACGAAGGGGTGGACAACAACACTTCATCTCCTTCATTGTCTCCTTCTTTCATCTTGATCAAGATCTTCTTCTCTTCTTCTCTTTTTCTCGTAAATCACCGCCTTCTTTTTCTTTTCATATGCCTTCCTGGCAGCTTCATCTCTTCTTATTCTTTCTTCCTCTCTCTCCCCCATAGCTGAGTTTGTCTCTTGTTTTCTTCTTCTAGTCTTTTCACGTGCTCGGCGTTAGTTTTCGCCACTTGCAAATTCGCCACTTGGTCAAGCCCACCCAGATCCCTCATTTCTTTCCTGGATCCACATATTCAATGTTTTTGGGCGGAGGCCTGGGTCTCAAGCTTCTTCCTCCACTCTCGCTTCTTCCTCTACCTCCGGGCGTATCTTGTCTTTGAGTCTTCTTCTTTCCAAACAGTGACCAGGCGGAGTGACCAAAGCAGAGTGATCGCTGGTAGTCTGTCGCTGTCGGCTTCTTCACATAACGTGAGACCCTTTTCCCGAAGACAAGTCCCAAGCTTGAGCCGTAGACATATTTGCAAAGTATCCCTCGGTTCGAGCGTCTTAAATTCATCAACGATCGTGGCTCTGTCCCGACATCTAAGATGGCATAAGTGTCTCTCGTCCACCGGAATGCCTCCGTGTTCTTTCAAGATGTTCATGATTCGGGCATCCATTCTACCTTCCACTTCCTTCATCCCCTGCTTCAATAGTTTTTCTCTTATCGGCCATGGATATAGCAGTGTTGGAGTGGCGAGTCACGAGGAGTTTTTGCTTATAATGTCACCGTGTGAGGACCTTGTTGGGGGTTTGTGCAATCATCAAAGTCACATCTGTCGACCCTTCCCCCTCAACAAGCTTTCCTTTCTTTTGTTTCAAGACTTCCTCACTGATTTTCCTTCTCACCGCTTGCTCCTTTCTTCTCGACTTGATTTTAGCGCTTTAAGGTATTCCTCTTCCCCTTTTTGGCATCATCAAAGGATAGAGGAACCCCAGGAACATGATGGCAAGCATGAAGTCGAGTCTTCGATGGTTGAGTTACGCTTCAAGTCCTACGTTGTATGCGGCCGAATTCGAGATCGAGTAGCGTTGGATTCTGCTGAAATCGGCTTCATCTCGGCCATGAGAAGGCTGAATTTTCTCGTCATGTGTTCTTCCAAACGCTGTAGATCATTTGTATTTTGCTCACGCAGCACTTTATCTCGGCGGTGTGAGCTTCATGCATATGCTCAATATGTTCTCTCAAACTTCGTTTTGCATCGGCATTTTCACTCTCCACACCAAAGACTTGTTGAACAATGTTCAAAGAATCGACTTGTTCCACACGCATTGTTTCTTCTTTGTTGCCACCATTCCCTTATCCGAATCATTTATGCCTCTCAAGTCGGTACGTAAGGTTGGCATCTCTGTTGTCCAATCGCATATCCAAAGAGGCTGATGCCTCTCCATCCGTTCAACCTCGGCGAATAATGCCTTGAACACTTCTCTAACTTCAATCGATTCTTCATTGCGGTGATGGCCATACAAACATCAAAGTCATAAGCGGTGGAACAATGGTGCCTGATGAGAAAACGGGAGGCTGATGCAGCGATAGCGTGCGCGCTCATTCTCGACTCTTCATGGAGGTCGGGTACCTCCGGAGAAAAAGGAAAGGATTCTATAAAGATTCATCACCGCCCACCGGGATTTGTTCGATGATGAGCGGTGTGCGTGAAGTTCTTTTAGGAATCGACCTGCTGCAGACTTGAGGGGCTGCGCGGTGGTCTCTGGTTCGAGATGGGTTTTGTTGTGAAGTGGACCCGCTTGCTGAGCCTCGGTGTCTTAACGACCGTTGGTCTCACCGATTTTTTTTCCATTTCGATGGATGGTCCTCGGCCTTATCGGAGCGTCATCGACGATGATGAGATTTCCATTGGTGGCTCAAAGATCAAAGTTAAAAGTTTGACGAGTAGTCTTGGGATCGAGACTTGCTCGTGCTTGGAACATCCGCACTCATGAGTCTTTTGGATTTGTCATGGGGATGAATCGCTTCTTCTTCGCCTTCCGATCCCGAAAAAGTGACATCGAGGATTGTCCGGGAATCATGAAGTGCGCTTATCTCCTTCTCGGATGGGTCGATGATAGCGGGAGGGATGTTCTCTACATCGCTTCTTTACCCCGGAAGTCTCAACCTCCCGTGGGCCTTGATACCTCCGGCGGTCTCTCTTTGCGGCGAGGCTTGTCCTCCCTTTCGGCGATGTCGGTCACTCTTAGGGTCTTCTACGGTGGCATCCATTGGAGTCTCAACCCCATGGATTGCACTTTCATTGCCAGTGTTAACTCCCGGTTCATTCCTCGTGCCTCGATCGCATCGGCGCGTCATTAGCCTTCAGAGCGATTGGCACCTCACCGAGACAGTCTCAATCGTCGAGCGTCGTTGATGGCAACTTGTTTGTTCTTCTTGTGTTTGTAATTTATCTTCTTCGCCTCCTTGATTCGTTGTGGAGTCATCTGCGATCCTCCGACCTTGCTTTGCAGTGGAGGAGTTTCCCCTCACCGGGCGCACCACCGAGTGACTTGGAATGGGGTCACTCGTCTCCAAACTCCCGGCCGTTTCGATTGAATGTTCAGTAGTTGGGGCGGTGGTAAAACACCTTCAATAGGGGTTGGCTCGATTGGGGTCCCCATTGTCCTAGTTTCATCGCCATGTCCCTTATTGCCTTCTTCCGAGTGAGTGGGAAGTGGTGGCAGAACAACAACGGTGGCTATTTGTTTGAACCACTCCCATTGGATCGATTTCACCGTGTGTTCGGAGGACTCTCCGAGTCCTCCATCGATCTTTGCTCGTGAAGGATTTTGGATTCATGCAATGCTTGCCGCATTTGCAACTCTTCTCAGAGCAACATTCTCCCGGTTCCTCATCACATCGAGAAGACATCAAGGAGAGGATGTGTGTGTTCTCACAGTTGTCTGCGGAGATGGGGCGGATGCTTGCCTTCTCACGTGCTTCGGCTTCCTCGGCTTGCTTTTCTCTCTCCTTTTCCTTGAAAATCTGCAGATGTCTAAGCGATTGTCTTCATCAAGTCTTTGGGAGCACGATCTTTTAGTCCAAGGAAATTTAGCGATTCCTCTTCTTCTTCTATAAACTCAGGCCGTTGGAATGTTCCTTGACTTACTCAACTTCCATTTCCTCCACTCACGCAGAGGATTTTGGATGTCCGGGTAAGGTGGAGATAGGATCATTACATCACTATTCGCTCAAAGAATTTCTTCTTGTGTTTGGTTTGTGTGAACTACAAATTGTGTCTTGAGTTGCCTCTGTGATCGCCTTTCTTCAAATGAGACTTGGTCGTTTCATCAACTACATCCGAGACTCTACTTCTCCAGCGAGTCTCTAGATCTCTGCTCTAGGCCGAGTGGTGACTGGTTTGGTTTCTCCACTCGAAGCTCTTGATAAGTCGTCTTCGTCTCCTAGTTTGTACCGGAGGGATTTAGGTTCGAGAGACGAGTGTCTTCTCGAGTCTTGAGCGGCGGGGCCGTCTTTGGTGTCTTTTTCTCGAGGAGCGGGCCGTCGTGGCTTCTCGATTCTCCTCTTTTTGACGATCGGAGAAGGTATTTGTGAGTCCTTCTCGACCGCTTTGGCGGGAGACATGGCCGGCTTCTTTGGGCGGTGACTGACTCTGCTGCGGGGGCGGGAGCATGTTTGGTTTTCTTTGCTTTGCGGGGCGCGTCTTCTTAGCAACTGCGGGGCCGCTTTCTTCTTGGCCGGAGAGGAAACAATCGTATCTTCGGGTCACCGATTCCCCTCATCGTGTCGCTCTCTTGGCGTAAGCTCGCTTCGAGCGCCCGAGAGGTTTGCTCAACATCCTCTTGTTAACATGGAATGCCTTCCCATGTCTAAGAGGGACTCCTTTCACCTCCAATAGCCGGCCAATCACTAGGCCATATCCTAGGGATCCTCCAAATGAGCCATCTTCTTTGAAGGACTTGTTCCCCACGTTCGGGCAGAGTCTGCAGTAGACAAACTCGGCCGATTTATCTTCTTTTCTTCGATGATTGCGGCCATTACAATCGGCTTTGCCTTTGACATTGGTCAAAGTCGCCAAATGATGTCGATACATTTGGCAACTATATCCAACAACTTGTGATAATCCTCCTTCAGCGATCTCTTGTTTGTCAGTATACACTATTTTATCAAAGAAAGTCGGGCTTGGCTATTTATTTCAAGCATCGGCCAGGTTGACATCGCCGTTAATCTCGATGCTCCTCTCGTGGTAGTGAGCAATGCTCGGCCAAATCCTTGCGAGATAGTCACTTTCGTGAGCAACAGATGACTTGATTCCTTCATCGTGAATCTCAGTCCGGACGTTTCCAACTTCTCAGCGATTTTCTTCACTAGGGTGTCGTCGGACCCCTATTTCATCATTCCGTCAAAATCCACCGTAGAGCCGGTGTGGATTTGCTTTCCTAACTTGGTAAAGTCATAAGTTGGTGCCATTTCTCGGAATTATATCAAGGAAAAATTCAGAAATTGACTTGGAGATAGATAGGGCTTCGAAAGTATTTTGCCTTTGCTTTTGAGAGAAAGAGATGAACAGTTTTAGAAGTGTGAGAGAGAAACGGACGAAAATGGTTTAAATATGGTTTATGAAAGGACGTGCGGGTGGTTTTTGAAATGTGATCAAAATCAACGGCTTGGATTTTGCACGCCTATTGAGCATTTAATGTCTCGTATTTAATGCGGCGACATTTATATCCAATCATAAGCTTGGTGTGCGGCTTTATGTCCGTACACATCATCATTATCTTTGACGTATTCCTTAAAACATTCCCGCTTAGTCAAAACGATTGCGTTTTTGTCACTTTGCTCATAAGTTATTCACTTATCCATTAGTGATTTAACTCTACTTCTCACTTTCTCTTAGTGACTCGGCTATCACCGACTCGGTGTAGTCATTGTCTTTTCCGATCTGGTGATTTCTTGATCGAAGATTTACATTTTCACTCTGTTTCACCCTTTTCTTCCATTTCTCTTCTTTGATTAAATCCGAGTGTCACCACCACTCAATTAGCCCCAACTCATGCTTGAGTTCTTCAAATCTTGACTCACATAGTGGTTTTGTGAAGATGTCGGCTAGTTGTTTATCGGTTGAGATATATTCCAGGATGATGTCCTTCTTTTCAACATGATCTCTTATGAAATGATATCGACATCAATATGTTTTGTTCTTGAGTGCAACACAGGATTTTGAGTGATTGCAATTGCACTTGTGTTATCACACATGATTGGAATTTCTTTTTCTTCAACTTCATAGTCTCTCACTTTGTCTCATCCATAGGACTTGGGCTGCAATTTTGCCCAGACTATGTATTCTCCCTCACCAGAGGTGGCTATTGAGTTTTGCTTCTTGCTAAACCAGAAAATCACTGTTTCCTTGCATTTGACATGTGCCTCAAGTGCTCTTCCTGTCCACTTTGCATCCGGATAGTCGAGAATCTGAATAGCCAACTAGCTTGAATCCACCTTCCTTTGGATACCGTAGGCCTACTTCTTGGCTTCCTTTCAAGTATCTCAATATTCTCTTAGTTTCTTTGTCATATGGCTCTCTTTTGGAGCGATTTGAAATCTTGCACATACACCTACAAAGAAAAGGTGATGTCGGCCCGCTTCTTTGTGAGATAGAGCAATGATCCAATAAGTGCTCAGATCTTGTTTGATCTACAGGCTTACCATCCGCATCCATGTCCATTTTGACGGATGTGTTCATTGGTATTTTTACGTAAGACTTCTCCTCCATACCAAACTTCTTCATTAAATCTCTGTGTATTTTGTTTGACTTATGAAGGTTCCATCCTTCACCGTTTTCACTTGGAGTCCAAGGAAGAATGTCGACTCTCCCATCATGCTCATTTCAAATTTACTTTGCATGAGGTTTGAAAACTTTTCACACACTCTTTGTTTGTGGATCCAAAGATGATGTCATCAACATATATTTGAACAAGTAGAATACTCTTCTTGTCTTGAATTACGAAAAGTGTTCTATCTACTTTTCCTTTTGTGAATCCATTTTCGATTAGGAATTGTGACGGTGTCATACCATGCTCAGGTGCCTGCTTCAATCCATACAAGGCTTTCTTGAGTTTGTATACCTTATTTCCAAGAGTCTTCTCTCAAATCCTGGAGGTTGTTCAACATACACTTCTTCTTCCAATAAACCATTTAGGAATGCACTTTTTACATCCATCGATATACAATGAAATTCTTGTGAGTCTGCATAGGCAAGAAACATCCTTATAGCTTCCAATCTTGCTACGGGGCAAATGTTTCATCAAAATCTATCCCTTCTTCTTGGCAATATCCTTTAGCTACTAGTCTTGCTTTGTTTCTTACCCCAGAACCTTCCTCGTTCATCTTATTTACGAACACCCATTTGGTGCCAATAACATTTTGATGTATGGGTCTTTGCACTAATTCCCATACTTTATTTCTTTCAAACCGATTCACTCTTCTTGCATAGCTTGAATCCAATGTGTGTCGTCCAATGCTTGTGATACATCTTTGGGCTCTATTTGTGAGATGAAGCATGTGAACATGGCTTCTTGTTGAGTTCGGATCTTGTTTTGACACCTTCTCTTATATCTCCAATTACAAGTTCGTGGATGGTCTCTCGGCCATCTTACATCGAGGTTGGAGTAAGTTAGCGGATTGATTGACTTGACTTGTACCGTGTTCTTTGGGTCGACTCTCTTGTAATCACTTATTAGCCAAATTTTCCAAATTTTTTTGAGATTCGGCTATCTCATCTTCTTCTCGAATTGATAATTCCAAAAATCTCGGCTTGAAAGATAGGGACTCTTCGTATGGTGGGATGATTCAAATTATCACCGACTCTTCAATGTCTTCTCCATTTATATTTGGCTCATCAAATACCACATGAATGGATTCTTCGCAAACCATAGTCCTTTTGTTGAGTATTCGTAGGCTTTGCTTTTAGCCGAGTATCCTAAGAAGATACCTTCATCGCCTTTAGCATCAAAAGCCTTTAGATTGTCTTTGCCGTTGTTGTGGATGAAGTATTTGCATCCAAATATTCTCAAGTATGCAACATTTGGTTTTCTTCCGTTCGATCTCATAGGGAGTCTTTGTCACCGTCTATTTATCATACATCCTTTTTGAGTGTAGCAAGTCGTGTTGATTGCTTCACCCAAAATCTTTTTGGTAACTCGCTTGACTAACATGGTCCTTCTTTGCTTATTTGAGGGTTCTATTTCTTCTTTCTCGCAACTCCATTCTCATTGTGGAGTCCTTGCTCGCTGTGATAGTTCATGACCAATACCATTCTCAATACAATATCGAGTTATTATTCCATTGACAAATTCAGTTCCTCTGTCTCGATCTTAATTTGATAATGGTTTGACTCTTCTCGTTTTGAATCCTCTTCATCATCACCGTGGTAGTTTTTGTAGAGTTTCTTTCTTTTTACACATGAATATTGTCCATGTATATCTTGAGTAGTCATCTACTACCACCAAGGTGTATTTCTTTCCACTTATCTTTGGCGGTTCCACTTTGGCCAAATAGATCCATATGAAGCGGTCTGCAATATTCTTGTTGAGGATGGACATGTCTTTTCTTTGAATGACGACTTGATTTGTTTTCCTTCTTCGACATGCGTCACATATACTCTCCTTCTTGTATCTTCGAGTCCGAAGTCCTTCTACAAGATTACTTCGCAAGCTTGTTAATCGTTTTGAAGTTCGGGTGACTCGGCTTTTTGTGCCACAACCAACTTGATTCACCAAGCGCTCTTTTTTTAGTAGACAGTCTTCTTTGGGTGTTGCGATTGACCAATCCACTACATACATATTTTTCTCTACATCCTTGCAAAGACAACTTCATTTGATTCAATATCTTTGATTTGGCATACACCCATGTTGAATCCAACATTGTAGCCCTTGTCACGAGTTGACCTCGATGCTCGATAAATTGAAGTTGAGTCCTTCAACATATGCAACATCTGTGATTTCTAATCCATTCTTTTTGATGGATCCAATGCCTCTTATTTCACCAGGAGCTTCATTTCCTCCAAATATGACTTTTGCTCCTTTAACTTCCTTGAATTTTGAGAGATTTTTCTTATTTTCCCGTCATATGTCCGGAATGCACCACTATCCATGTACCAGGTTCCTTGGCACTCACTGTTCCTTGAACCCGTAATCAAGGAAATTAAGTTTTAGGTACCCATACTTGTGCGGGTCCCGAGGGGTTAGAATTGTAAGATGATCCAACCAACCTATAGCCAAATGATTTGACTCTAAGTGGTTGCCATCTATCGATGCCATAATCATAATTAATCCTGGCAAATTGCTTGGGGATTTTAGGTTCATACAAATTGTCTCTTTTGTCTCGTATGCCTGCATCGTGTTTTAGCAATTGCCTTTCTTGGGTAATTGTGGTGTTTTTGAGTGTAGTGCCTAGGTGCATATGTGTGTCTTGATGAAAGCTCTTATGCTTTTGGAATGGCCTTTCTTTGAGTTCTAGGCCTTTGCCATTTGTGCTTGTATTCCATAAGTCTATCTTTGATGGTTCACATTATTCCAATCAGCTTGGCTTGGATATTTTCTACCATTCCCATCATATGTATTTCTTTTATGGATTTTAAGGGGTTTTTGGTAGCTCGCTTCTTCTTTACAGTATTTTTTTTCGTTTGGAGTTTCTTTGAGGACTCATTGAATCTCTTCTCAAATTGTCCTTTCAAAGACACTCAATCAGTCATTTTTCCTTTTCCTTTATAACCAAGGCCAATTTGCTTGTTATTGTGCTTTGGAGTGAATGTGTGTGCAACATTTAGATTTTTGGAATTTTCGGACTCTTCATGGCTTGAAGATCCTTTTTCCAAAATTACTTTTGAGGTTTGACATAGCACGAGAGGAATTAAATCCTAAGCTGTCTTGTCTCCACATTCTCTTTGACTCATAATAAGATCATCCAATGATTTGGATGCCTTAGTGAATGAGGCAATAACATTCTTGAGGTCATTCTCCCTCTTTTCTATAGCGGCAATTTACTGCTATTAATTTAGCATTTTCGACCTTTAAACTTTCATTCTCATCAGCTATTTGACTTAGAGTACTCGGCTCCTTAGTCGGCTTTGAGTTTTGACTTTTGAGTAGGCTGTTTTCCTCATTCAATAGTGTGTGTGAGGATTTAATGTGTTCAAAATCTTTCATCATTTTGCCTAATGAATCATAAAGATCGATGGGTGATGAAGTGTGTGTGTCACGATCACTATCATCAGTGTGTGCGAGTTTGATGAGTTAGATTGTACCTCATCTTCTTGGTCGGGTTGATCTTGTTCCTTGGCCATCAAGCGGATCGGGGCTTCTTCTTCGAGTCACTTGAGTAGTCGGCTTCACACTCTCTCAATCACCTTGTCTCTCTTGACTTGGTTTGTCTCGGCGATCTCTGCACCATCATTGCCTTTTTCTTTTCTTGTCTTTTCTTCTCTCAAGACCTTTCTTTCTTCTTCATCCTCGTACTTGTTGACTACGAGGATATGAGCAATCAATGGCATAGTGACCTGGTTGTCTGATTCCAAAGATAGATATTCAACCTTTTGATCGACTCTTTCCATTCTTGGATTGTCACCCTTTGATACTCAACTTTTTGATGATCTGTTCTCTTGGTTGGCCTATCTTCCCTTGATTTGGAGGAGCCGAGTGTCTTCTCGGAAGATTCACCCTTTCCTCTCTTGTAGTTCTTATTAAAGAACTTGTTGAATCTTTTAACCATCGTAGGCTATTTCTTTTCTTAAAATGACTTCTTTGACCTCGGCTCTCTTTCCATCTTTGACAATTAGAGCAAATTGTTTTGGGTACAAATTGTCTCTTCCTGGTCTTTTCTTCTCGGCTCAAACTCGTAGGCTTTGAGGTCCGAGAATAGTTCATGGTTGGATGTCTTTGATAGGTCCATGGAATGTCTCAGTGCCATGACCTTCATTTCCCATTCACCGAAGACTTTTTAGGATCTTCATACAAATTTCCTTATGTGTATATTCCTTTCCAAGTGCGAGCGACTCATTTGTGATTTCGTGAACCGAGCATCCAGTTGATCCAGGTTTTCTCCGAGATCATTTTGAAGTTCTCAAATTTACGTACGACCACCACCGACAATTTGTTTTCTTTGATTTGCTCACGAGCCTTCACAAATCAATGTCGACTTGTCCCAGATTTCCTTAGCCGTTTTGCATGATTTGACTTTATTGAACATGGCTTTGTCTAAGGTTTTGTAAAGGATGTCCTTGGCTACATTGTCCAGGTTGTATCTTTTTCTCGTCATCATTTGTCCACTCGGTTCTTGGTTTTTCAACCATGACTGTGCCGGGAGCAACATCTTCTTCTCTTCACCGCACTCTTCGTACATAACTGTGTTCACCTTCAATATTTGCGAGAGGCCCATCTTCTATCACTATCCACATCTCATCATGTAATGCTTTGATAGATGAGCACATCATAAATTTTCCAATCATCAAATTCTTCAATAGTGAACATAGGGATGCGTGTCAAATTTGCTTCCATGATAATAACTTTTAATGATAAAAAGAGTTTTGAAAATTTAAGTACTAAAGCGGACTTTGAAAAGTTTGGAGATCTAGTTCAATAACCGGTGCGGAGGGTTCAATGAACCAACCGCTCTGACGATACCACTTGTAGGTCCCAAGGGGTGTAAGTGTAAGGTTTAGAAGGGGGGTTGAATAAACCTTACCAAATTTTCGATTTAGTCCTTTTAAATCTACTGAGTTGATTCTACACAACAGTCCTTGATGGACGATCGAATTAGTCACTCGGTAGAGTTAATCTCTCAACAGACTCAATTTGAGCCGTTGATGGAGTAACTCACCTGTTGACTATAATTTGACTCAACTGTGATTTTGTTTTTCATTGGAAGACTTAACACCCTTAAGTTTGATTAAGCAAGATTTTAGTGCTTGGTTTAATACTTATAAATTATCAAGTGGATAGCAAATTTATCGTGAGATATAAGCGATTAAAAATGCGAGGAATTTAAGTCTTTGAAATGTAAATGACACAATGAAATTTTTATAGAGGTTCGAAGATGGGGTAATTCTTCTACTCCTCTCTTCTCCAACTCTGGAGGAATCCACTAGGTAATGATCGGTTTACAAAGTGGTAATGTACCCGGATACAAGTCTTGATCACACAAATGACTTGATCCTTTGGGACTCGATCGAGACGCCTTGATCACTCACCCTTCTCGTGCGACTCGGCTTCTTCACGGGCAGGCAAAACCGCCTTGCTACTACACTCACTTGCTCAAGCTCTTTGGATTTGATCACGAAGCCCTCCAAAAGCTTAAGACTTGGTTCAACCTTGAACCTTCCTACAATCCTTCCCGGAATGTAGACCCTTTGTTTTCGATATTTTCCTCTTCAACCGATTGAAGTTATCTTTCCTTCACGGTGAGTGTTGGATTGATGTTCTTCGTAATGTAGGCTTGAGGATTGAGAATGTTTCAGATTTTTCTAATATGCTTGTATATCTCACATGTGTGTCATCCTCGCTTCTCAAACAAACTCCTCGGCCTTTTATAGTGAACTTTCAAAAATTTGCCCGTTGAAGAGATAGGCTTATTTTTGAAAGTCACTTTGCGATCGTTGGCTTGTCTTGTTGCGCTTCTTGGAATTGCCATTTCCTCGTATGAATTGTTCTTTCACCTTTTCGAGTTCGACACGGTGTGGTGCTTCCCATTGGTTCATTCCTTTTGCACGCTTCGGGATCGTGAGCACTCAGAAAGGTCGTATGGAGATATTACTTGTTTAAGTAAATCTCTTGATTTACGTCACAACGGTTCTTTTTCGATTATCTCGACTTGACCGCATTTTCTTGCTTTCCCCAGGTGACTTAGAGTCGACTTCCAATCATGGATGACTCTTACGTCACTTCAACTTGAGACTTGGCTTTTCTTGAGTTGACTTGACTAATGCTCCACTCACCGCATCTCACCGCTTCTCCATAGAGTTCCCGTCTACTCTTCTTTGTCATACTCGGTTGTCTCACAAACAGAGTCTTCCTTCCGATCTTGATTGTCTTCTTGCATGTTAGGGCGTAGCTGACTTAACTCAGCTTGGCCTGCTCTAATTGTTACAATGCATTTTACAACAAGAATTGGGGTGCCAACTTTCTATTCTAAGTTTTACATGGCATTCATCAAAATCTAAACAATAAAATTCCTAACAGAATTGAAGACACAATTGCAGGAGTTGCTAGATAAAGGTTTCATTAGACCTAGATTCTCGCCATGGGGTGCGCTAGTCCTGTTCATCGAAAAAAGGATGGTACGATGAGATTGTGTATCCATATCGAGAATTGAACACAGTTACAGTTAAGAATAAATACCCATTACCTCAAATTGACAATTTGTTCGATCAACTTCAAGGTGCATAAGTATTTTCGAAGATCAACTTGCGATCCGGGTACCATCAGCTAAAAATAAAAGAAGATGATATACCCAAGACATCCTTCAACACGAGGTATGTACACTATGAATTCTTGGTGATGCCATTTAAGTTGACTAATGAAAGTAGGGGACCTTTGGTTGGGCCGCGAGAGGATGGTCCACACGTAGTTTTATAATGATATGATTGGCCATTTATATTGATGCGTGCATAGTTCTTTTCCGGTGCATAGTAGTTGGGTCAGGTTCCCAATAAAGAAAATAATTTGAATAAAGTATTTTGATTCATGGATTTACATTTTAGCATTACATGTTTGAGAAGGATTTATATTCTTTGGACATGCATGATTTTTACTTGCCGAGCTTTAGCTCATGTAGTTCATGCATTCGGATGACCACGAGAATGCTTGAGTCTCCTCGGCTTCTTGTGCGGTGTTGAAGCTTCTTCAGGTTTTGAGGATCATGGATATGGATGACGACTTGTCGGGCTTATTTTGGGTTCATTTTGGTTTTGCTTCTGTTGTGTTATATGTATGAACTCATACTATTTATAACTTTTGAAACTCTATTGTAAATATATGTAAATAGTGTGCTGGTTTGAGTTCTTGGCTTGTATATATAGTCATCGTGTTTACTTGCAGGCAGGGTTGACTGCCCTTTTGCTTTTAAATGATAAAATCTTTGTTGCGGTATACACGGTTTATTTCGTTGTTGTCTGTTATTAAATTTACACAGGGAAAAGAAAAAAAATTACATTCTTTAAATAGAGTTTGTGGCCGAGTAGTACAATTTATATATTTTCTAGTTGTAGTAGTAGATGTGGGTGTGACAATAGATGATTTGAGAGATCCCTGGTAGAGTTCCGATGAAATTAGGAAATAGAATAAGCCACACACAAAGTACACGGTCATGTACTTTCACACGACCAGACCATGTATGTTGTTTTGCTCTCTATTTGCTCGAATTAATTCACACGGTTGTGTACTTTTACACGGGTGGGTCGTGCATTTTATCTCTGAAATTCTTTCCTCAAACAAATCGCACGAACATGTAAAATAACACGGACTCAGAATACACTACCGTGTATTATTACACGGGCAAACCATATGTTTTGTGTTTTGTAGTTATTGTCTCTTGGCATTCGACATTCTTGTTCGGGTCATCCTACTGATATCTTCTCATAAAAGCCCCATTTCGTGTAAAAATATACAAGAATATGCAGTATCACGTCCAACAAAGGAACCAACTAAAACACACTAAATATACATGTAAATGTATCAAATATGTACCAAAATAAGCCCATAAATGCATGTATATTTCACACTTATCAGGATGTATAAACTAACGAATATTGAAGCTCCAGTGTCACAACCCGAGTCTTCAAGTCAACCCAGTACATCTGGGTTAAAGAGGTAGAGTTGAATCTTAGGCCATAGACATGCAAATCTAAGGTTCAAACTGTCAAGATTAAGATTTCTCTAATGCAGGTTTATCAATTACAATGGGAGAAATTGATTACAAGAAAATATATTAACCTAAGAAAAACAATGGTTGATATATCAGGTAAATACCCAAGAGTTTGGATGAAACCAAGAAGCCATCCAAATTAAGTACAAGAATGGTATATTTTTGGAGCTTTAGCTTCAATATATACTGTGTCACCAGGATTTCCAGAAATTTCAAAGTTATCGAAATGGATTGAGAAAGCAGTTTACGAGACTTAGGCCAATAATCCACATTTGGCTAGGGGAGATATTTTGGAACTGTATTTTATCAGTGCAACTACAAAACGAAGATTTTCATTTCATCAAGCTAAGAAGACCGGATGAAAATGCTTTAAAATATATTAAGGCAACTTCATTGGAAGAGTACCATTACTGGTAGGAGCAATCTCATAAGATGAAGCTTCAACACGGCGAGCATGGGGGACTTTGGGTTTGTCTAACTGAAATGGACAAAGTCAAGTATCCATTCAAGTTTTTTCCATAATTGAATGACATGATCAACTACAGGATTTGTAAAGGAACTTTTCGAGACAAAGAGGAGAATTCTCTAGGAGAATAAGATTCCGACCAGTAAAGAAACTTATCGGAAATTCTGTTACATGTCGCATGTTGGCTGTTGGATCAATCGAATATGTCAGACATGCCCCGACTAGAAAGAACCTGAGTTTGGGAAAGGAATCTGACCCAAACCCAACCGACAAGACCATACAACTGGAAAGAATAAGGGCCCAGCTCATAAGACGCTTTATCCTCGGGGACCGCGCAAACCAACTTTTTAAAGGATTCCCTGAAAACCTACCATGAGCTGAGTCACATGGAAGAAAAAGAAAGGTAGCTAGCGAGATAATAAATTAGGATGAAGACCTCATCCGACTAAGACCTCGGATGGGAGGGGCCTTCTCATGGGTGTCCTCGTAAGTTAACTTATCCGGCTAGGACCCCAGATGGGACGGGCCTCCTCACGGGGGATCCTTGTAAATAAACCTCATTAAGCTAAGACCTCGAATGGAAGGGCCTCCTCATGGGGGGTCCTCATAAATTTATCCGGCTAAGATCCCAGATGGGAGGGGCCTCTCACGGGGGGTCCTCATAAATAAACCTCATCTGGCTAAGACCTCGGATTGGAAGGGCCTCCTCACAAGGGGGTCCTTGTAAATAAACCTCATCCGGCTAAGACCTCAGATGGGAGGGGCCTCCTTACAAGAGGGGAGGTCCTCGTAAATTTTCCCTCATCCGGCTAAGACCCCGGATGGAAGAGGCCTCCTCACGGGAGGGTACTCGTAAATAATCCTGATTCGTCTAAGACCCTAGATGGGAGGGCCTCCTCACGGGGGGTCCTTATAAATTTTCTCTGATCCAACTAAGACCCCAGAAGGGAGGGCCCTCCTCATGGAGAGGTCCTCGTAAAAAAAACTCATTCTACTAAGACCCTGGATAGGAAGGGACTCCTCATGGGGGGTTCTCGTAAATAACCAGCTAAGACTCTGATGGGAGGGGTTTCATTACAGGGGGATTCCCGTAAATTTTTCCCATCCAAGTAAGACCCCGGATGAGAGGGCCCCCCTCACGGGGGTCCTCATAAGTTTTCTTTCCTCGTCAACATGCAACACAGAGATATACAACAAAACAAAAAGAAGGCAAAAATACTAACACATGCACAGAAGGGATCAATATACTGTCAAAGTAGTTAATGGAACACGAGTTCCTAATGTCACCCCCCGTCAGCTCCGGGAGGGCACCCCCCTCATCTCTGTACAAGCAGCTCCAGCCATTCCACGAAAACTCAAGGCTTCCTCTAGAAGGGAATGATCCATCTCCACATAAAGTATGAACAAGTCTCCACCAACCAGAAATCATATACAAATACTACAAGTCAAGCATGGAGAAGCAAATACGCATAAGGAAAAACACAAGTATAATTGTAACATAAAAAGAAACGGGGAATTATCTGGCCCCTCGGGGAAAAGAAACATCTCAAAA
This sequence comes from Rehmannia glutinosa, assembly GCA_016081115.2. Lineage (NCBI taxonomy): Eukaryota > Viridiplantae > Streptophyta > Magnoliopsida > Lamiales > Orobanchaceae > Rehmannia > Rehmannia glutinosa. The sequence goes on along the minus strand of JABTTQ020001797.1, from coordinate 102,741 downwards.
TAATAAACAAGAGAAAATATCCAAGTACATGAAGCAAACCTTAGACAAGTTGGCTGAAGGTAAAGGCCGTCTAGGCCGGAATAAATTGTCACCACTCAGACATGGGGGGCTCCGCCATCCTCCACAGCATAGGCATCGCTGGGCTCCTCTCCGTCATCAATGCCCGTAATGTTGGCTCCCTCAGGAAAGATCCTGCAAGGCCTCAACTCTCAGGTCACACGAAAACTCACTCATAAGAAATAAATTGGCCTCCCTAAAAGGCTAAGTCCCGTGGGGACTCGTCACATGCAAGAAACTCCAATGTTGGGCTCCCGCACTCCGGGAACCTCATCACTGAGGCATGAATACGACTCAAGCTCTACTTTCCCTAACCATCATAAAATAACTTTGGAGTCAGAGGGGGGATATCGAAGTCTACGGGCAAATGTGGAAATGGAATATTGAAATTAAAGACCAAATGGCTGGGGCGCCCAGCACTTGAGCGGAAATAAAGAAGGACCAGAGTCGAAATCTGGCCCAAAGTATGGGAAAACTCTAGGAAAGATGGATAAAAACACAAGGAAGGACGACCGGGGGGCTCGGGCCGCCCCCTGGGGGCGCGCCCTCCCCCGCACTAGAGGCTGCACGGGGGCGCACTCGCTCGTTCCGGGGAGGTGCCCCAGAGCAACCTCTCTCAACTCTTGGGCTCTCATCTTGACTCTTCTCACTCGATGTATTTTACTCCTCTCTACAACTCTCCATGGTTACTCTTCTCAATTTTCAAGAAAATTTCACTAAGCGTTCTACCAAGAAAGGGAATCGGAAGACATGGTCAAGGCTGGGCTCCCTCAAGGGGCTCCTCATAAACTAAACCTTCTCGGGCACTCCCGGAGTGGAGGGGATCTCTTATGGGGAGTCCTTGCAAATTAACTTCCTCAGGTACTCCCGGAAGGGAGGAGATCCCTTATATAGGGGTCCTCATAAATTTCCAAGGAATCTCATGACAAGCCAAATACAATTTAGTATTTTGTGTGGTTATTTTGATTGCATTTCTATGTTTTTCGTAGTATATTTCGTGTTTTTGTCTTGTGTGTTTGCGTGGTTTGTTGTGGAGTCTATTTTTGTGTGTGTTATGCTTGTTTTTGCTGGAAAAGTATAGGTAGGACGAAGAAGAAATGAAGAGTGGGCCTAAGAGAAGTGAACCAGGAAGAAACTAGGCGAACAGATGGCAAACGGCCTTTCAATGGCCGTTCATGTTGGATAAAATAAAGGGTACGTCTGTTCCCTAAGAAGAATGTCGTTCGTATTTGAAAAAAAGTAAAGGGAGCGGTCGTTCCCAAAAATGCATCTCTAAAGAGTGGCCGTTCGATGTCTGTTTTGCTGGCCATTCCCGAAGTAGCATGCCGTTCGGTAACCATTCAAGGCAGAAAATCTGAAAGTATATATCAGTGATTTTATCGATTTTTAGTAGAGTTCTTTTAGGATTTGGACTCTTCCAAGTTGTTAGGGCCTTTGGGCTATATAAGGGGAGTCTAGGCTTTAGATTTTCATTCATTGAAGCTAGAAACAAGATTTGGAATTCTTCTCTTCCATTTCTCTCTCTCTTTCACGTTAGTTTTAGGGTTTTCTTGGGAGATCTCTTTACAACTTGAAAAAATGTAATTCCTCTCCACCTTTATTTATTTATTTGATTTTCTTTTGATATTAATTGCTTCATGATGATGTTTGTGATTATTATCTTTTGTTTAATTGAATTGATGAATTTCTCCATGAGCGAATTTCTTTGTTTTAGGGTTAGGATGAGTTGAATCAAACAAACAAGCATGAGTATGGACTAATTGATTTGCTTTCCTGAATGAATTACTTTATTTGATAATTGATTGTCTGATCAACTTTTGATTCTTTTGAATGAATAATTAAGATCGAGAGAAGATAATATTCCTGGATTAAATTTATTCAGGGGTTAGATATGAATCAGAAATGTATATCTGATTGGCTTAATGAAAATATCAAATTATGTAGGGATATCCCTAATCTGTGAATACGTGAGTTATCAGATCTAGGTCTAGTTTTTACTTGTTTGTTATATTTGTTAATCGCATGATCAATTAGTTGATATTGTGCTTGCAAGTTTGATGAGATGATTCCGAAATCCTAGACATTTTATCATTTATATTTATTTTGTTTATCCAGATCTCGTGTATTAGTTTTGAATATTCGTTCTAATAATTAATTTAGTTATTTACAAACCTTAAAAATTGAATTAAAGTATTTAGGATTTTATTTTCGTTATTTGTGTTGCATGATAATTATTTGCCGGCTAAGTCTTCCGCGTGGGACGACTTTGGTGAACTTGCTACCCTATGATTGATCTCGTTCTCTTGCGAGCGTCGTTAGATTTATTTTAGGTATTTAGCAGTCGAACAAAATTTTGGCGCCGTTGCCGAGGAGGGCTTTAGGCGAAATAATTATTGTGTTTATTTTCCATGTTTTTAGATTAAGATTCTTTTTGTTTTTTTTTTTAGTTTAGGACTCTTTTTATTTCTTTTGATTTTTACTTTATTCACTGGTGTGTTTGATCTATTTTTCTGGTATTATTTATGCAATGACATAGAAATCTCAACCGGGACCTTGTGCCTTTCGTGGACGATATCCATCGAGTTGCGAGACAAACAAGGAAAGAAGGAGACAATTCTACAGATAGCAGCAAGAATTCTAGCGATCACATTCCAAAAGAAGAACAAACAAGCGAATCAGAGATGGGTGATAATCAAAACGGAAATAACGTGGAGGCACGCCAGCCTTTGATGCGTGAGTTTGCACGCCCTGTCATTGGGACTGCGACCTCTTGCATCACTTTGGGACAAGCAACACAGAACTATGAGCTCAAAACCACCACTTTAATTAGTTTCCGTCATTCTATGGGATGCCTAATGAAGACCATCTCAACTTCATTTGGGAATTCTATTCAGTCATCTAAACTTTTCCTTTATAAGGTTTGGAAGAGGATCAGCTTAGGATGCGTTATTTTCCATATACTCTGAAGGACCGGGCAAAAACTTGACTTATGTCTCTACCTCCCAACTCTCTTACTAATTGGAAGGTGGTGTACAATAAGTTCATGGGCAGGTACTACTCTCATTAGAAAACTGCAGATCTGCGAGGTAAGATTAGCTACTTTTAGTCAGATGGAAAGCGAGCCTTTTCATGAGGCCTGGGATCGCTTTAAGGATTTACAGGTTAAATGCCCACATCATTACTACCCAATGGAATTGTTGAACCAATTTTTCTTTGATGGATTGTGACATAATTATCAATATATGGTTGACAATGTTGCTGGGGGTGACATGGGTGTATACACGACCTAGGAAATCTATGATATTTTGGAGATGATGAGCGATAACTCACAACAAAAGAGTGCCAGAGGCAAACAGGCTGCCGTGAATGAAGTATCTCCAAGTTATGATATGACAAAACAATTGGCTAAATTGACTAAGCAAGCAATTGTTGGCTACAAGGGGGCAACCACCAGCTGCCCCACCTTCTGCCGATTCTTGCGGGATTTGTGGCGAATTTAGTTATGGAGCCAACGTTTGTAGTGCTATCTCTCAGACGTACAATTCAGGTTGGTGGAACCATCCGAACTTTAATTGGGGCAATTAACAAAATCCTTCTCAAATCTATCCGAGGTCACCGCAACCCTAATGCCAGCCAACCAACCAATCACGGGCTCCATCTATTTAAGAAAGCTTGAATTTAGTCAGCAAACACAAGAAGGTAAAAATAAGCAGTTTGAATCTATGGAAGCCTCGTTCAAGCATCTTGAGACTTAAGTTGGTCAATTGTCTACTCAAGTTGGTGAAATAGCTCGATATGTCTTCAAGAAGGACGCATTGCCTAGTCAACCAGTGCAGGCTCAAGCCATCAATGTTCTTGACTTTGGTGAGATTTATGATAATGAAATTGAGATTCCTTATTCCACTGTATCGGCTAACCCTGCAGGTATTTCAAAAGTAGAAAAGAAAGGTGACGCGAGTGAAGAAAATACGAATATGGAGGCCAGTAAGGGATCGCCAATCAACAAAACTGATAATCTCCACAAACCTCCTACTCCATCCCTAAGTCCACTCCCAAAACAACAAGATCCCGGTAGTTTCATTGTTAATAGTTTTTTTGGAAATGACAAGGAAGTTGCAGGTATGCTTGATCTTGGAGTTGGAATTAACCTTATGCCTTATTCTATATTTAAACAATTAGATTTGGGGGAATTAAAGTCCACCGGGTTACATTTGCAACTTGTTGAGAGGTCCATTAGGTACCCTATAGGCATTGTTGAAGATGTTTTAATCCAAGTAGGTGATTTTCAAATTCTCACTGATTTTGTTGTCTTGGATACGGAAAAAGATAAAGGTAATATTAAAGATCATACTATATTGTTGGGTAGACCATTCATGGCCACAACCAATACTTTGATTGATGTCAAAAATAGAAAAGTGAGCATGAATGTCTTGGGAAAAACTGTAACGTTTTCAATTTTTGATATAGCTCATAGTCCTGCATATGTCTTGAATGATGCTTTTATTGTTGACTCTACCAATTCGGCCGTAAAAGACGTCATATGGGGAGAAAACATGATAAGTCAACGGAATAAAAATTCCAAGGTGGTGGTAGACGTCTTGCTCGATGACCCGCCATGAATTTCTCCATAGGTATCGTCAAGCTAAAGACGTTAAATAAGCGCTTTTTGGTAGGCAGCCCAAGTTCTTTTTATTTATTTATTTTTCTTTTCTTTTTATATTTTTTTGACTAACCGTATCTAATGGTTTGGTTGAGTTTTTTTTTTCTTTTTGTATAAACGTATATATAAAATAATTATTTATAAAAAAATAAAAAATATAGGAAACAGTGGCGAACGGCAATTCGATAAACAACTAAACACCGTTCGATGCCCGATCGGCCTAGCCCATGCGTAGCTCTCGCACGCCGTTCATCTCCCGTTCGACAAACATCGGCCTCTGTCGGTACGCCGTTCGGTGACCGTTCGACACTGTTCACTAAAAAAAGAAAAAATTGAAAAATCTGCATTTTCATTTTGTTTTTATTAGAGTTTATATTTTTGGGTATTTTTGTTCTCCTTCACATGTCTTTTGCAGGATTGTCGACATGCGGTTTTGGACTTAACTACTTTGCTATTATCGTATTTATCAGGGACGACTCTTTTTCCCTTCTCTTTTATTTTTATGCATTGAGGTCATTGTGTGTTTTAAGTGTGGGGGTGCAATTGGTTGCTGTTTAGGTGTTATAGTTGCATGTGGTTATTTCCAGGGGCGGACCCAGGGTTTGTGACCAAGGGGGGCCAATTAGGGATTGCACCTCACCCGATTTTACCCTAATGATGTATAGGTAATTTTCCTAGGTTTTGGACAATTATGATAACAAGTGTAATTTCTTAACCGGGTTTAAGAGGATAAAAACAATATTAATATTTTAGGATTTTGGTAGAAATATACTATAGTGCCTAAAGTTAAAAAAGGAATTATCAAACACACACACACACACACACATATATATATATTTAAATTTGTTATATTTGCATAAAAATCTACGTCAATATTCATAGTTAAATATTTCAAAATCATCAAATCCTAACCAAGATGTGTATTCCACTATTTTAAATATTAAGATATATACCAAGATTCACACAATAATTCATTCAGAATTAAAAGTAATTTTCATGCACTTGTTTGGTTCACAACAAATTTTATTACTAAATAATTTGGAATAGGAGGAGAAAAATACTAAAATATTACATATACATATATATTAATATATATATATATATGTAATAAAATAATTTTTTTTTGTGGGGGGGGGGGGGGCAAGGCTCCCTTGGACTATGGGTAGGTCCGCCACTGGTTATTTCTTTTACTAGCCCTTTGATTGTTTAAGCTTAATAATAGTGTTGTTTAGCCAACTTGAAATAGATGTAGCAATTTGAGTTTTGATTATAAAATAACACCGTGAATTTGATACTTAGGATTTGACTAAATTGTGAATCAACCCTTGTGATAGACAAATAAGGTGATAGTTAAATGATAGTTTAGGTTGTGGGGCTTGAATTGCGAAGTTTCATCGATGTGAATTAAGTTAAAACCCCATTTTGATTTGTGTGTGTACACAATATTGCTAGCCTTGCGAAAGAAAAAAAAAAAAGAAAAGAAAAACACCTAATCGAAAAAAAGATGTGCCAAAAAAAAAAGAAAAAAAAGAGCAAAGAAAAAAAATAGAGCAATCATGATTATTACTCCGCTGGTTGAGTCGCTCAGTAAGTAGGAGCATTCATGAGCCTCATGTTTGTCTTTTACGTAAAATGGTGGTTCAAACATGAGTATGAAAAACCACCCTAGGAGCCTTTGGAAAAAAATCCGAAGTTTATACCTAGTGGAAGAATATCTCGAGAGTTCTGACGAACAAAAAAATATATCGAAAAAAAAATAGTTCATGGCTAGTAATTGCATGATTTGTTGTGTGTATGACAGAGTTGAAACTTTTGACACGGATTTGAAACCGAGTAAGGAGGGCCCCGAACACCTTCACTAACTATTAATCTTAGCCGAGTGAGTCTGTTGTCAAGGTTGGGGATAAATGCAGGATAATTCAAGGTGGATAGGACGTGGTGTGATGAATGAATTGACTCTCAAATTGAATATAATATTTCTTGTTGGATTTATAGGCATTATTATTTGCTTGAGAACAAGCAAAAGGCTAAGTGTGGGGGAGTTGTTTTGTGTATTTTTATTAGTATTTTGTGTGGTTATTTTGATTTTATTTCTATATCTTTCATAGTATATTTCGTATTTTTGCTTGTGTGTTTGGGTGTTTTGTTGTTGAGTCTATATTTGTGTGTGTTATGCTCATTTTTGGTGGAAAAATATAGGTAGGACGAAGAAGAAATGAGGAGTGGGCTAAGAGAAGTGAACAAGGAAAAAACTAGGCGAACGGACGATGAATGGTCGTTCAATGGCCATTCGTGTTGGAAAAAATAAAGGGAACGGCCGTTTCCTGGCCGTTTCTAAGAATGCCGTTCGTATTTGAAAAACAAAAGTAAAAGGAATGGCCGTTCCCAAAAAGGCCTCTCTGAAGAGTGGCCATTCGATGACCATTCTCCTGGCCGTTCCCGAAGTAGCATGCCATTCGTTGACCGTTCAAGGCAGAAAATTTGAACGTATATATCAGTGATTTTATCGATTTTTAATAGACTTCTTTTATGATTTGGACTCTTCCAAGTTGTTAGGGCCTTTAAACTATATAAGGGGAGTCTAGGCTTTAGATTTTCATACATTCAAGCTAGAAACAAGATTTGGAATTCTGCTATTCTCTTTCTCCCTCTCTTTCACGTTAGTTTTAGGGTTTTCTTAGGAGATCTCTCTACAACTTGAAAAAGTGTAATTCTTCTCCACCTTTATTTATCTATTTGATTTTTTTTGATATTAATTGATTCATGATGATGTTTGTGATTATTATCTCTTGTTGAATTGAATTGATGAATTTCTCCATGAGCTAATTTCTTTGTTCTAGGGTTAGGATGTGTTGAATCGAATAAACAAGTATGAGTATTGACTAATTGATTTGCTTTCCTGAATGAATAACATTATTTGATAATTAATTGTCTGCTCAACTTTTGATTGTTTTGAGGGAATAATTGAGATCGAGAGAAGATATTATTCTTGAACTAAATTTATTCAGGGGTTAGATATGAATCAGAAATGTATTATCTGATTGGCTTAATGAAAATAGCAAATTATGTAGGGATAGTCCTAATCTGTGTAAACGTGAGTTATCAAATCTAGGCCTAGTTTTTACCTGTTTGTTATATTTGTTAATCGCATGATCAATTAGTTGATATTCTGCTTGCAAGTTTGATGAGATGATTCCGAAATCCTAGATGTTTTATCCATTTTTTTTGTTTATCCAAGTCTCGTGTGTTAGTTTTGAATATTCGTTTTAATAATTAATTTAGTTATTTACAAACCTTAAAAATTGAATTAGAGTGTTGAGGATTTTATTTTCTGTTATTTGTGTTACATGATAATTATTTGTCGGCTAAGTCTTTCGCGTGGGACGACTTTGTTCAACTTGCTACTCTACGATTGATCTCGTGCTCTTGCGAGAGTCGCTAGATTTATATTAGGTGTTTAACGGTCGAATAAGCTCCCGCACTGCTCTATTCCTCCGCAACACCAGAGTTGTGGGACTTATGTTGGGGGCAAAAATGTCCTTTACTATTTAACATATAATTCATTTTATATATTGGAATAAGTATTATTAATTGCCGAATAATTAATGGGTTCCAGATGGAATAACCTGGCCCAAAGGGTCCAGAATCGGCCTGCAAGCCACTTTCTCCTACGTGGCCCACAGGGCCCACTACCCAGGTTTAAAAAGGTCCCTACTCTTCATTTGTAAGTTATTGATTCATAATTCGGTTATTCAGTATTCAGTTACTGTTTTATATTCTCTCTCGTTCACCATGCTGACTTGAGTATCGGAGGGGCCTCCCTGGATAACCCTGGTGGCCGTCTAATATTTGCGTGTGTGCACGCAAGTTCCCAGTAGAAGATTTTCAGCTCAAGGAGAAGAAGACTTCCCGCTAGGGAAGAAAAAGACTTGGACTTATTCAGAAATCCTAACTTGGAGTGATTTGCCCTAAAAAGCAACATCAAAAACACTACTCCAACTCAAGTTGATTTGTAAAAAAAGTAAACATCAATTTGTGTTCAATTTCATTAATCAAAGTTTTATTCGATTAATAACCAAATTAAATTTAAATATATTTTTTAAATTTGGATAAAATTCAAGAAATAAAAATATACTAACATTTTCAACTGGATTATTTATGCCTACTAGGTTTTTACCCGTGCGATGCACGAATGTATATCTATAAGGCGTTTGTTTTGTATTGTGACATGTGTATTTTCCTAATAGTTCTACGAATTATCACCTGCATTGTAATAATTTTAATATAGCATTAAGCAATAAACAGAAAATAATATTCAATGTTTCTTTATTGATAAAATAAAAAATATCATACCACTGAATTATAAAAAAAATACATTCAAGCCTATGTATTTGTGTTCAATATTTGAAAACTAATTTGTCATAAAACCGTACAAGTACACCTTCATCGCCCATTTAGTAATGTTTAGATTCCTAACAAGTGTGAAACTATGTGCCATGCTTTATTTTAAAGGTTGTTGTCGTAAATTCATAGGCAAACTTATTTTCCAAAGTTGTCTCGTATGCGTAGGAGAACTAAGTATATTAGTTAAGGAAATATGAGACAATAAAATATAGTTTTGGTAATATAGTTTTGGATTCTCATATTTGGTATTTTTCAGATCGTGCAATGCACGAACTGTATTTCTATAATTTTTAGTGAATATAAAAAGTTTAGAATTTCAATAAATAACTAAAATATAAAGATAACTAATTTAATTATAAATCATACGATTAAATAATATAAAAATAAATTATTATAAACTATTAAAAAACTTTTTAAATACTATATATCTGGTTTATAATAAAAGTAAAGGTTTGAAAAAAAATATTAATTTCCAATGATGAATATTTAATGTATTGTTTTTCAATGCAATCAGTAATAAATTCATTTCAAATTCCAATATCTTTTTAGGGTTTAGAAAGTTGAACAGTTGTTAGAATTATTAAGAGAATTAGACAAAAATCATGTTTATATTCATAGGTCCCAAGGGGTGTGAGTAAGTTTTAGGAGGGGGGGGTTGAATAAACCTTACCAACTTTTCAATTTTAGTCATTTTAAAATAATACAGAGTTAAATACACAGCTAAGTCCTTGAGGGACAATTAAGTTAGTTAACCAGCAGAGTTAGCCACTCAACAGACTCGATTGAGCTGTTGATAGAATAACTCAGCTGTTTAGTCTAAACCTTAACTTGGTTGTGATGAGATTTTCAGCGGAAGACTTAACACCCTTGAATTTGGTTTAAGTTTGTTTTGACACTTCGTTTTAGCACTTTGTTAATTATCAGTTGGATAACAAATTATCAGCAGATATAAAGTAATATGTAGAAATAAAAATGTTGAAATGTAAATGACACAATAGTTTTTATAGAGGTTCGAAGATGGGGTAATTCTTCTACTCCTATCTTCTCCAACTCCTGGAGGAATCCACTAAGTATTGATCAGAGTACAAAGTGGTTATCAGTCCAGATATAAGTCTTGATCACACAGCTGACTTGATCCTTTGGGACTCGGTATGGAGAGATGCCTTGGTCACACAACCGCTTCTCGTCCGACTCGACTTCTTCACAGGGCAGGCAAACGCTTGCTACTTGACTCATTTGCTCAAGCTTCTTGGATTTGATCACAAAGCCCTCCAATGACTTGAGACTGGTTCAACCTTGAACCTTTCTACAATCCTCCTTGGAATGTAGACCCCTTTTGATTCTTCAAAAGTTTCCTCTTCAACAGTTTGAAGTTGTCTTTCCTTCATAGCTTGGCGTTGGATCGATTTCCTTCGAAAGTTAGGCTTGAGGATTTTGCTTGAATAACTTGAGAATATTTTCCAGGTTACAGTATGAATAATTTCTTGAATGCTCAGGTATGCAAGGTAACCTTTTCTCAAAGTGATTCCTCAACCTTTTATAGTGAACTTTTAAAAAATCTGCCCGTTGAAGAGATTGGATGATTTTCAAAAGTCACTTGTGTTCGTTGTCTTGTTGCAGTCCTTGATATTGACATTTCCTCGTATTAAATGAATGTTCAGCTTTTCAGAGTCTGACACGAGGTGCAGTGTTTCCCATTGGTTTATCCCTTTTGCACGCTTAGGGATCAACGCTTTAAGACATGGCAAAGATGGAAGTATTACTTGTTTAGGTAATATTCTTGACTTACGTAACGGATTCTTTTGATTGTCTTGACTTGATCATTCTCTAACTTCCCCAGGTGACTTCGAGTTTGCTTCCAATCAATGGATGACTCATCTCATCACTTCAACTTGAGACTTGGCGTCTTGAGTTGACTTGACGACATTTCACACACCAGATCCCACCGATACTCCTTCAATCGAGTTCTTGACTTCTCCTCCTTGCCATACTCAAATTGTTTCACAAATGAGTCTTCATTTCGATCTTGATTGACTTCTTGTATATCCAGGCATAGTCATGTTTGACTCACTCGCACAACCCTATCTATTACAATGCAAATTACAAGGAAAATAGGGTGCCAACTTTCTAGTCTAAGTTTTACATGGTATTCATCAAAATCTAAACAATAAATTTCCCAACAATTTTCCCCTTTTTGATGATGCCAAAACTTAAAACAAGCAAACAAAATGTAAGCATCAAAGATACATACGAGACAGTGCGAAGAATGAGAATGTATGCGTAGAATCAATCTTTTTATTGATCATAACATTCTTGTCCTTTACAAAGCTGTTTACAATGTGTATCATAGCAAACATAGCAGACTATATTTTACACAAAAAATATAGAAATTACGAATTTTTTTTATTCATCGTGCAGAAGACTTACATACATATGTATTTACAATAGTAAAGTACATGATGGGGTGGATGAAAGAACACTTCATCGCCTTCCTCCTTCTTTCTTCTTCTTGACTCACCGTCCCTCTGCTCTCTTTCTCTTCTTCTCATCTTCAGCTGCTTTCTTTTTCTCGTAGGCTCTTCTAGCAACTTCGTCTTTTCTCTTCCTTTCTTGTCTTCGTTGACTCTCTTCCCACAGCTGATCTTGTCTCTTATTTTCTTCTTCAATCCTCTTGACATAGTCAGCATTCTTCCTAGCCACTTCTATGTTGGCTACTTCATCATACCCTGCCCAATAGATCCCTTCTTTCTTTCCTAGATCTATGTATTCGATGTTTTTGGGTAGAGGTCTTGGTCTAAAACCTCTTCCTCCACTGCTTCTTCCTCTTCCTCTGGGCGTGTATTGTACTGGAGCCTTCTTCTTTCCAACAGAGTGACCAGCAAAGTGACTGCTAGTAGTCTGCTGCCTGTCAGCTTCTTCGCACAGCTTGAGGCCTTTTTCCCAATACAACTCCCAGGCTTGGGCCATGGACATGTTCTCGAAGTATCCCTCGGATTCGAGCGTTTTGAATTCATCAACTGATCTAGGCTCGTTTCCAACATCTGAAATGGCATCAGTGTCTCTTCCTGCTGGAATGCCTCCATACTGTTTCAATATATCCATCACACGGGCATCCATTTTTCCTTCGACCTCCTTCATCCCTGCTTCTACGATTTTTCTCTTCTCAGACATAGGTACATCGAGTGTTGGAGCGGCAATGTTCTTTGGAAGTTTCGATTATGTCACCGTGATAGGGCCTTGTTGAGGGGTTTCAAAGAAACATTAGAGTCATATCTTTTGATCCTTCCCCCTCAACTGCTTTTCCCTTCTCCTTCTTCTTCTCAACAACTGTATCTTTCTTCTCTGTGACAGCTGTTTCCTTTTCCTTCTCACCAACCGTCCCCTTAAGCATCTTCTGGTATTCCTATTCCCCATTTTTGGCATCATCAAAGGAGAGAGGAACCCCTGGGAACATACCAACAAGCATGAAATCTAGGCGGCTGATAGCTGAATTATGTTTGGAGTCTGCTGCAGTATGCTTTCGTTGACTTCGAGCGGGTGGTTTTTGATTCGGCTGCCACTAGCTTTATTTCAGCCATAAGAAGGCAGAATTTATTGTTCATATTTTCCTCTACGCGCAGAAGTTCTTTCTTGTGAAATTCTCGCAGCAGTTCCATTTCAGTGTTGTGGGAGGCATGCATTCTGTCAATATTCTCTTGCATCCTCTTCTTCATGTCAGCATTATCAGCGCTCCAGATCAACATTTTGTTGTACAATGCCTTGAAGTATCTGACTTGTTCGAATCGCATTGTACTTTGCTATTGACACCATTCTCTGATCCGCAGTACAATCCCTCTCAAGTCGGCTGTGAGAGTGGCATCCCTATTATCCAGCCGCATATCCAGCGAGGCCTGGTGCCTTTCAATTTTCGCAATCTCTCCAAGGATAGTCTTAAAGACTTCACGCACCTCAACTGTTACTTCACTCTCAACTGGTGGCCAAGCAACATCAAAATCGAATTCTACTGGGACAATAGAGTCAGTGGGAATCACTGGATCAGGTTTGTGGTATCGTTTCCGCTCACGGGTTGTCTCTTCAACAAGGTCAGGCACCTTAGTTGAAAAAGGAAAAGTTTATTCGAAAGCATCATCACGGACGTAAGGTATGGAATGTACAGTCGTTCTAGCATGTGATGTGCCTGGTTGAGTCGACTCTTCTGCAGCTTTGGGAGCCTGCGCAGACGACTCGGTTTCAGCTGGGCCTTGGTGTGAGGTTGACCCGGTGGTGATCGAGCCTCACTGCCTTAATGGCTTCTTTCTTCTCTCGGTGTTTTTTCTGCTAAATGAATTTGCTGTTCCTCAGCTGCACCATCAGCGTCATCGGAGAATGATGAGTCTTGAAGGCTTGGCTCATCATCAAAATTAAACATTTGTCGAGCAGCCTTGAAGTCTGGCTTACTTGTACTAGGTAGAACATCCTCAGCTGAGTCTTTTTGATTTGTAGCAGGGGAGGACTCAGCTTCATCTTCAGCTTCAGATCCCGGAAAGTTATGTCAGGGTTATCTTGGGAATCATGAAGGGCACTTATCTCCTTCTCAGAATCATTAATGTGAACAGGAGGGATGTTCTATGTTTCTGCTTCTTTACCTCGGGAAGTCTCAACCTCGCGTAGGCCTTCATTACCTCCTGCAGTCTCAACTGCAGCAAGGCCTTGGACATTTCCTTTCGATAGACTCAACTGTCTTAGGGTCTTCTACGGTGGCATCCACAGGAGTCTCAACTCCGTGGATTGCACTTTCATTGCCCAGAGTGTTAACTCCCGGGGTAGAACCATCATGTGCCTCGACTGCATCAACAGTGTCCTCAGCTTGCAGAGCAGTTGTCACTTCAGTTGAGACAGACTCAACTGTCCGAGCTTAAATCCACAAGGATAACTCATCGTGTTTCATTTTCTTGTTCCTTCTCCACTTTGCCTTCTAGATTCATGGTGGAGTCACCTGCAGCATCATCCGACCTAGCTGCAGTGGAGGGAGTTTCCCCCTCAGCTGGCACACCAGCTGAGTGACTAATGTTGGGGTCACTCTGCTCCAAACTCCCGGCTTTTTCCTGTGAGTGTTCACCCGTGGGGGCAGGTGGTAAGACACCTTCAACAGGGGTTGGCTCGAGTTGGGTCCCCAAGTTCCCAGTTTCATCGCCAATTCCCCTAGATCCATCCTCTGAGTGAGCTAGGGAAGTGGTTGCAGCAATAACAGTGGCAATCTGCTGTACCACTCCCAATTGATCAATCTCCAGCTAAGATTTGGAAGACTCTCCAGGTCCTTCCGTCAGCTGTTGCTCATGCATCATCCTGGATTCCCGCATGGCTTGCTGCATTTCTAGATCCTCCATCGCAGCAGCAGGATCCAAGTCCTCATCACTTCCTGAGAAGGCATCGAAGTGAGGATGGGTGTGATCTGTGGTTCCAGTGAAAGGACAAATGTTGGCCTTCTCACGAGCCTCAGCTTCCTTTTCTTCAATGAATTCAGGTCTTTCGAACTGTTCCCTCGAGCGACTCAGCTTCCATTTTCTCCATTCTCGCAGACGATTTTGGATGTCTGGATATGGTGGAGAGAGCATAATCACATCATCGTCATCTTCTTCTTGCTGTCCTTCCTTTTCAGGAATGGAGGGTAGCACTTTGCCGCTCTTCACCCTCGGCAAAGATCTGCGCAGTGGAGACATAATCCTGCGGATAGGAGATTCAACTATCTCTACTGCTTCCTGTTCTCACTTGTTCTCCCACATTGGGTCTTGATTTGCCTCTGCTGATCGGCCTCAAGCAGACTTGGTCAAGTTTCATCAATAATATCCGAGATCGCACTTCTCCAAATGGTCTCGAGATCTTTTCCACCGAGTGGCGACTCACTGTCTTCTCAAGCTCAACGCTTGGTGAGTCTTCTTTTTTTATCTTTACCGGAGGAATTTCTGGTTCGGATGTGGCTTCCTCGTATTCCTCGGCGGGGGGCCGCATCTTTCTTTGCCTGGGGAGTCTGCCTTTCTTGGCTTTGCGATCCTCTTCTTCTTGATGGGCCGGAGAAGGTATTTGAGGTTCTTTCTCCGCCTCGGCTGCAGGGGCGGAGACACTACTGTAGGGCGGGCGGTGACTCACTGCAGGGGCAAAGTGCGGTTTTTTTCTTTTCTTTGGGCAAGGCTTCTTCACAACCGCATGGGCAACTTTCTTCTTCGGGGAAGTGACGGCCGCTTTTCTTGGGATCACCGATTCCCCCTCGCTGGTATCCACCCGCTTGGCATAGGCTCTCCTTTGGGCTCCTGAAAGGTTTGCCCGGAACATCTTGTTGACATGGAACGACTTTCCATGTCGGAGTGGAACACCCTTCACCTCCATCAAGCGTCCAATTACAAGGCCATAGCTCATAGATCCTCCAAATGACCCATCTTCCTTGAAGGACTTATTAGCAACATTCTGGCAGAGTCTGCTGTAGACGAATTCTGCCCAGTTGACTTTCTTCTCCTCTATGATCACAGTCATGACGATCAGCTTGGTTTTGGACAGCTGATCGAAGCTTCCAAACTTTATGTCTACACATTTGGCAACGATATCCAATAGTTTGTGATAATCATCCTTCAACAGCTTCTTGTCAGCTGTGTAGACAACTTTTGCAACACACTCGGGTTTGGCCACTTCTTTCCATGCAACAGCCAAGTTTACATCAGCCTCAAATATCTCCGGCACACCTTCCGAAGGTAGCAAACAATGCTCCGCTAGATCTTCAGTAGTGATTGTAAGATCCTTCCCGTGAACAGAGGATTTGATGCCCTCGTCATGAACTTCAGCGTTCATGTAGAACTATGCTACCTCTTCAACATAAGTCATCTGAAACTCCATCGTGAGAAAGGGTCTCAGTCCAGATTTCTCGATTTTGTTAGCTATCTTCTTCACAAGGGTTTCATCGGAACCCTGTTTAACCATTCCTTCAAAATCCACCATAGAACCAGTGTGGATTTGCTTCCCTAGTTTGGTGAAATCATAGGTTGATGCCATTTTTCTGAGTTTTACCGAACGAACCTTGACAAACTTGCCTTGAAGACTGGTAGGGTTTTGAGAGAAAAATGCTTTCTTTGCTTTCGAGAGATGAACAATTTTGAGTAATGTGAGAGAGAGAAAACTGAACGATTGAGTATATAAGGGTTGTGAAAGGACGTGCTTTCGGTTTTTGAAATTTTGATCAAGATCAACGACTCAGATTTAGCACGCCGATTAGCATTTACTTGCCCGCATTTAATGCGGTATCATTTATATCCAATCATATGCTTTGTCGTCCAGCTTTTGACTGTACCTGTCATTATTACGTTGACGTCATCCTTAAAAACATTCCCGCTTATTAAAAACGAATGTGTTTTTGTCACTTAGCTAATAAATGACTCAGCTTACTCCTTAACTGACTCAACTCTTCTTCTCTCTATTCACATAGTGACTCAACTGCCAGCTAACTCGACATAAATGTGACTTTCCGACACTGGCCGATTCACTTGGCTGATTCACGAGCTCTGCTCTGTTTTCATCTTTTCTCGTTCCATCTCTTCTCCTTGAGTCTTCCGAGTGTCAACTCACCAATTAACCCTAGCTCATGCTTGAGTTCTTCAAATCTTGATTCACATAATGGCTTTGTGAATATGTCATAACTTGTTTATCGGTTGAGATGTATTCCAAGGTGATGTCTTTCTTTTCAACATGATCTCTTATAAAGTGATATCGACATCAATGTGCTTTGTTCTAGAATGCAACACAGATTCTCGAGTGATTGCAATAGCACTTGTGTTATCACACATAATTGGAATCTCTTTTTCTTCAACATCATAATCTCTCACTTTGTCTCATCCATAAGACTTGGGCACAACAAATGCCCAATATGTATTCTCGCTTCACCGTAGATGTGGCTATTGAGTTTTGCTTCTTGTTAAACCAGAAAACCAAATGTTTCCAAGCATTTGACATGTACCTGAAGTACTTTTCATGTCAACTCTACATCCAACATAGTCAGAGTCTGAATAACCAATAAGTTTGAATCCACCTTCCTTTGGATACCATAAGCCGACTTCCTGACATCCCTTTGAATATCTTAGGATTCTCTTAGCTGTAGTCATGTGACTTTCTTTTGGAGCAGATTGGAATCTTGCACATACACCTACTGCAAAGGTGATGTCTGGCCTACTTGCTGTGAGATAAAGCAGTGATCCAATAAGTGCTCTTTATTTGGTTTGATCCACAGGCTTACCATCTGCATCCATGTCCATTTTGACTGATGTATTCATTAGTATTTTCACAGAAGACTTCTCTTCTATACAAAATTTCTTCATTAAATCTCTGGTATACTTTGTCTGACTTATGAAGGTTCCATCCTTCAGATATTTTACTTGAAGTCCTAGAAAGAATGTCAGTTCTCCCATCATGCTCATTTCAAATTTGCCTTGCATGAGGTTTGAGAATTTATCACACAGCTCTTTGTTTGTGGATCCAAAAATGATATCATCCACATATATTTGAACAAGCAATATACTCTCCATCTTTAATTCTGAAGAGTGTTCTGTCCACTTTGTCTTTGGTGAATCCATTATCTGTCAGAAATTGAGATAATGTATCATAGCATGCTCTAGGTGCCTATTTCAATCCATATAAAGCTTTCTTGAGCTTGTACACCTTATCTCCAAGAGTCTTCTGCTCAAAACTTGGAGGTTGCTCAACATAGACTTCTTCTTCCAACAATCCATTTAAGAATGCACTTTTCACATCCATTTGATATACAGTGAAGTTCTTGTGTGCAGCATATGCAATAAACATCCTTATTGCTTCTAATCTTGCAACAGGAGCAAATGTTTCATCAAAATCTATACATTCTTCTTGGAAATACCCTTTGGCTACCAATCTTGTTTTGTTCCTTACCACAGAACCTTCCTCATTCATCTTGTTTCTGAATACCCATTTTGTGCCAATAACATTTTGATGGGTTGGTCTTTGTACCAGTTCCCATACTTTATTTCTTTTAAACTGATTCAGCTCTTCTTGCATGGCTTGAATCCAATAGGTATCATCCAATGCTTGGGACACATCTTTTGGCTCTATTTTGGGAAATAAAACAAGTGAACATAGCTTCTTGTTGAGCTCTGGATCTGGTTCTTACACCATCTCTTACATCTCCAATGACTAGCTCTGGTGGATGGTCTCTCAGCCATCTCACATCAGGTTGGAGTAGGCCAGCTGGGTTTAGTCGTCTTGCAGCTGTATTGCCTTGAGCAGCTCACTCATCATCGCTTAGCTGCAGATTTTCTAGCTGTCTTTGAGATTCAGCTATTTCACCTTCATCTTGATTGATTGCTCCAACTTCAGCTTCAACATAGGGACTCTTCTGCATAGTTGGCTGATTCAGCTTATCAGCTAACTCCTCAATGTCTTCTCCATTTATATTAGGTTCATCAAAAACCACATGGATAGACTCTTCTGTGACCATTGTACTCTTGTTCAGCACTCTATAGGCTTTGCTTTCAGCTGAGTATCCCAAGAAGACACCTTCATCATCTTTAGCATCAAAAGCCTTCAGATTATCCTTTCCATTATTGAGGATAAAATATTTACATCCAAATATTCTAAAATATGCAACATTTGGCTTTCTCCCTGTCCAAATCTCATAGGGAGTTTTTGTCAGCTATCTATTTATCATGCATCTATTTTGAGTATAGCATGCGTGTTTATAACTTGAAAAAATCTTTTAGCGACCTGCTTGTCACTAACATGGTCCTTGCGGCTTCCTTGAGAGTTCTGCCCTTCTTTCTCGCTACTCCATTCTCACGTGGGAGTCCTTGCTACGATAATTCATGAGCAATACCATTTTCAACACAATATGAGTTATTATTCCATTGACAAACTCGGTTCCTCTATCGAGATCTTATCTTTATAATGGTTTGACTCTTCTCATTTTGAACTCTTCTCATTAGTTGAGGTAACTTCGCAAGGTTTCCTTCTTTTTACATGAAGATTGTCCATGTATATCTTGAATAGTCATCCACCACCACTAGGGTGTATTTCTTTCCACTTATGCTAGCTGCTCAATCGGGCCAAATAAGTCCATATGTAACAGATGAAATATCCTTGTTGAAGATGGACTTGACTTCTCTTTGAATGATTATTTGATCTGCTTTCCCATCTGGCATGCATCACAAACACTTCCCTTCTTGTACACCGAGTCCGTAGTCCTTCTACAAAGATTACTCCTTGTAAGCTTGTTGATTGTCTTGAAATTCAGTGACTCAACTTGTGCCACAACCAACTTGATTCGGTTTTACTCTTTGCTAGCGAGACAAATGCTTGGTGTGGCAATCGACCAATCTACCACATACATGTTCTTTTGTCTAGATCCTTGCAAAGACTACTTCATTTGATTCGGTGTCTTTGATTTGGCACACTCCCATATTGAATCCAACATTATAGCCCTTGTCACAGAGTTGGCTGATGCTTAACAAGTTGAAGTTGAGGCCTTCAACGTATGCAACATCTGTGATTTCTAATCCATTTTTCTTGATGGATCCAAAGCCTCTTATTTCCCCGAGCTTCATTTCCTCCAAATATGACTTTTGCGCCTCTAATCTCCTTGAATTTTGATAGATTTTTCTTGTTTCTGTCATGTGTCCGGGAATGACCACTATCCATGTACCAGGTTCCTTGGCACTCACTGCTCCTTGAACCTCGCAATCAAGGAAATTAGTTTTTAGGTACCCATACTTGTGTGGGTCCTGAGGGGTTAGTACTGTAAGATGATCCAACCAACCTATAGCCAAATGATTTGACTCTAAGAGGTTGCCATCTATCTATGCCATAATCATAATTCACTTTGGCAAATTGCTTGGGGGCTTTAGGTTCATACAACTCCTCTTTTGTCTCGTATGCCCGTGTGTGAGTTTTAGCAATTTCCTTCTTTGGGTAATTGTGATATTTCTCGAGTGTAGTGCTTGGGTGCATATGTGTGCTGATGATAGCTCTTTTGCCTTTGGAATGACCTTTGCTGAGGTCTAGGTCTTTGCCATTTAGGCTTGTATTGCATAGGTCTTTGCTGATATTTCACATTATTCCAATCAGTTTGGCTTGGATAATTTTTACCATTCCCATCATATGTGTTCCTTTGATAGAACTTCTGGGTTTCGGTAGCTCTTTTTTCTTCACAGAGTACTTCCCTGCTTGGAGTTTGCTTTGAGGCACTCTCCGGATTTCTTCTCGCTTGTCCTCTCAAAGATACTCAACTCAAGTTTTTTCCTTTTCCTTTATAACTAAGCCCAGCTTTGTTTGTGGTTGTGCTTTGGAATGAATGTGTGTGCAACATTTGGTGTCTTGATTTTTGAGATGCTTCATTACTTGAAGATCCTTTTTCCAAAATCACTCGGGAGTTTGCTTGTGCACAAAGGAATTGAATCCTATGCCTGTCTTATCTCCACATTATTTTTGGCTCATAATAAGGTCATCCAATGATTTAGATGCCTTTGTGAATGAAGCAATCACATTTTTGAGATCATTTTCCTCTTTTTCAGTAGCTGAGCTATTTCTCGCTATTAGTTTAGCATTTTCGGACTTGACTCTTTGTTCTTATCGGCTATGTGACTTAGAGAACTCAAATCCTTAGTCACCGTGAGTTTTGGCTTTTGAGTTGGTCTGTTTTCCTCATTTAATAGTGTGTGTGAGGATTTAATGTGCTCAAAGTCTTTCATTATTTTGCTTAATGAATCATAAAGATCAGTGGATGATGAAGTGTGTGTGTCACAATCACTATCACTAGAATCTGAGTGAGATGAGTTAGAGTGTACCTCATCTTCTTGGTCAGGTTGGTCTTGTTCTTTGGCCATTAGACAGATTAAGGATTCTTCTTCAGAGTCACTTGAGTAGTCAACTTCACTACTCTCTGAGTCTGCTGCTTCTTTTGACTTAGTTGTCTCAGCAACCAACATGGCCTTTTTCTTTTCTTGTCTTCTTTCTCTGAAGACTCTTCTTTCTTCTTCATTCATGTATTTGTTGACTACAGGATATGGACAGTCAATAGCAAAATGTCCTGGTTGTCTGCAATTCTAACACAGGTTTTCAAATTTTTGGTCAGCTCTTTCATTTCTTGAGTTGTCAGCTCTTTGATAGTCGACCTTTTGATACTCAGCTCTCTTTGGTGGCCTATCTTCTCTTGACTTGGAGGGAGCTGAATGTCTTCTGGAGGATTCACCTTTATTTCTTTTGTAGTTCTTGTTGAAGAACTTGTTGAATCTTTTAACCATCAGGGCAATCTCCTCCTGGTCAATGATTTCTTTGGTCTCAGCTCTCTTCCCTTCCTTGACTATGAGTGCAGCTGTTTTGGGTACAAATTGTCTCATCTTGATCTTTTCTTCTCACCAAATTCATAAGCTTTGAGGTCCGAGAATAGTTTATGATTAGATGTTTTTGATAGGTCCATAGAGTGCCTTAGAGCCATGGTCTTCATTTCCCACTCAGCTGGGAGGCTCCTTAGTATCTTCATACACATTTCCTTTTGTGTGTATTCCTTTCCAAGTGCTGAGAGCTCATTTGTAATTTCAGTGAATCTAGCATCCAGCTGTTCACTTGGTTTTATACCATTGATTTGGGCTTCCGATACTAGAGTTTTGTATTGTTTTTGAGTATTTTGAGTCGTTTTTGTTATATCTCATAGGTTAGGCATTAATTTCCATTGTTTCGAGTCATTTGAGGAGTCAAGACATGTTGAGAGCCAATTATATTGAGTTTATAGTCATATTAATGAATCGTGTATCAAAAGAAGTATAAACGATCAAACAACGAGAGATTGATTTGAAGAAACGTCCAAATGCGTCTGAAATTTCCATCACTGGCAGGGTTTCGTATTTTGGCCATAACGCTCTCTACAAAATTGATATTGAGGTGATTCAAGTGGCTATGGAAAGCGAAGAGATAGAGCTACAACTTTGATGCAGGGGTCAAAACCAAATTCGAACATTTGGTGGGCGAAAAAAGCGGGCGGGCGCTGCAGCGCCCAAGACAGGGCAAAACACTCCAAATTTTACGTGGGGGCGCTGCAGCGCCCGGGCGGCATTTTTTTTGGAAATTGCAAGGCGCCGCAGCGCCCGGGGGCGGAAAAACCTATGTTCACCTACCCCTTTCTGGGACTTTTGGGGTAC
This sequence comes from Rehmannia glutinosa, assembly GCA_016081115.2. Taxonomy (NCBI): domain Eukaryota; kingdom Viridiplantae; phylum Streptophyta; class Magnoliopsida; order Lamiales; family Orobanchaceae; genus Rehmannia; species Rehmannia glutinosa. The sequence goes on along the minus strand of JABTTQ020001797.1, from coordinate 80,445 downwards.
TATAAATACTAGCCTTGGGGCTTGAAATAGGGGATCTTGGAACCCTTGGGAAGAGAATAAAAACAGCTACAAGACAAGGAAGAAGGATTTGAGCATCTTGAGAAGAATTTGGAGAAGAAGATTGGAGACTTCTATCATCTAGAAATAGAGATGATCCCTCTACTCTTGTTCTTATTTTGTTGTTTTTCTTCATATCTTGTAAGATGTATTATTGTATTTTCATGGATTCATTTTCTTTAATCATGAGCTAAACTCTATAATTCTAGAGGAATGATGTAATCTATGTTTGAACTTATGTTTTGAGATTGTGGTTTGTCAATCTAGATCTATCAATTTATTTGTGCTATTTGGATCTATTACTTCTAAATTACTTGATCAATAATTTAGATTGTTTGGTGTATTTGATTTGACACTTGAGAAAGGTAATTGAATACATGACCTTGGAATAGCATAACCTAGGATTTCATATAATTGAGAGATTTGTGAATCCTTTGAAGTCTTTTATCAAGATTCATAGTTTTTATTGAGATTTTTATAGAGATATTGATTTCCCAATTGAATCTAAAATCATTTAGCACTTGAGAGAGGGAATGATTATTGTAGAAATCTTGACTTATAAATTGGTAATTGATGATTGATAAACCATATTGACAACATAAGGGATAACTAGATTCATCATACCTCTAGAATTCATTTAATCATTTGGATAAACTCATTAATATTTTCATATTCTTGATTTATTTTTAGTATTTTTAGTATAATCACTCCATCATATATTGAATTTCTAAATAAAGTTAGACTACTATATTATAGTACTTAGCAATAATTCGATAATTATTCCCTGTGGATTTGACAACCTTACTACTCTATATTAAAACTTGACATCGTAGACTTGCGGTTAGAAAAATCTCTAACAAGTTTTTGGCGCCGTTGCCGGGGAATAATTCATCTTATTTGCGCTAATATTATTACTTAGTAGTTTTACTTTAATTTAGATTTTTTTTAGTTACAATAGGGTCATTGTCATTTTTGTGTTTTCTTGTTGATGCGAAAAAATAAAAGTGCTAATTTAATCTTATTTGATCCAGAAATTGAAAAAAACGCTTCGAAAGATTAGAGCCGCACAAAGAATCGAATTCACAAAAATGGCAGGAATCGGTGATGATGAAGACCGCATACCTATTGTTGCACCACCGGAAAGGGCCATTCAGGACTATTTTCGACCAACCACGAATCAAAACTATTCGGGCATTGTTCGCCAACCTATCAATGCGAATAATTTTGAATTGAAGCCGCCCTAATAAACATGGTGCAACAAAATCGTTTTGGGGGTAGTGCCGTAGACGACCGAATGCTCATTTGGCTATTTTTCTTGAGATATGTGACACTATCAAAATGAATAGGGTTCCCGATGAAGCTATTCGGTTGAGGTTATTTCCGTCTTCACTTCGTGATAAAGCTAGATGAAAAGGCTTCAAACTTTCCCACCTGGAAGTATCACTAGTTGGAATGATCTCACTGAAAAATTCATGGCAAAATTCTTTCCACCTAGTAAGACACTTCAACTGAAAAGTGAGATTGCTCAATTCCATCAAATTGACTTTGAACCACTCTACGAAGCTTGGGAGCGATTCAAAGAATTATTGAGGAGGTGTCCACAACACGGGTACGCAGATTGGCAAAAGGTTCAGTATTTCTACAATGGTATGAATGGGCATTCAAGAACCATTATAGATGTTGCAAATGGGAGGTACATTGATGGCTAAAACTCCAAGTGAAGCCATGCTTTTACTCGAAGAAATGGCTGCCAATAGTTATCAATGGCCTTCTGAAAGATCTACGCCAAGGAAAGTTGCCGGTGTTCTTGAACTTGATACTATGTCCGCATTGGCCTCTCAAATTTCCGCTTTGTCAAAGCAAATTGCTACTCTAAATTCGGTGGAAAACAACAAACGAGGGTCACATTATGGAGGTAAGTCAAGAAGTGGTGAATCCCGATTTGGAGCAAGCCAATTATGTGAACAATCGGGGTTTCAACAATAGAGGGAATCAATTGCCAACGCATTATCATCCGGGACTTCGCAATCATGAAAATTTCTCGTATAGCAATACGAGAAATGTGTTGCAACCACCTCCGGGATTTCAAAACCAAGCAAGTACGAGTACACACGTGGGAGAACAAAAGCCGTCTTTGGAAGAATTACTTAGTTCATTCCTTGTGGAAACAAGAGCAAGGATGAACAAGGCCGATTCTAACATAGAAAATTTGGGTTCGAGAGTTACAACAATAGAAGGTCACATCAACTCCTTGGTGACACAAGTAGGGCAGTTAGCAACAACAGTGAATTCATTGCAGCAGAGAGGGAAATTTCCGAGTAATACAGAGGTTAATCCAAGGGAGCATTGCAATGCAATTTATGTAAGATCGGAGGTAGAAATTCAGCTTGCACCCGAACAATCGCCCATTTATGCGAAATCAGTGGAATCCAAGAAAATGAAGTTGGAAGAGTTTGAGACTGTCTATTTGACAGAGGAATGTAGTGCAATAGTCCAGAGTAAACTACCTCAGAAAATGAAGGATCCAGGGAGTTTCACTATTCCTTGTACTATTGGAGGAGTTTTCTTTGAGAAACCACTTTGTGATCTTGGGTCCAGTGTGAATCTTATATCTCTTTCTGATGTGATGAAGTTTGGGCTCGGGGAGGTGAAGCCGTCCAATATCACTTTGCAATTTGCTGATCAATCCATCGCCTATCCATGGGGAATCATTGAAGATGTATTGGTAAGAATTAATAAATTTATTTTTCCTGTGGATTTTGTAGTGTTGGATGCGAATGAGGACAAGAAAATACCTATCATCTTTGGGCGACCATTTTTAGCTACAACACGGGCTTTGATCGATGTAGAAATGGGGGAGCTAACTTTGCGGGTAAATCAGGAGAAAATTGTATTCACCATCCATCCAACCAACATGCTAAAATTTGAATTAAATGATGGTAAGCAGATGGTTGGGAATATAGCTGAAGACATTGGAGGTTGGGGAGTTTCTAAGGGCAATGTGGATAACATGCCTATTGGATCTCCAACTTGAGGAGAATCTGACAAAGTCTGGCTGAAGACTGTAAACTTAGCGCTTCTTGGGAGGCAACCCAAGCCCCTTTTATTGTTTTCTTAGTTTTAATTTAGTTTAGTAGTTGTTTTTGTTTTTTCTAAGTTTTTGCATTATTAGTAGTAAGTTGCATCACATTTCACCCCTCTTATTTGTGCAAATCCCACATATCTCACTCCATCGTCACAACGGAGCACTTTAACACCACACACACATTCTTCATCTCATTCACTCATTATTTGGTAAGTTTGCAACTTCCAAAACCCACCCCATGGTTTTCCCCATCTTGTGATTTTTGGTGTGATTGGATTGTACAAGTGCTAGGATAATTGTGTTGATGTATGGATTGTGGATTGGTTGATCATGCTAGACTTAGGTTTGGTGTTGAATTTTGGGATTGAATTGAGTTATCCATTGCATTTACTATCTTTGCCCAAATTCATGCATATGAGGTGTTTGATGAAATGCCCCAATGACAGCTTTCACATTGTTTAGTGCTATTTTGCATCTCCATGCTCATCTTTTTGACATGGCACTATATTTTCTACTTGGGTGCATTTTGTATGTCTTTGTGATTTTTGATTTCTCACCCATAACCAAGTTCCTTGGTTCCACGAGTTTTGTTTTCTTGTCTACCTTGCTAGGTTGCAAAGATGCGGCCAAAAAGGGTCGGGCCAAGGCGAAGGGAAAGAACAAGACCACACCTCGGAGCATACAACGCCCACGGGCTTGTGCGCTAGGATGCATTTTGAGCTTATACGAGACACCTCATACACGTAGTGGTATCACATGACTTAAGGAGCCTTCGCTCCTGGCTACCGAAAAGTCTTTTTCCCACCTCTCCATCGGGGACAATGTCGTTTTAAGTTTGGGGGTGCAGTCTGTTTTTATTCATCGAGTCGGGTCTTGAGTGAAAAAAAAATGAAAAAAAAGAGTCTAGAGTTGAGTCGGGGCGTTTGTTAAACTGTGAAAATGCATGACTAAGTGAATTTGTTGAATATGAGTTGAACGGTCAAAAGAGCATGTGTTTGAACTGTGATTTAATCTTCTTTCCATTAATTCCATCTATATGCTTAACTCTGATGATTTATTTGGGGATGATTTATGCAATTGAGTGGTTCCTTTATGATCCCACCGGATGCTAGAACTTGTCTGATCACTAGTCGAGGCGAAATCCTAGGCGAAGTAACCATGAGGAAGTGATTTAGGCCATCTTTGAACAAGCTAGAGCCTAAAATGCCTACCTTTGCATTATATTTTTCCTAGTGTCCCCCTTTGAGCCTTATAAACCCATTTCTTTGGCAACCAATCGAATACCCAGAGCCTAAATGTGAAAATCCTAATTGCCCATCACTCATACATACACACATAATATAGAAAAATGTTGAAGGTTGAGGAAGGGATGATTAGAAGGGTATGCGTTTAATTGAATGAAGTTGCCCGAGAAAAGAAAAGACGAAACCCCATGTACGCAAAAGAATAAGTTTGGGGGTTCCTAAAAAAGAGAAAATAAAAAAAAAAAAAAAAAAATCAACGGGATTGAAAGTTCATAAACATTGAGGATGCCAAAAAAAAAAGAAAAAGTGAAGGGTAGTGCCTATTGATAATTCGAAGTGTTAATTGTGTGTTTGGGTGATTTGAGCCGCTTATTCGTGTATTTTCCTACCTTACCCTAAGCCCACATTACAAGCTTTAAAAGTCCTATTGATCCTTGTGTTACATTAGCCTACATTAGTGGAGATTAGTGTGAAAGACAAGCCTATGGAGTCTGGTAAACATCTTATCTCAATATTCAAAAAATGGATCATCTTGAAAACACTTGATTGCGTGAATCTATCTGGATAATGAAAACGGGGTTGGCATGACCATTCCACCATCATGATCACATTGTGAAAATACGCGCTTGATTGATAGTGAAACAAAATTTGACGAATGAGTTTGTTTGTATTGTTCTGTCTTGTATTTTTCATTTTAGAGTTGTAATTGCTTGAGGACAAGCAATATTCTAAGTTTGGGGTTATTTGTTCACTTGGTTTTATACCATTGATTTGGGCTTCCGATACTAGAGTTTTGTGTTGTTTTTGAGTATTTTGAGTCATTTTTGTTATATCTCATAGGTTAGGCATTAATTTCCATTGTTTCGAGTCATTTGAGGAGTCAAGACATGCTGAGAGCCAATTATATTGAATTTATAGTCATATTAATGAATCGTGTATCAAAAGAAGTATAAACGATCAAACAACGAGAGATTGATTTGAAGAAACGTCCAAATGCGTCTGAAATTTCCATCACTGGGAGGGTTTCGTAATTTGGCCATAACTCTCTCTACAAAATTGATATTGAGGTGATTCAAGTGGCTATGGAAAGCTAAGAGATAGAGCTACAACTTTGATGAACCAAATTCGGACATTTGGTGGGCGAAAAAAGCGGGTGGGAGCTGCAGCGCTCGTCCACGGGCGCTGCAGCGCCCAAGACAGGGCAAAACACTCCAAATTTCACGTGGGGGCGCTGCAGCGCCCGGCGGCATTTCTTTTGGAAATTGCTAGGCGCCGCAGCGCCCGGGGGCGGAAAAACCTATGTTCACCTACCCCTTTCTTGGACTTTTGGGGTACTATAAATACTAGCCTTGGGGCTTGAAATAGGGGATCTTGGAACCCTTGGGAAGAGAATAAAAACAGATACAAGACAAGGAAGAAGGATTTGAGCATCTTGAGAAGAATTTGGAGAAGAAGATTAGAGACTTCTATCATCTAGAAATAGAGAAGATCCCTCTACTCTTGTTCTTATTTTGTTGTTTTTCTTCATATCTTGTAAGATGTATTATTGTATTTTCATGGATTCATTTTCTTTAATCATGAGCTAAACTCTATAATTCTAGAGGAATGATGTAATCTATGTTTGAACTTATGTTTTGAGATTATGGTTTGTCAATCTAGATCTATCAATTTATTTGTGCTATTTGGATCTATTACTTCTAAATTATTTGATCAATAATTTAGATTGTTTGGTGTATTTGATTTGACACTTGAGAAAGGTAATTGAATACATGACCTTGGAATAGCATAACCTACGATTTCATATAATTGAGAGATTTGCGAATCCTTTGAAGTCTTCTATCAAGATTCATAGTTTTTATTGAGATTTTAATTGGTGATTTTTATAGAGATATTGATTTCCCAATTGAATCTAAAATCATTTAGCACTTGAGAGAGGGAATGATTATTGTAGAAATCTTGACTTATAAATTGGTAATTGATGATTGATAAACCATATTGACAACATAAGGGATAACTAAATTCATCACACCTCTAGAATTCATTTGATCATTTGGATAAACTCATTAATATTTTCATATTCTTAATTTATTTTTAGTATTTTTAGTATAATCACTCCATCATATATTGAATTTCTAAATAAAGTTAGACTACTATATTATAGTACTTAGCAATAATTCGATAATTATTCCCTGTGGATTCGACAACCTTACTACTCTATATTAAAACTTGACACCGTAGACTTGCGGTTAGAAAAATCTCTAACACCAGCTGATCCATTATCTCACCTGCAAGCATTTTAAAATTTTCAAATTTTTGAACAACAACAGATAATTTGTTTTCCATAATTTGCTCTGATCCTTCACAAATTAAAGTTAGTTTATCCCAGATTTCTTTTGTTGTTTTGCATGATATTGCTTTGTCCAAAGTCTTGTAGAGAATATCCTTGGCCACATTGTCTAGGTTGTATCTTTTTCTGTCATCATTTGTCCATTCACTCTTGGTTTTTCAACCATAGTCGGTCTAGAGCAAAGCAATGACCTCTTCTCCTTCACCGCAAATGACTCTCCTTTCAACTGTGTTCACCTTCATTATTTGTAGTGGCCCATCCTCTATCACTATCCACATCTCATCATGTAAATCTGATAGATGAGCCTGCATACGTATTTTCCAGTCATCAAATTCTTCAATGGTGAACATAGGAATGCGTGTCAAATTTGTTTCCATGATAATAACTTTGCTGTTTAAAAATGGCTTTTGAAAGAACAAGTGTTAAAAACTTCATTGAAAGATTGGAGATCTAGTTCAGTAACCAGTGCGGAAGGCTCAATGAACCAACCGCTCTGATACCATTTGTAGATCCCAAGGGGTGTGAGTAAGGTTTAGAAGGGGGGGTTGAATAAACCTTACCAACTTTTCGATTTTAGTCCTTTTAAAATAATACAGAGTTAAATACACAACTAAGTCCTTGAGGGACAACTAAGTTAGTTAACCAAATAGAGTTAGGCACTCAACGACTCGATTGAGCCGCTTGATGATAGAATAACTCAAATTGTTAGTCTAAACCTTAACTTGGTTTGTGATGAGATTTTCAGCGGAAGACTTAACACCCTTGAATTTGGTTTAAGTTTGTTTTAACACTTGGTTTTAGCACTTTGTTAATTATCAGTTGGATAGTAAATTATCAGCAGATATAAAGTAATATGCAGAAATAAAAATGCTGAAATATAAATGACACAATAGTTTTTATAGAGGTTCGAAGATGGGGTAATTCTTCTACTCCTCTCTTCTCCAACTCCTGGAGGAATCCACTAAGTATTGATCGAGTACAAAGTGGTTATCGGTCCGTATACAAGTCTTGATCACACACAATGACTTGATCCTTTGGGACTCATTCTGAGATGCCTTGGTCACACAAATTGGCTTCTCGTCCGACCTAGTTTCTTCACAGGCGTTGCCTTGCTACTTGACTCACTTGCTCAAGCTTCTTGGATTTGATCACGAAGCACTCCAATGACTTGAGACTGGTTCAACCTTGAACCTGTCTACAATCCTTCTTGGAATGTTGACCCCTTTTGATTCTTCAAAAGTTTCCTCTTCAACAGTTTGAAGTTGTCTTTCCTTCACAGCTTGGCGTTGGATCGATTTCCTTCGAAAGTTAGGCTTGAGGATTTTGCTTGAATAACTTGAGAATATTTTGCAGGTTACAGTATGAATAATTTCTTGAATGCTCAGGTATGCAAGGTAACCTTTTCTCAAAGTGAATCCTCAGCCTTTTATAGTGAACTTTTAAAAAATCTGCCCGTTGAAGAGATAGGATGATTTTCAAAAGCCACTTGTGTTCGTTGTCTTGTTGCAGTCCTTGATATTGACATTTCCTCGTATTAAATGAATGTTCAGCTTTTCAGAGTCTGACACGAGGTGCAGTGTTTCCCATTGGTTTATCCCTTTTGCACGCTTCTGGGACTGAACGCTTTAAGACATGGCAGCATGGAAGTATTACTTGTTTAGGTAATATTCTTGACTTCTGTGCAACGGATTCTTTTCAGTTGTCTTGACTTGACTGCAATTCTCTAACTTACCCAGGTGACTTCGAGTTTGCTTCCAATCAATGGATGACTCATCTGTCACTTCAACATGAGGCTCGCTTCTTGAGTTGACTTGACCGACACTTCACACGATTGTATCCCAAATTGATACTCCTTGATCGAGTTCTTGACTTCTCCTCATTGCCATACTCACTGTTTCACAAATGAGTCTTCATTTCGATCTTGATTGACTTCTTGTATATCCAGTATAGTGACTTGACTCACTCGTATAGCCCTATCTATTACAATGCAAATTACAAGGAAAATGGGGTGCCAACTTTCTAGTCTAAGTTTTACATGGCATTCATCAAAATCTAAACAATAAAATTCCCAACAATATTTAGCAACATAATTTTATGGGAAAATAAAATATTTCAGAAAATAAAAACTATTCTATTTTTATATAAACTCATATATCAAAAAATATCATATACACAAATTAATATCTAATAGTCCAAATATACAACTTTAAAAGTTGAATATCTAAATACACTATATAAAAAATAATTTCTATTAACATAAAAAGTACGTTAAAAATATGAAAATAATTTTTCATATATAAAAAAACCATTATGAATATGATTTTATATTAAATAAAAATTTAATTTCTTCTTACATGAATATATCAAATGCTATGTATGGATATATTTAATATATATAATATTTGGATAAATAGTTTGAGATAAGTTTCTTCAATTAAAATAAATATTTTTTGATTAAATTTATTCAACATAAATGCAATTCTATATAATTATGAAGAAATGAGATAAGCCCAATTAACAGCTATACATATATCATAAATAATCAAAAAATATGAATATAAAAATTGATGTCCAATAGCCCGAATACATAATTTTTAAAGCACATTCAAAATAATGAGAAAATATATCATATATATTTTTATTTATTATATTTATTTTTCATTGTAAATATGCAATATGGATGTCAAACCGAAGATCGTAAAAAGATGATTAATTATATATATTATACGTAAAAAACGAATCTAAAATGAAAAAATATTAAATAGTTTTTAAGAAAAGAAAATATATATAATAATTAATGAAGTACACACATAGATTTGGAAACCTAATTTAAATAACTTTATTTTTTATACAACTTTAAAAAGTCATTTATTGAAAGAAAGTCGTTGTTGGGCCTCAAGCGCTAACTGGACTGATGACTATCCCCACAAACCAACACAAGTCTTTTCTAGCGAGTTTTTTCCTCAGTGGGTCACCCATCCCATATCTATTCCAGGCTAGACACGCTTAACCTTAGAGTTTCTATGTAATGGACACCAAAAAAGAAGATGCTGTTAGGAAATTTATTTGTTAGATTTTGATGATACCATGTAAAACTTAGACTAGGAAGTTGGCACCCCATTTTCCTTGTAATTCTATAGGACTGAAAGAGTTGAGTGAAGTCAGCTAAGTCAAAGAATACAAGAAGCCAACTGTAGACTAGAGTGAAGACTCTGCTGTGTGTCAGTTGAGTATGGCCAAGAAGGAAGACAAGGACTCGATTGAAGGAGAGCCAGCTGAGGAACAACTGTGTAAAGAATGAGGAAGTGTCAGTCAAGTAAGTGAAAGGAGCTAAGTCTAACAGTTGAAGTGACAATTGAGTCATTCTCCTAATTGGAGCAGACTCAAGTCAAAGGGGTAAAGGCAACAGTCAAGTCAAGACAACTGACATTGATCCGTTGGAATAAAGTCAAGAATATTACTCGATATAGTAATATATCGAAGATGCCATGTCTTAAAGTGTTTTGCCCAAAAATATGCAAAATGAATAAGCCAATGGGAAACACTGAAGCATGTGTCGATTCTCAAAGTCATGAGCCATTTAATACGAGGAAGGGTCAACATCACATCTCTGCAGACCAAGAAAAGACAAGCCAACGAACAAGAAACGTCATTTGAAAATAGCCTATCTCTTCAATGGGCAAATTTTCAAATGAGCACTATAAAAGGCTTAGGAAGCATTTGAGAAAAAAAACCTGAACCAAGCACGAACGAATCAAGCTATTATCAAGCAAGTATAACATGAAATATTCTCAAGCTTATCCAGAAAATTCCTCAAACCTAAAACTCGAAGGAACTCGATCTAACACACGCTGTGAAGGAAAGATTACTTCAACCAGTTGAAGAGAAAGCGTTTAAAGAACAAAAAGGGGTCTACTCTCCAAGTTGAAGGATCTGTAGGAAGGTTCAAAGTCGAACCAAAAGATTCAAGTTTGTTAGAAGGCTGTGTGATCAAATCCAAAGACTTGAAGGGAGCTGAAGTAGCAAGGCAACTGTCATGTGAAGAAGCCGTGTCGCATGAGAAGCCAACTGTATAATCAAGGCTGTCTCTTGACTGAGAACTACTTTGTAACTTGATCTGTTACCTAGTGGATTCCTCCAGGTGTTGGAGAAGAGTGGATTAATTAGAGGAATTACCCCATCCTCGAACTACTATAAAATTACTTATGTCATTTACTTTCAGCATTTACCTTCTTGTTTTATATTTTTCATATTTGATGTTTAGTAATTTTGCTATCTAATCTGATAATAACAAGTGCTAAAACAAGCGTTAAAAAGGAGCTCTAATCAAACAAAGGGTGTTAAGTCTTCCGCTTTTACAAACCGAATCAACTAAAGTTAAGTGTTAGTTAGCGACGCAGTTATACTATTAACAACTCGGTCCGAGTCTGTTGAGTGGGTAACTTAGCTGAAGATAGCCAACCTAGCTGTCCCCCAATGACACAACTGATTTGAGTCAACTCTGTGAAATTCTTAAAAAGACTAAAAAGAGAAAATTGGGTAAGGTTTTTCAACCTCCTTTTCTAAACCTTACACCACACCCCTTGGGACCTACAGATGCATCTGTTGGTATAGGTAGTCCAAATCAAATCCTTTAAGTTCTACTTTAAATGTGCAATCCAGCGGTCATGAGTTCGAATCACGGGCCGCGCCTCGCGCTTCTTTTAAAGCCAATTGCAGGCAGGATGCTGTACCAAAGCCCAACAGTTCCCCTCCCAACACCTGCCAACATCTCAGCTCCAGCGCTTGGCAACCTCCGCTGCTAGCCAAACTTTCTCAGTTTTAACGCCAACTTCTTCAGTTCAAGCATCGCGTCACGCCTCTCAGTTCCGGCCACCCGACCACCCAACGCAACCTACACCTTCAGTTCCAGTCCGTTTACCTCAGTTCCGGCCACTGGTAACCTACCTTCAGTTTTGGTCCGTTTATATCCGTTGCGCCAACATCTCAGTTCCACCACTCCTGGCAACCTCCACTGCATCGTGCTTCCAAGGGAATTCGAACCCGTGACCTGCTCTGATACCAGTTGTGGGACCTCAAGCGCTTACTGGATTGACGATTGTCCCCACAAACCAACACAAGTCTTTTCTAGCACATTTTGTCCTCACTCACGTGCTCCCTGGAAATTGCTTCCTAGGGGGTCACCCATCCATGTCTACTTCATGCCAAACACGCTTAACATTAGTGTTTCTATGTAATGGACACCAGAAAAGAACATGCATCTGTTGGTATAGGTAGTCCAAATCAAATCCTTTAAGCTCTCCTTTAACTGTGCAATACAGCGCTCACGAGTTCGAATCGCGGATCATGCCTCATGCCTCTTTTAAAGCCCATTGCAAGCAGTATGCTAGACCAAATCCAATAAAAGTTGACTACCAAAAATTATGAAACCACAAATATTTATGACTTCTTATTTATTCATAGAGTTTATTACTTTTTTTTTAAAAGAATTTTTATTACTTTTTTTAGAAACCGAAAAATATGCAGGAAAACCATGAGTTACAGTTCTAAGAATAGTCTCTCTTTATATATGCATATATATAGATAAGTATTAATAAGTGTTTCAGAAAATTCAAAAAGAAAATGAGATATTTTCATGGCCCGTTGTCCCTCATTATCTTAATTAGAAAGTGGGAATGATTATACGGACGAGTGCTGTATAGTGCGCCTTATCTCTGCATTACTATAATACTATGTTGCACAATTTTGTCAATATAATTAAAGTCAAAAAAAGAAAACATGTCAATATAATTGTGATTTCTGTTCTTGGTAATTGGCCCAAATAAGGGTGATTATGGCAACATCCCATCCTTTTTTATTTGAATTGCATGTGGTAACTATTATTTTTATAATTAAGATAAGAGGATTTGTCTTTTTCATTATTTGTCCCCTTTCTTTTGGGTTGCTTGCTACTTTTTCTTTTTCTTCCCCTCTTGAAATTTCTTTATCCTACTTCACTTTCAAATTTACTTTTGGTCACACGGAATCATTTATTTCATGCTCAATTGCATCTCGTACTCCTCATATATTAGATGATGCAACTATACAAGATAATATTATAATTTTACATATGACATTTATCTAGTCTATTAGCAAAACTAGTTGAAATAGATAATGTAATAAAAGATTTGGATTGCTCTATAATGGCCTAGGGATGTTATGTCATCAAAACTTAGTGTATAACCGAGAATTAAATTCAGTATCCAAAATTTACAGATTACGTTTTGAATTGTGCTCTATAAAGATTTGTAAAGCATTGAGATTGCTCAAGAAAATTCTGTTATGCTCTGAGTCAATAAAGATTCAAAGAACATCAACGTGTATAATTAATGAATACTAGATGACGCCCTCGTGCGATGCACAAACTATTTTAATAACCGATAGAATTGTTAAATGGGTCGACTTGGGCCGATCATTGTCGATTTCGTGCAATGCACGTACAATTTTAATAATACTTCCGTGAATTTGATCTCCCTGGAAAATAAATTATATCAATATACAATATAGAAATATTAAAGATCAACAATTAAAAAAATCTAAATCATATATCTATATCATGAAATATGCATTCAAGGCTTTGTATTTGATTTGTATCATTGTACGCAGGTTTTTCATATATTTTCACAAGACGAAGTTTTACGACCCACTGGGTCTTGCTTATATTTTGATCACATATTAGTATAATCATATGTGCCATTGATCTATGATGAATTTTCTGTATGATAGAGCGGTCTTTATTTTTGTATTTTCATTTGAATGTGTAAGAACTAATGAACTAATTATATATATATATATAGGCAATCCACAAGTTTGAAAAGTATATGTTTTCAAACGAACAAAATAATCGACTCTTTCATCCCGTCTATGGCCATCCCGTCTATGGCCATCCTGTCTAATGCCACCGGTGCCGTCGCCGGCCGTCATCAACATGGCTTCATCGGATTCTTTTTCTGGTCTAACTTCAAACTTCATGCCCTTTCATACAAGATCTCAGTCTTCATCAACGTCCCAATCGACTCTCATGCCCGCTGCTCGTCTCTCCGAGCGACGCGTCGAACTTCAAGGCGACGGGAAATAGGCCCCCGCCCAACAACAAGGTCATTTTCATGCTATGGTTTACCACCGAACTTTGTTCCGTCCAAACTCACCTCACGCTCGTCCTCTTCACCATACACACCCACTGGCCTGGTTCCGCAGGAGTACTACCTGCAGCGGTCCGCGTCTCCTGCTGCTGCGCTTTCACTTGGGGCGGAAAGTGGGGGGGCGCGACCCCATCAATGCTTGCAACAGCTGGGGGGCCATCCTTTACCCCCATGGCTGCCAATAACCATAGGGCGGCCGACCCCTCTATGGGACCTTATGAGGGACCGGCGACTGCCATTCCTCCTAGGGCTGCCCCTCCCAGGGGGGTGATGACCCCTGGGCCACTGTCTGCCATCCTCAGAGCAATCATCCTGCATGCCCTACCACGAATGCTACTTAATTAGCTGGAAGCTCCTCCACCATGGGCTCCCCCATGCATCGAACCCTCGACTTTCGGCTCATAATGCTAATGCTCACATTAATTTGGGTAATTCTTTTGCGAAAGTGGTTTCAGGAAGTTGGATTCTTCTTTTCCCCATGCCCAAGTAATATTGCTTCATTTTCTCATATGGTTTCTGGTAAAATGAAATCTATCCCTAAACCTGTTAGGAAAGGGGATTATTATTCTGTTACTATTGATGAAAATATTTACCAACAACGCCTTGCCGAGTTTTCTTATTCCTTGATCAGGCGGGTTATTTTGGGGAAAGGTAACAAGCCATGGCCAACTATGCTTCTGCATAAAAGGCTATCAGAGCTATGGGGCGTTAAAACTGATTGGAAACTAATTCCCTTGGGCAAGGGATATTTTTGTGTCAAATTTTTTCATGTGCAGGATCGAGCTCATGCTCAACTACATATCAATTGGGCGCTTAACCCGGGTACTATTCGGCTTTCTCCATGGTTCTCGGATTTCAAATCCGTACAAGGTGCACACTTACGGGCTGTTTGGGTCCCCATCTTTGAGATCAGTTTGGAATATTGGGATCCTACTACCATCCTGGGGATCGCCAGTGCTATTGGAAATCCGATACAAATTGATTAGCGATCGCTTGATGGTTCTCTAGGGCATTTCATTCGTGTGCTGGTTGATATTAATCTCGCAAAACCATTGGAGGATCACATTATGGTGGAACGGGTTGGCTAGTGTTCCTTTGTGTCGGTTAGTTATGAGAAAATCCCTGAGTTTTGTTCTAAGTGTAATGTTATGGGAAATTCGACGGCTTCTTGTCACTTGCCCTACGGACCTACACACTTGGTAATGCATTAGGCGCTTGCTTGAGAGGATGCCCCATAACAAAGATCCATGGTTTCCCCATCCCGATGCTCCCACTCAACATCCAGCCTTCCCAAGGCTCCGTCTTCTACCACACTGTTCCTTCTCCACAAATCGCTCTTTACGATTCAACATCCATTGGAGAAACCTATGCGTGCTCTTAGTCGCGCTTTTGGGATGACTCCTTGATTCGCCAAATCCAGATTGCTTCAAAGTGTTGCTCAGGGCCCATCCCCGGATATTCACGATCTCACTATCGAACCGGAACACACAATGCCCAATGAGTTAGATTTTGCGGGTTCAAAACGATGGGAAGATTACGCTGATGAGGTTGCTAATGCCGAATCGTCGGATTTTGCGACACACCATACTTATGTTTTACCGTGCGTTCAACACAGGCGGCTCCACCCCCTCCATCTCAATGAATTGCATCTTCTGGAATATCCGGGGGATTGGGAACATTGCTTCTTATAATGTTCTTAAGGCGTTATGTCAGAAACACAAACCTTCTATTTTGGCTATCTGTGAGCCTAAAGTGGACATTTCTTCGATTTCGGCTTCCTATTGGAGTAGTATGGGACTGAGTTTCGTGGCTCAGAATTTTTGAGCTAATGGACGGGCTGATATTTGGGTATTCTGCAATTCAAACATTTTTGTTTTGCAACAGGTTTGGTCTTCTTCTCAGTGTATTGTTCTGTAGGTTCAATTGAATTCTATGATTTTTCATATTGGTTTTGCTCATGGTTTATGTGATCATATTGCTCGGCGCATGCTTTGGTTGGATTTGAGAAATTTGGGTCTTGATGACTTACTGCTTATTGGGGATTTTAACGCTGTTTTGGGTCATCATGAGCGCTCGGGCAGTAGGGATTTTATCATAGGCCTCTTGTCAGGATTTCAAGGACTTTTTGAAGGATGTTGGTTTCTTTGCGGTGCAAACTACGAGGAACTCGTTCACTTGGTGTTCCCCCCGCACGCCCCTATCTCTCCTTCAGGCTAAGTTGGATCGAGCCCTAGCAATGTGTCGATTTTTCTCTCTTTGGCAAGTTGTTAAGGGATTGGTTTTGCCTCGCATTGGCTCGGACCATCACCCCATTTGGTTTCTTGCTCATCTTCTATTTGTAGGGGTCCAGTTCCATTTCGTTTCCAGCGTATGTGGGTTTATCATGATTCATTTCGAGATATGGTTACTTCTTCTTGGGTCCTTCCATGTGCCACGCCCAACCCTCTTTTGTGCGTCATGTGGAAGCTTAAAAGGTTGCGTCAGGTCATTAAGGTCTAGAATAGAGATGTTTTTGGAGATGTTAATCCTCGGGTTGAGAGTCAGATGGAGAAAGTTTGGAAGATTCAGGCAGATATTGAGACCTCTGGTTTTACAGATGCACGTCGGGACATAAAAATCAAATCACACAAAGAGATGTCCAACATGCTTTAATTACAATCTGAATTCCTTAAGCGAAAATCCCGCTCGGCCTGGATTAAGGATGGGGATCATAATACATCATTTTTTCATCGCCGTTGTCAGATTCGCAGTGGACAATCAGGGATCCAGGGCCTGATGATCGATGGTAATTACTCAGATGATCCAGCTGTTCTTGGGAATCATATTATATCCTTCTATAAGGAGCTATTCGCGGATCCAGGGAGGAGCACTTCGGATTATACTATGGTTGATCAGGTTATTTCTCCTATTGTGGGGGCTTCGAATAATGCCAGATTGACGGTTATTCCTTCGGATTTGGAGATTAAGGAAGCGGTATTTGATATGGGTTCAGACAGTTGTCCTGGCCTGGACGACTTTAATGGGACATTTGTTCGTCATTTTTGGGATGTTATTTCAGCAGAGGTGTCCGCCGTTGTCCATTTTTTCTTTATTAGCTCCACCCTACCTTTGGGATTGAACGCTAGTTTTATGGCGCTCATTCCGAAGACTAAGGATGCTAATTCTATTGAGAATTGTGAGTAATTTTCTTTTCAAGATTATTACCAAGATCTTGGCTACTCGTTTGGGCTCAATTATTTCTGCTTATTTGTCTCCTACGCAGTTCGGGTTTATTCCGGGGAGGCAGATTCACGATTGTATCACCATGGTTTTTGAAGGCTTTAATGTTTTGCATGGTCGGACTGATGCCAATATGATCTTGAAGATTGATATCCGTTAGGCGTTTGATACATTAAAGTGGGGTTTCTTGCTATGCGTTCTGCGCCGGTTTGGTTTCTCGAAGATTTTCATTCTCTGGGTGGACGTTATTCTTTGGTCTTCCAGAATCTCAGTTTTACTGAATTGGAAGCCGGTGGGGTACTTCTCCTATTTTAGAGGTGTTAGACAGGGTTATCCTCTATCCCCGTTACTATTTTGCATCGCGGAGGAGGTACTAAGTAAACTTATTGAAGCCACGGTTACTCAGAATCAGTTAGGACCATTCATTGCGCCTCAACATATCATTTTTCCCCCGTCCATTTTTCACACTGATGATATTGTTATTATGAGTGGGGCCTCTTCAGCTAACGCACGTATCCTGGTTCAGATTTTCACCTTATATTCTGATATCTCGGGTCAAGCTTTCAACCCTCAAAAATCTGAAGTTTACTTTGGATCCCGGGTCTTAGCTCATGTGCGTGGGAGGGTTCAAAATATCATGGGTATTCAACCCGGGGCGTTTACTACAATATATTTAGGCGTCCCGATATTTAAAGGTGCCCCTAAAGCTACGGATCTACAGCCCGTCTTTGATAAGGTGGTCCTCAAATTCAGAAGATGGAAAGGTACTTCTCTATCTCTTGCTGGTCGAGTTTGCCTTGTTAATTCGGTGATTACCAGTTCATTTGTGCACACTATGATGGTTTACAAACGACCTCGGTCCTTGCTCAAGCAAATGGAAAGGGCCATGTGTAATTTTATTTGGACTGGGCATGTTAATTCCAAGGGCTCGGTGGTGGTTAATTGGAATCGATGTTGCACACCTCGGGTTGAAGGAGGTTTGGGTGTCCGGACTATTGTTGTGGCTAATACTGCATTTTTGATGAAACTAGGTTGGGCTCTCCGTGGATCGTTTATACCATCTCTATTTAGGTTGGGATTAGACCTTGCATTGCGGATTGTTTGGATGATTCTCGTTGGATCCCGGGGTGTAATTCTGAGGTTTTATTCTGGCTTGACAACTGGTTGGGTTACTCTATAGCAGACAGAATTGGTATTCCACATGAGTACAGATATTTATTTGGGCATCGCATTTTGGACTACTTCTATGACGAGTCCTGGCACTTCACCTTCTCATTTGTGGAGGCTTATTTGGATTTAGTCCGGGATATTGTGCGAGTCCCCATCGCCCCTTCCTCGTGAGATACGCGGATCTGGTTGAATTCTGATGATGGGAAGGTTACTTCGAAAGCAGTGTATTCTCATATTCGTCCCCACTCTCCGAATGTTAAATGAGGTTCTTGGATATGGTCGCAACACTTTCCAAAACGCCGATCGGTGGTGGCGTGGTGGGCTATCCACAATCGATTGGCTGTCTTGGACTTATTGTGGACCAGGGGAAGTTTCACTGGCCCCTCGGTTTGTGCTCTTTGTTGTGCCTCCGCTGAATCAGTTGACCATATATTTATATCTTGTGTCTTTGCAGAGGCTCTATGGCGATGGATTTTTGACTCATTTGACGTTCACCTATTTATGGCTCATTACTTTAATGAATTCCTAGTGCGTTTAATGAATTTTCATTTTAGTAAGCAGATTGCTTTCTTATGGCATGTGGTTATTCTGTCCTGCATCTGGCTCATTTGGCATATCCGGAATGAGATGATTTTTAACAACAAACTCTGGACGCTGGACGCGGCTATACTTCATCTTCGGGTTCTCATCGTTGAATCATCTTCATTAGATCGGGGCTGCATACACAATGACCAACAAGACCTTCTCATCATGTGTAGGTTGCGTGTTCCTTGGTGGGCTAGACAAGCCCCAAAGATCGTGGAAGTTAATTGGCCAAAACCCCTTCCGGGATAGATCAAGGTGAATACGGACGACGATTGCTTGGGCGCCAGGAAGCCTCACGGCCTTCCGGGTCTTCCCACTGCGAGAGGTTTCTTTCGGGGGTATTTTGTGAACCATTGTGGTGCGGGTTATACGTTTGAAGCTGAATGGTGGCAGCAATGTGGGCGATCCATTATGCTTTTGTTAAGGGATGGACACAACTTTAGCTGGAGTCGGATTCGATGTATGTGATGAACTTGCTGAATAAGAGATCTGTTGAGGTCCCATGACGTCACCTTAGCAAGTGCCGTTACACTCTTCATCTTCTCTCACAGATGGATTTGGTGGTCTCACATATTTATCGAGAAGGCAATCGGGTTGTAGACATGCTAAGCAAGAAGACGAACTATGGTACTTGGGTGGGCGTCCCGCCTGAGGATCTCGCGCCTTTTCTCACTGATGACTATGTTGGTCAGTCCAATTATAGGTTTGTTAGCTAGAGCGTCCTGGATTCTTTTATCACTGTTTGGACGCCTATTTCTATTTTGGGGGGTACTCTTTTTCCTGCCAAGAGTTTTACCCACAAGGGTGGGTTTTACCTTATTTTAACGAGACCCCAACCATTCAGCCATTTGGTCGGCTTGTGAACATTTCACTTTTGTTTCTATTTTATTTACAGGCTTACTTCGTTGGCTACCTGATCAGCCTGTGATCAGGATGATTCTCTCTTTTCATTTTTATATATCTTTCAATTTATTCAAAAAAATATAGGCAATCCACAAGATAATTATGATAGTATACCACAATTATATTTATTATGAGTAGGTTTCATTAATTTTTTGATAAATTCGAAGTATTTATTCAACTCTATGAGTATACTAATGTGATAAAATAATGTATGTTTTTAATTTCTTTGGTCATAATTATTATTACTGCATTGCAATAAATATGATTTTTTAATAATAAATTCGACCTTTAATTTTGCAATACACGAATATTTATAATATTATTGAATCAATTAAAATGGAAGACTTATTTTCTGATATATCACAATAAATTGATTTTCTTTTTTTGATTGTTTGTAAATTAATGCCAATTATATATATATATATATATATATATATATACACACACACACATGCCGAGGTCGGAAGGGGGGCTTGGGGTGCATTCCATCCTTACTACTAATAAGGCTTTCCTTATGAAAATGAGTTGGAAAGTTTTGAACTCTGATTCGACTATTTTTGCCCTGTTTCGACGCCGTTACTTCTTGTCTGATGGGAGCATTAGACGCACTTTTTTGCCTTCTTCCATCTGGTCTGGGCTTCGGCCTATTTTGGATGATTGTTTGGATAATTCCAGATATATTCCTGGCCACAATTCCGATGTATTATTTTGGATTGATAACTGGCTAGGTTATTCTATTACAGATAAAATTAGAATCCCCAAGAGTTCAGAAACATTTTCAGAACCGTGTCTCTGACTATTTCTATGATGATTCATGGCATTTCATAATCTTCTTTCTGGAAGTTTATTTGGATATCATTCGGGATATTGTTAGAATGCCCATCGCTCCTTCTTCTGTGGACAAACCTATTTGGATTCATTCTTGGGATGAGGATATTTCATCTAAGGCTGCTTATGCCTACTTACGCCCATCTTTGCCTACAGTTAAATGGGGTTCCTGGATTTGGTCCCCTCACGTTCTGGAAAGAAGATCTATTGTGGTTTGGAGAGCCATTCTTAACCGTCTCCGTGTCCTGGATATGTTCCAAGGGCAAGGTTTCATTGGTCCTTCAGTTTGTGGCCTTTGCCATGCATACTCTGATTCTATTGATCATGTTTTTGTTTCTTGGTTTTTGCAGGGAATCTTTGGAAATGGATTTTTCATGTCTTTGATATAGTATACTACCATGTCTACAACTTCAATGAACTCTTAGCTCGAGCCATGAGATTTCAGTTTAGTGACCAACTTGCATTCTTAGTATGGATTCGTCCGTTATTTTGATTGCTTTATTTCTAAGGTATTTCCATTATGTTTTTATGGGGAGTACTCTTTTTCTTGCCAGGGAGTTTTCCCACAATAATGAATTTTATCTTGGTAGGTTTTAATGAGGCCCCAAACTCTGGTTACCTGATCGGCTTGTGATCAGGGCTTTTTAATTTTTTATATCGTATTCCCATTTATTTAAATAATACACAAACACACACATACATTACTTGACCAACAATTAAATTCGATTTACTTTTAATAGACTATCTGAATAAGGTAGACAATTTATATTGATTGGATTTAAAATGGAAAGTCGATTGTGTTTTCAAATCTTAGTGAAATTTGTTATTAATCATATGATTCTTATTGATACAATATTTATTGCGGAATATAATTTTCTAAGCTCCATTTATATCTTACCAAAGTTGACGAAAATAAAAAGCTAAGTTTTATTATAATTATTACAATTTTTAGAAAGCTGCCAGACAATTTCTTTTTTTTAAATGCATCAAAAATTATTTTTAGAAAGTTCTTTTGGGCGGGAAAACATAAATGGAAAATGGTTGCTTTATATATATATATATATATATAGATAATAATATACATAAAAAAAAACAACACATGTGGTTGCCATTTTACAATGCTTCACTAGAAAAGTAGAATTAAATTTAGGGTGGCGCTATTTCCCCCCAAGATTTAGTTAATACACCCTACTCTCAATATTTACAAAAATTCCATAAGTTTAAAAGACTATGATACCCTTACTAAAATAAAACAGTGTCAATACACCCCTTTAAGCAACAATAATCAACTCGTAATTACATGGTTGCCTTCGAAATAATCAACTCGTAATCAACTCGTAATACACCCCTTTAAAAAGTGTAAAGAGACATGTATTTTTTTTTGAAGCAACAATAATCAACTCGTAACATCAAAACTGATTTTAGCTCAAATTCTTGTTCTCTAAGATGTAAAAAAATGAAGTAAATTATTACAGCTCATCCTTGCTTACAGTGTCATCTCCCATAAGTTCATCGAGTGAGAATTCACCTTCTTCAATTATTTGTCCGTCTTTACCATCCCATGCTTCAGTCTTCACAATTACAGGGCTGCCTTCTAACGGTAGATTGCCTTTTCCACCGCGTCCAGCTTCTTTCACGAACTCCGTAATCTGGTCGTGCTCAAATGCGGTTTTAAGTGGGGCATAAGCTTTCTTCTTCAAATTCAGGGCTACCAAAGCGGGATATCCATAGCCTCCAACTCCAACATGCTTTTCGAGATCAGTGTCGCTTGCTGTGCGCAACCCGCAGGTAATCTGTAAGGGCTCTTTCTGAACTTCTCGGCAACTGAAAACAAAAGCTCAATGTATTTATTTCTACCCTCAGCCTTGGAATCTAATATGCCAGGGAGGACGACAACAAAGTAGATGGCAGCTGAACCACACTTCTCTTCCACAACATCTGGGCTAGTCAATTCAGTCACTTCAGGAGGGGCAACATTTGCTTCTAGCTACTCCAAAGCAAACAATTCAATTGCTGATGTTGATCTTGCACCTTCATATGTTAAGTTAGGGTTTTTTAGTTTGGAGGGTAAAATTGAAAATATAGGTGTGGTGTATTTAGTAATTAGATGGGTTTATAAAATAGGGATGGGGTGTATGTAGAAATGTGGTGTATTAATCAAATATTGGGGTGCAAATAGGGCCACCCTTAAATAAATTCTCTTGTCTTTCACATATAATGAAAAATCTTTTGAAACACAATAGAAATAAAAATCTTTGTAAATTTTATTTCATAGTAGGTTGTTGAACAACTAAGACTGACCAGCCCACTCATCTAACACAATCATCTAGCACATATCACACGAGCAACTTAGAAATTTTACGTTTTACTATTTTTATAAATTCTCCAAAATGGATCAGAACTAAAAATTACTAGAAAACGGCAATTGGGAGTTGCAAACCATGATCAAGTATATTTACAGGACCAAAATTACTAAAAAATGGTAGTTTTGGTTTTTGATGATTTTATCCTCTAGTCAAAATAGTAATTACAGTCCTGATCAATCATATGTATTTTGGATATTTTGGATATTTAGACTAATGGATAAGAGTATAATTATGGGACCAAAATCGCACAAAATAAAAACTTGTAAATCAAAATTGTACTAATTAGAACTTATGAAATCAAAATTGCGTAAAATCAAAATCTTAAGAAATCAAAATTGCTACCTAGAATATTTACGGGACCTAAACTGCTAGCCCTTGTACTACGGGACCAATTTTAAGCCTTATAGAATGGGTGATTCTCTAACACGTCAGAGATATATGCCATCTCTGGTCAATATCTAGTAATGTTAAAGTCTGTTTGTGGTTTTATGTTTGGCTTAAAATTGGTTAATTAGTACTAGTAACTCCTATCTACCTCCAATTAGTTCAAGAAAATGTGACCACGCCCCCAGGGTGCAGACTAGCGGTAAGGGGACTAAAGTGACGTAGGAACTCTTTCCTCGACAACGCAGTTTCAAATCCCGTGCTGGCTAGTTCCTGGCTTAAATATTGTTGGGGCTGTTATGGGGTTCGTGTCCTGTGTTCATCTCTCCCTTAGGTTTCTGCTGCTAGTGCACATCCTCGATTTAACCAGGAGCAGTATTGAGGGGCTGGAACTGTCACCCCTTGAACTAGTCAACGCGCAAGCCTGAAACCACAATTATTAATAAAAAAATAAAAATATGAAAACTCTATATTAAAGCTCATAAATGAAATGTGAACACTCTATATTAAAGCTCATTTGCTACATCAATAAGGTGCTATGGAGGAAATCATTTGGATAGGAAGCAAGGAGAAGTATTAAATTTAGTCATTTATGAGTTTGTTCGTATGTGTTAGCAAATATTAGTCAATATCTAAATCACATATTTGTAAATAAAGGGTGGATCGAGTATACCTATTTGCAGCAGAACTGTCAATCCATATAGTCAGGATTAAACCCGTCTACAAGCCTCTGTTTGATCCATGATTAAGCCATCGACAAGCCTTCCCTTGTTTAAATCACGAGCAACGAGCAAACCCCATAGATTGGTTGAACCACGAACATAATCACGAACCGCCTTTCTCGTTGGTGTAAATAATTACTAGAATTATTTACTTTGATGTGCACACCTTAAACCCTTGGAGACTTTGGTGATACTCGAAGAAGAAAAACGTAGAGAGAAATTTTAGGAGAGAGATTATTCTTTCTATGTAAGGGGACGATCGTTCCAACTAGACTGATATTGTAGGGAGAGCTATCAATATATATATATATATATATATATATTATTCTCAATCCCATATCTCAGTTAGAGTCCTAATGGAAGAGGTTTCTAGATAAACCTCATCTAAATAGGACTCCCTATTATCTCAAATATGGATGCAACCAATTGCACTCAATATCTCCCACTCATACATATTTGACTCGACTCATTCGAATCACATCCTCATAGTTCTCATCTCATGTCTCTTTTTTCATACAGGGAATAAGGCGTGTGACCAAGCGAGAAAGCAAATGTGAGGAGAGTTATATTAAGTCATCACCAAACTAACATAACCTTACAACTCAATAACTCCCTATGTACCCCAAACCAAGTGGTCGCACCCAGTCAAACATCTCTAGATCCCTCAATGAAATAAATAGAGTATGCTCGACTCACTCAAATATGTTTCTATGTTCATGACTAGTCAAACACATTTCGACATAGTAGCCCCGGCTATGAATCATAGAACATAAGTGTGTTACCAACTTAATTCTTCCTCGGCCCCACATGCCAATTAGCTTGGTCTTGACAACTTTCCTTGACATGCTCCGACAGACCGAATCACACATGGCCATTGGATGAATGCTAAAGTAACGTCATCAAGCTTACACGTCATGACATGGTCCAAAGTCCCAAAGGGTACAAGAAAATAATATGGGCTCACACAATGGCGAAGCAGGGACCCATCCAGTCACTTTCCCATAAACCGTCGCCTCAAAGCACATGTAGTATGAATACATGCTATGATGGAGCTCCCACTCAATTTAGGCATGTCACTCTCTAGATATCATACAAATCTTAGTCCAGTCACTATTCAAGTGCCCGACCTGCGTACTACTCGTAGTCACTCCCAAAGTGTCATATGATAGTTCGCACATTCGGCTATAAACAGGCTTTTATGAAGTTTGGACATACTTCATAATCGATCAACTCGGATCTCATCTTAACCTCTAGTTAAGGCGACTGTTAATTATACTTATTAACCATCCTCACTGCTCTAGCGCGAAGGCGATAATTCGCAAACCTCCTTATGCGACACAATCTTTTAAGTCTCATCCTGCTGACTCTCTTAGCGCCAGGGCGATTGCCTGTGTGAGAGGGCCAATCAAAGCCTGGTGACAACTCATAAGTTCAGTACCAAACACATAATGAGAATCCAACATATCTCATTCATTACAATATGTTATCAAAGGCCACATAATCAATTCTACTTAATCCCTAATAACTTACATGCCTTTGGAGCATATCTCCAAACAAAGGCTCGTAAAGGGGTGGGCACCCACACCGCTCGTAGAACTATGCATGAGAACAATATTAACTATGCGCAAGAACTCTTAAGTGAAGTAAAGCCTCGAGTAAATATGTTTGGTCTACCATCCATATTTGGCGCCCAAACCATACACCAAAGTGGTTTTACTATCACAAAGACAACAAAATACATCATGGATGTGCACGCAATGCGCATCATTTCAAGATGCCAAATTTTGCCTCGGCAAATCATAGACCAATTTGTTAACATATCTAAGTATCCATTTATCGGCATCACAATAACGCATGAATCACTTCGATATCCACTCACAAATCACACTGCTAAGTACATGACTTACTTAGTACGCACATAGCGCACATCAGACATTCGACAATGCTTACATAAACTAGCTAGCATTTCTTTTCTTCTTCTAAAGATATCATTTTCTTGACTAAGAGTATGATCTTTGACCATGGAGTGTAAACAACCAACACTGAGTGACGATAACTCCATGTCCTTTCCAGTCATCATATTTTTTCCATATACAATGAGATATACAACTCTTAAATATGTTTACTGAATTAATTGACCACCGTAGGCCTATCAAAATGATAGCTAAATGAAATCAATGATGACTCAAGTCACAACTAGAGCTTCTTGATTAGCAATCAATGCGCTCTTACTCCACTTCTTGAATTCATTGGGTCCATATAGATCTCCTTTTTCAACTTTCACTGAACTATGTCAACATCAATCATCCAGGACAAACCTAGACGAAAGTGGCAATAATAGATAACATATCAAACGAATTGAGGCAATCTCACCACTTAGGGAGAACATCTCAAAAAATTGACGCTCTTTTACAGGCGTAAACATTTCGTCCTTAGTCGAGCTACACAGATGTTAATCATCCCATCTATATTGCACTTGACCTTCTGAAACCACATGTTTCAAATGGTCTTGCATCTAGACAAAAGATCAACAAGCTCTTAGACTTTATTCTTAGTCATTTGATTCATCTTTTCCTTCGCAACAACTATCCACTTAGGGCATCAAGTGAAGTCACATGTTCTATTGACTCATCAACACCCACAAAAGTAATTGTGATGGATACCCACTCAATCTCATATAGATGATGGGGAATATTTCATATTCATTCCTTTTTACCTGTGGAATGTGATAATCCTTTTCGTGTGAGACACTAGCTCCCACCGACTTAGTGTCGCTCCCACGAGCGCCTCCTAAGGATCTTGCAACTCGCATAGTTCTAAGATCTTTTTAGACTTCACAAATGCTCAATAAATCCCTTTGAGAGGAAACCTAAATCATGCGATTTGATTCTCCATGTGAGAACACATATTCTAGAACTTACATAGGCACATACCCACTAATTTAGGTTTGTTAGCAAACTAAAGCTCATACAAGGTTGAAGAATCATTTGGAGACACATTTTTTTATGATATAGGTGGCAAACAAGATACACAAATCAATTTGCGCCATCATAAATCTAATCATTTTGAAGTAGGTGTCCCTTCTTCGCAAGCTCATATAGCTGCAAAGTATTTAGAACCATCATTCAACTTGCAACTTTATTTTCTTCATCTGTTTGTCCAAACTAATTAGATACACTATTTCCGCTCCCTATTAGCACATCTCATCTGTTAAGAATTGCTCAAAGCAATTTGGCGCTTCTAACTGATGAGAGTGAGAATGTACTAACTTATAGTGTAAATAGCAATGAAAGAAAATATAATGCGTTAATTTTATGCCTCACACTCATAAGTCTGCACTCAATTTAGTGGACTTAGCTTTAAAGGAAAAAATAGTCAGCTTTCATTCCAGCAGGCTTAACCCGCTTGAAAACAAATTATGCAGAGGGAGATTGACCTTAGCGAGTTAGACAATAAAGCCTCCTCGAGCTAATACAGTCATCCTCCTTACCTCACGTACCACGATATTATTAGAAGATCTAAAAAAAATACTATCTAAAGCCAAGCATCACAAAGAAAAGATAGACAAGTCTTCTCACTCAACAAATATCTTACAAGTGCATTTATCCGAGTAAGACTATATCGACACATCAAGTTGCTCACACCAACTGTTGAGCTTGAAGTAACTCTTTTTAGCCTCCTCTTGTGCACTCTATAGCTGCACAACCCGATAATAGTCATACACATTTGCTCAATCTCAAACCACATGCTAATTCAACCAATATCTACAATCCACCCATGGAGAGATTTGAAAATATTAGCGAGACATTAAGAGAGCAATTAATTAGTCAAACTTCATCTCAGTACAATTACGAGCGAAGTTACCAATCTCATAAGTGCACTTAATATTTGTTGATACTTAATTGCCTCATTTAATACGGTGACACGACTTCTTGGTCACTTTATGGATCATTTTATAGTTCTAGTTTTAGCTTTTGCTCTCGTCAAGCTACATTATATTTGTTTCAACATTCACCCGAGTTGGTTTATGTCGGTCAGCACAAGTGACAAGTGCACTGACTTTTGTATTTCTCAACTTTTTATAATCAGCCTCTAAATAGGCGATTATTTGCACTCAAATAAATTAAAGCGCAAAATTAAATCTTGATCCATAAGTATATCATCTGCATCTCAATTGCGATTATTTCGAGCAATTAAGTTCTTTTATTTGCGGCTTAAACAAACAAAGTGCAAATACTTTCTTTAATCCATAAAAATATTGTCGCATCTAAGTCGCGACAATACTGGATACTTTGTCTATTTTCATGCTAAATTGGCTAAACTAAAGTTGGTGAGTTTGGTCTAAACACATTTCAACAAATAGCGCAAACAATTAGGTACTGATCTAAAATTTTTATTCTGGATCCAAGTAATATTTATTAGAGCTAGTCTCCTGTCAGACCGTCTAACGGATCTAGATCCATTAGACGGGTCAAAAATTGAGGGTTTTGACTTCCCTTCCTCATTCTCCTGAAACCCCAAATATTGATTCCTGTTATCCTGCCATTGGTGCATTGGACACCGACCCATAAAGTACACGGGTCGGATTTTATAGGCCATTCTTTTGCCCTTAACCCTAATGAAGATCTTAACTGAAGCAACGCCAATCTATCTTGCCTAGAAACCAAGAATTGCTGCTCTATTGTACAACCAAAAAACAAGAAAAATAAAGCTAAATAAATTAAAACTACCATGTTCTTCTAATCCATCATTTTTGCTCCAACTTCATTGAACTTCACGAAATCCCCCTCACATTTATGTACACAAACATACACAACAGACGTTTGTAACTGTAACAACTTTGAGATTATTGGTGTATGCATTTGTTGTCATGAGAAAAAGAAACTTTCTGGGGGGAGTTTACCTTTATGAAAGACACAAATAGAAAATAGAAAAAAATACTAAATGATACAAGTCTTAGTATCAACTAATACTTTTATGGAGAAATACTAATACAATTTATAAGAAAAACTAATACGTTGCAGGAGCACTACTAAAATCCTCTCTAGAAATTTACTAATACTTTTTCGAAAAACCACTAATACTTTTCCGATGGACACCTAATATATTTCAGAGTATATTCATGAGAAATACTAAAACTCTTCAAGGAACTACTAATACATTTTACAAAAACTGCTAATACTTTTTAGAAGGATGACTAATACTTTTCAGAAGGACTGTTAATACATTTTGGGAGAAAAATGTAATATATTCAAGGGAACTACTAATACATTTCATAATAACTGCTAATACTTTTTAGAATGACGACTAATACTTTTCAGAAGGACCGTTAATACATTTCGGGAGAAAAATTTATTTACATTCAGGGGAACTATTAATACATTTCAGAAGAACTGTTAATACTTTTTAGAAGGACGACTAATACTTTTCAGAAGGACTATTAATACATTTTGGGAGAAATTTTTATTTATTTCAAGGAACTACTAATACTTTTTCGAGGAACTACTAATACTTTTTCGAGGGATTGCTAATACATTTTGAGAGTATATTCAGGAGAAATACTAAAAAAACTCTTCAGGAAACTACTAATACATTTTAGAAGAAGTGCTAATACTTTTTAGAAGGACGACTAATACATTTCAGAAGGACTGCTAATACCGGTGCTCCCTGAAAACTACTAAAACACCACTGCTAATATTACGGTAATGCCACGGGATCCGCGGATCAGATCCGTCTAACTGGTCAGACCCGTTAGACGGTCTGACAGGAGTTTTTGTGTATTTATTCTTTTCTTCAATTCAATGAGATCGAAAATTTGTCACCAAGACTAGTAATCATCTCCCACCGAATTGAAGATCACAATAAAAATTAATGATCCATGAATAAAATTATCAATTTC
Organism: Rehmannia glutinosa; assembly: GCA_016081115.2. NCBI lineage: Eukaryota > Viridiplantae > Streptophyta > Magnoliopsida > Lamiales > Orobanchaceae > Rehmannia > Rehmannia glutinosa. The sequence continues at coordinate 50,455 of JABTTQ020001797.1, read as the reverse complement.
CATAAATACATCATGCATGCATCCATGTGATATAAGTAATTACGAAAAAAAATATTGCCCCCATGGGCGACATTGACATATGGTGCACCATGTTGAGATAATTTAGACCAATGGTGGTAAAACAAAAAATATCCTCGTAAAATTGATGTTACATAGCCTCCAAAATCGGCTAAATGAATACATGCCTCGGAAAATTAAAAAAAATTACATATTCTCAAGGCCTACTACATCAATCTAGAAAAAGTAAAAAACATATACGAGGATATCAAATTACCACCATTGTTAAAAATTAACTCCCATAAAAAATATTAATATAAAATAGTAAATATTCACATACATGAGAACCCATATGTCAATGTACATATGTCCCAACAAAATTAATTGCAACACAAAAAAATTTGCATACACATAAACAATTAATAAACAATGCAACTCATAAATTAAAAAATCACATAGAATATTTTTGCTTGCACCTTAATGCGCAGAAATATAAATTTCTTTTACACACTTTATGCGGAAAAAACATTTCATGCACCAATGTGCAAAAATAATTTTCGCATGCATCACAATGCACCAAAAAAATATTAATTTTGTTGCAAGTATTTTAATGCACAAAAATAATTTTTCTCTCATGCACCTAATGCGAAAGAAAAAAAAAGTCATTGCTTGATGCATTACATTGCACAATAATAATTTGCAAGCATTCTTCATGCGCAAAAATAATTTTTGCAAGTACTAAATTGCGCAAAATATTTTCCACATGCATTAATACTACAACAAAAAATAGCATTACGTATGAGTTAACTTATGCTTGTAATTTTTCTGATTAATATGTGAACATGTGAGCGCGTTAATTTGACGTGTAGGCTGCGCTCATGTAGCGCCGTATCAGCCCATTATTTTTGTTTCTTTTAAAAAAAATGGATTTGACGCCATGCGGGGGAGGGCTGATGTGGCACGCCAGCTAACACACGGGTAGTTGGCATGGCATCTGTTTGGACGCCACATGGGCGATGACGTGGCGCTAAGTAGTGCCTAAGTGGTGTATCCTCTTTGTTATAAAAAATGTTGGATTGTTGGTCTTACATGGATTTGAACCCTAGACCTTTTGATTTATCATATGGATGTCCACTACTGGGCTAAAATGATTACTTGTTATTATACCAACATGTTTTGTATTTGTATAGAAGTTGGATAGCACTGTTAGGAAATATGGATCGAAACATAAATCACATATATGCACATATAGGGTGGATAGAGTACATACCTATTTGTAGTGGAGCTATCGATCCAACAGCCAGGATTGAGCCCGTCTACAAGCCTCCTTTTGTTTCATGATTAAGCCATCTATAAGTCTTCTCTTGATTGAACCCCGAATAACGAACGAATCCCATAGATTGGTTGGACCACGAACAAGATCACGAGCCGCCTTTCTCGTTGGTGTAAATAATTACTATAATTATTTACTTTGATGTGCACACCTTAAACCCTTGGAGACTTTGGTGATGCTCCAAGAAGAAAATCGTAGAGAGAAATTTTAGGAGAGAGATTATTCATGTAGGAGACGATATAATATCTTAGTCTTATTGTAGGGAGAGATATCAATATATATCTCAATCCCCTATATCAGTTAGAGTCCTAATGCGAGAGGTTTCTAGATAAACCTCATCTAAATAGGTCTCCTTATTATCTCAAATATGGATGCAACCTAATTGCACCCAATATCTCCCACTCATACATATTTGACTCGACTCATTCGAATCACATCCTCGTAGTTCTCATCTCACGTCTCTTCTTTTATACAGGGAATAAGGCGTGCGACCAAGCGAGAAAGCAAATGTTAGGAGAGTTATATTAAGTCATCACCAAACTAACATAACCCTACAACTCAATAACTCGCTATATACCCCAAACCAATTAGTCGCATTCAGTCAAGCATCTCTAGATCCCTCAATGAAATAAATAGAGCATGCTCGACTCAATCAAAATTTTTCTATATTCATGACTAGTCAAACACATTTCGACATAGTCGCCCGGGCTATGAATCATAGAACATAAGTGCTTTACCAACTAAATTCTTCCTTTGCCCCACATGCCATTTAGCTTGGTCTTGACAACTTTCCTAGACATGCTCTGACATACTGAATCACACATAGCCATTCGATATATGCCAAAGTAGCATCATCAAGCTTACACCTAATGACATGGTCCAAAGTCCCAAAGGGTACAAGAAAATAATATGGGCTCATACAGTGACGAAGCAGGGACTCGTTCAGTCACTTTTCCATAGGCGGTCGCCTTAAAGCACATGTAGTATGAATGCATGCTATGATGGAGCTCCCACTCAATTTAGGCATGTCACACTCTAGATATCATATAAATCTTAGTCCAGTCGCTATTCAAGCGCCCGACCTGCGTACTACTCGTAGTCACTCCTAATGTGTCATACGATAGTTCACACATTCGGCTATAAACATGCTTTTATGAAGTTTGGACATACTTCATAATCGATCAACTCGGATCTCATCTTAACCTCTAGTTAAGGCGACTGTTAGTTATACTTATTAACCTTCCTCACTGCTCTAGCGCGAATGCGATCATTCGCAAACCTCCTTATGCGACACAATCTTTTAAGTCTCATCCTGCTCTCTCTCTCTTAGCGCCAGGGTGATTGCCCGTGTGAAATGGCCAATCAAAGCCTGGTGACATCTATTATTGCTTTTATTATCTCTTATGGATTTATATAGCATAAGCATACTTGTGAAATCTATTATTGCTTTAGCCTACACTTTTACCATTATATGTTGTGCAAGAATTGTTTAAGAATTGTGTAGGATATATACCTTCATAAATGACCATCTACGTCATAATATATCAAGAGTGACATAAACTATCGAGGTACGCTCACCATTGTTATTCATCTCATAGACTCGATATATTTTTGCCATATGCCTATGTGCTTACTTTTCAAGATATTTCAAAGTATCTCATACAAGTGCCATTAAGGGGATTTTTCGATTTTTGAAAGGCACTATTCGATAAAGCTCTTTTTATCCGATACTTGTAAAGGATTATATTTTGTTTTGATAAAACATTTGATTTTTATCCTTCTCTTAAAATTATGCATTTTATTGCACATATTCATGTCTTTATTCTTGTTTGCTTTGTCAAAACTCTTGTTCAAATACTTCTTTTAAATGAGGTCTCAACTATATGCTCTCGGATTTTCAAATTTCAAAAGAGACCTTATATAGCTTCCTATAAGCATATTTGAACTTACATGTTCTATCTTGATGATTTTTTTCTTGGCATAGTATGTGTTACTTGCTATAGTGTCTATATTATTCGATATTACTATGATCTTGTGCAAGATATCTTGTTAAGATTTTGCAGAAATGTTTTGTATTTCGGAACAATCTTGATGACCAAGGCGAGGTTAGTAGCTCAATGGTATTGTCAAGAATAAGGTATTGATTATGTTGAAACATTTGCACCCGTAGCATTTTGAAGCTATTCGTATTTTACTTGCCTATTCTTGTTTTAAAAATCTCAAGCTTTACCAAATGGATGTTAAATCCTCATTTCTAAATGGTTTTATTCAAGAAGAAGTCTATGTAAAACAACCTCCGGGGTTTGAAAATTTTTCTAGGCCAAATGATGTTTATAAACTTAAAGAGGCCTTATATGGTTTAAAACAAGCACCCCGTGCATGGTGTGATAAACTTAGCTCTTTTCCTTTGCAAAATGATTTTACAAGATGTAAAGTTGATACTACTCTCTTCGTTTTTGAAAAAGGGGAAAGATTGCTTATTAGTGCAAATTTATGTTGATGATATTATTTTGGTGCTACTAATTAATCCTTGTGCAAGAAATTTTCTAAGTTAATGCAAGGTGAATTTGAGATGTGCATGATGGGGGAGCTCAACTTCTTCCTCGAACTTCAAGTTAAGCAATGCCAAGAAGGTACTTATATTTCACAATCAAAGTATACAAAAGATCTTTCGAAGAAGTTCGGCATTGAAGAAAGAATGACCATCACTACTCCTATGACAACCAATATCAAGTTAGATAAAGATGTTAAAGACATATTGGTTGACAAACAAATTCGAGGTATGTTTATCTACTTTTATTATTCCCATAGACTTGATATTTTTATGCCTTATGTCTATATGCTCGACTTCAAAAACAATCCCAACGAATCTCATTAAGGTGTCGTTAAAAGAAATTTTCAAATATTTGAAAGGCACTTCTTCTTATGTCTTGTTTTATCGAAAGTTTTAAAATGTTCTTATTTTTCGGGATAACAAGTCCGGTATATATTATTTCTCTAAATACGATTATTCGTATTCGAACTAAACATGTTGAGATTCGATATCTTTTTCTAAGGGATTGCGTTTCTTAAACGAAAAATTGAGATGTGTTTAATTCCGTCTCAAGGATAACTCGCGGACATTTTTTTTATCGTTAACCGCCGAGTCCTTTACCTCATTTTGAGCTTGTTTTAGACATAATGCATATTGAATGAGGTCTATGTTTACATTTCATATGTTTTTAAAACTTAAGGTGAAAAATCGAATTTTTGGATCAAATTTCGGACAAAACCACAAAAAAAGCTCCAGGGACCAGTTTGAGTGAGGGGGACCGGTCGACCTACACCAGGACCGGTCGACCCCCCCCCTCTGGACCGGTCGCCCTGGCATATTTTAGTGTTAAAATATGTTCTGTCCAACACTTAGCATATTTGTGCTCTTCTTCTTCAAACTCGAACCCCTTTGCAAATTTCACACAAAGCTCACTCAAAATGATTTCTTTCTTGTACATTGTATATTTTTGAGTTTATACTATTGGTATATCATCCATGATACCCGACATCTCCGATTACTTGGTAAGAATTCTTCTTCTTTATCTCAATTGGGTTGAACCCTTGAGAATGTGCTTCATCTTTAATATCTTGTTGGAATTCTTATATATTTGTGTTGGGCATGATGATTGTTGTTGGATGATATTTGTAAAATTGCTTTTGGTGATCAAAAATTTGGCTTGGTTATTTTTACAAGGGCTATATACGTTTTCTTTATTATTTGTCGCCTGCTAAGTGTTCGATAAAATGTTTCAATGAAAAATTCATCACTTACATGACTCTCTCGATTTCAAAAGTCTCATATATTTATAGAGATCATGTTTTGAAAATCAAATGAGCTTTTCCGAGCTTTTCCAAGTCATATGATCGACTTTTTTCCTTAGCTTTTGGAATTTTAAGCTTAATGATCACTAGCTCGAGAAATCAGTTAAATTGCGCACTTTGATATGGATATATGATATTTTTATCGTGCTAACATTCTTTTTGATGATTCCAAAGGGGGAGAAATAGGATATAATCTCTTTAGCTCAAAGAAGCTAAAATAAGCTCACGAAAGAAGCTATAAGTTGTGGCTATTAAAAGCCAAAAGTTGTGGATCATACTTAGTCCATTTATTGTATTATGGACTTATTTACATGTCTAATGATGTTTTGTTAACAGGGGGAGGTTATAAGCTCTTGATACTTAAGCTCAATATGTAAAAGCTAAGCTTTTAGCTTTTGGTTGTTTGTTTCTATATTACTCTTGTTGTGCATATTGATAGGGGGAGCTTTTGCAAAATGTTTATTGAAAATCTCTACTCCCATCCTTGTGATTATTATGCGTGGAATACTCTCGCTCTTAACGGATAGTTTATTTTAACCGGTAAAATTGTTTTGTTTTCAAAATCGACCTCTTTAAATTGTTTTGGTTTGTAATCATCAAAAAGGGGGAGTTTGTTAGATAAAAGGTTTTATCTTGATTTTGATGATTAGTTTTTACACCAAAACAATGTTTGTAAATGTTGTCCAAATACTCCCGATCGATTTAAAATGTTTTTACTAATTTTTTGGAGTATTTCTTGAAGTTTATTTTCGACAAAAATTGGACAACACTTCTGTCTCGTGTTCAACCAGTCGTCCTATAGGGAACCCCATGTCTGAAAGTTGAGTTTTGAAACAGAAACGAGACGTTTGAAATTTTACTAGAGGTCGACCGGTCGCGTTAAGGGCGACCGGTGCCTGAAGAGATTACATAACAAGCTATATCTCAAATTGTGTTGAGGGGGACCGGTCCCCATGGGGGGCGACCGGTCGGACCCTAGGTCGACCGGTCCAACCCCCCTGGACCGGTCCCTATGTGTAATTCTGTTGTCTTCTTTTCTTTTCTGTATTAGAGCGCGACCGGTTGCCCTATTGTTTTGACAGCAAACTTCTAGCCGTTGTACAGCAGACCATTCTTCCTTAAATTGTGGAATTGATTTCTAACAGCTATATTCTTCAATTGTCTTACAAGTTTTTATAGATTTCAATCTCCTAGGAGGAGCCTATCAAGTTCAAGACATCCTCTATAAATAGATGAAGAATTGAAGCAACACAACAAGAGAGAATACTATAACACAACAAGATACATTCAATCAAACACTTTTGTTCTTCAATTTCAATATTCTTGTTGTAATAGCCGAAGGTTTTACACTTTCACATCTTGATGTCTAGGCTTATTTCTTGATTACACTTGCACTCAAAATTGTATTATTCATTATCGAGTTGTAATCTTGAATGTTTGGGTTCATCATTCAACACAAGAGATCCTTGTGAGTGTTCTTGTGGTAAGAACACACTTGGGTGATCTAGGCGTTAGGTGCAAGAAGATTGCGGTAATCTTCTTATTGAAGAGTTTGGTGCTCTTTGAGGTGTTGAAGAATTTGGTGTTCTTCAAGGTTGAAGATTGTGGTAATCTTCAAGGGAGATTGTGGTAATCTCCAAAGAGATGTTGTAAGGTGATGTTGTATTAATTGTGGTAATTAATAAAATCTTTTTTCTTTTTGAAATCCATCCCGGAGATACTGGGGTGGTAGAGCACGTAGTCCCTAGGTGGGGTGAAGCTCTATAAATCGACACATATTGTTTACTTCCCGCACTTTCATTCTTGTCTTGGCTTATTACATTCGAAAAAGAGGGCATAATCGATAAAATTGGCATAATCTATTCACCCCCCTCTAGATTATCGTAGCCACTTTGACTTACACTTTTTGTCCCGTTTTTTATTTTGTTCAAGCAATTTTCTTGAAAACCACTACCTAATAAACAACACAAGACACCATAGTCTAATGAAACTATTTATACACGTGACATGGATTCATCTAGGCATATTGGAACACAATTTGAAATAGAAGCTACCAAAGTAATTGAATTACATACCTTCTCTAACACACATGTACATTTCATATGAGGATGACGAGTAGCTATGTTATGCATTTGGCTTATTTAAGTTTATTGAAGAATAAAGTGAAAAGTTTCCCACACCTTCTTTCAAAGTAAAAGTGAAGGAATGTTACTTTTAGGATTGCATAGGGATATAAACTAATCAAAACTTAATAGCATTGTAATTCTATAAGGACATTTAACTATTCAAATGAATGTACGGAAAATAAGAAGTATCTATTAGTACAATTTGGAATTATAGAATGAAAATAGAATTACAAATTATAAAACAACAATTAAAAATTTGTAATAAACTAAATTATAGATGCACAATATAAAATTGCCCTGAATCGCGTGTTTAACACACTACCGTAAAATATATTCGTCCCATATTCTGGACTTCTGTTTCCTAGGATAAGATAGGAAAACTGGATTACCTCAATTCTGGAGAACTGGAAATTATGCTTGAAAATCACCACCAAAATGCAACTGGAAGACAAGGAACGCAAGAGCAATATGCAAAGAATTTTGTTATGTAAGTATAAGAGTGTTTGTTGTGCAGATTGTGAAGAACATGGACCACCTTTTATAGGCTTCAAGATCAAGCCACTTAACTCCCCACTACCCCATGACATGGAGCATCCATTCTCCCACTCCTCTATGGATAGAGTTTCAAATGTCACTACCCCGTGACTTGGAGCATTCACTCTCCTACTCCTCCATGGCTAGGGAGTTTCAAGTGCCTTCACTCTCACACTACTCCATGATTTGAGAGTTTTAGGTGTTACAAAATCAAATACCATTGGAGTCAAATATTTTCTTCATTATTAAAGAAATAGATCCAAGAAAATTATGACAAATAGCACAATTTCCATTCAACTTTTCCAACGATCCCCCACATGAATAAAAATTCCGAAGATACAAATATTTGGCAATAAAATCCATCAGTTGAACCCTACATAGGATAGGTATGTGTTATCCTTTGAACCTTCCATTGTGGAAGTATATTTACTTTACTAGTTGATCAATAGACGCGATTGTCTTTGAACTGTTCTTCCTTTTGTGTAAAGGATGATATACCTCACACAGGATTCTTCCTAACATACTTCAGTTCTCATTTTTATGTTCATTCATGGCCCTGAACATATGTTTAGTTCTGCAATAGGTTCTAAGAATTGAGCCTCACACAATTCTCTTCGAAGCGGTTATTCTTCTTTAAGAGTAGCCCGCACTAATACTTTGACAAATACATCTGAATGGGAGCAAGAACACCTTCACTTATTGACAAATACTGTGGATATTGATCCTTATGTCAAGTAATTTCTCCAATTCACTAATACTTTCCGAAAGAATTTTAGTTTCTAGTGTTTGATTTGTTTGCAATCACTTCATTAGGGAACACACAGAGTACTTGAAGGCAACATTTCCTAATAAAGTTAAGTCACAAAAGTGGTTACTAAATGAGCATAATCGGAGGTTTATTAGATGGTTGCATGATCGTGTAAGCTCCTTAACTATTACATACTATCACATACTTGGAAGTTTTCACCATTAAACAACATGTTAATTTTTGCATTAATTATAGGTTGCAAATGTTACTAACCATTCCACCAATCAAATACCAGAATGGTTGAAGTGGATCACACATGGACCTAGCAAAGAAGTGTTGAAATATTCTAGTTATTTGATTAATGGGGTCACTTATCATACAAAGGAGCGTAACAATATTCAAGTTGTTCAAAACTTGGGGTAAGCTTTGTTGCAAAGATAATGCAAGTTGCTAGTGCAAAGGATAAAAATCCAGTAGTGTCAGACATGGTGTAATTTTATGGAGTTATTGAAGAGATATGGGAGCTTGATTACCACAATTTTCAAATTCCAATGTTTAAATGCAATTAGGTGGAGAATAATAGTAGTATTAAAGTAGATGATCTTGGTTTCACATTGGTAAATCTACAAAGAGTCAGATTAAATCTGATTCTTTTATATTAGGCAGTCAGGCATTGAAGACCCTCAAGATCCTACTAGGAAGTACTTCGAGTTCGGTAATGGTTAAGAGATGAAAGAAATTGCAATCCACCACCAAACATTCACGAGAGGGTTGCCATCATTGGATGTTGATGAAACAGATGACATTGAACCGCCATGCATTCGTGAAGATTGTAATGGGATTTGGGTTGAAAATGCATAGTCTTAGTTTGGGAGGCTACTTGAACTTTTGTAACTTTTGAGGCTACTTGAACTTTTATATTGTTTGAGAGTACCTCTATATTGAACTTTTGTTAACATGCATGCTTAGATTGCCAATCTTTTGTGGGCTATTAAGCTTACAAAATAATTAATGTCTTACTTACTAAAACTAACTTCACACACTCATATAAAGAAAGTAATAGAAGCTCTCTTAAATGGCTTTAATGCTCTAAGAGCCAACTTAATGGTAGACTATTTATACGTAATATTATAGCAATATTTTAGACTATATTCTTTTTTTGTCCGTTTGTTTTGTTTCTTTTCATTTGTTTCTATATTGTGTAAGACAGTTATTATGTTTCTCTTCATTTGTTCCACATGCAGGCTTGTGGACTCTATGGCTTCCCATAGAAAGAACAAGTCTAGGGATGATGAGGAGATATATAAAAAAAATAAGAAAACAAATGTTTAGAGGGGCAAAGTAAAAACTGAATATGAGGATGTGGGTGAGGGTATAACAAATTCAGACTCTACAAGTACCCAATCAACAAAAATGCCTCGAGGTCCTGCGCATTTGGATAGACTGCTTGTGGAAAGGCCTAAGGGCATTAAAAAGGATATATTGTTCAATGAACTTGGACTGCCAATAGGAAAAAGTATTGCGTGAATGCAAAGTTATATTGGAATTCTCGCTCGAAAAAAAGTGAAGATCACTTACAAGACATGGAAATAAGTGTCTAATGATATCAAACAGTTCATATGGGAATTTGTTAATGTAAGTAAAATCATTATATTTTGACAATATGTAATGAAATGTTATTTTTAGTAATGATTCCTATTTTTATTATTTGTAGTGCATACAATGTTGACTCACGGTGGAGGAAAGAATGTTTGAGGTCTGCAAATGACAAGTGGCGTCAATTTAAAGGCCATCTCACTCAGGATTTTATTTTGAGCAGATTGGATGATCCGGAAGAGGTGAACAAACCGCCCTATGATATTCAGTCAGCTGATTGGAGCACATTTGTGATTAGTCGCATGTCTGATGACTTCAAGGTAAGAATGTCAAGTTTATTATAAGTAGAAATTTTTTTCTAGCTTTTGTTTCTGACTTTTCTGTTCTTTTTCTTTACTTATCGAATTTTTTAACTATCTCTTGCTTTTAGATTCTGCTCATTTAAGCTGAATCAGAAGTAGAACAATAATATTGGATTGATTAACTTTATTTTTCTTCCGTAATAACTGAGTCAGCAACGAAAAGAGAAAAGACAAAAAATCAAATACCCCCATCGTCTTTCTCGTAAAGAATATGCATGTTTTGCTGAAGATATTGTAAGTTGATGATAATTGATTGTAAATTATTTTCTTCAACAACTTAAATTATTTGAAATGTACATTGATGATAATTCTTGATTGTAGCATGATAAATTAGGTGATGATGATGAAGTCAATAGAGCTATTCTTTGGAAGGAAGCAAGAGTAAGTCACGAAAGGGAATTTGCAGGAGAAGATGTCAAAAGAGTAACCAAAATCATTGTGAGAAAATTATTCTCATTTTTAATATAATCTCCTGATTTAGATGACTTATATTTTGAATATGCTCATTATAAAATATGCTCATTCTTAATAAACACCAGTATTATAAAATCATATTCTTAAAGATCAGTATTATGATCATTTATTGGTTCTATCACTTCAGTAATTTTGTTGTATTACTGGACGATCTGATAGAACAGAATAAAAAGGGTAATTGGAAACCTGGAGGACCAAAACAAGATCTCCTTACAAAGGCACTAGATTCTGAAGAACATTCTGGGCATATGAGGGCTATTGGAGGTCATGTTACTCCATCAATATACTTTAATGTAGCTAAAGGGAAGACGATTGTTGTTGAGAAAGAGGTAATGATTGAGCAACAAAGAAAGTTGGAGGTGGCAGAGAAAAAAGATTTAGAACAAGATGCTCATATACATAAATTGGAAGGAGTAGTTTACAAAATGACTGTAGGGGGTCCCTTGATGAGAAGGAAAGTTGTAGGGTGAGGTTTTAGCCTCCCCCGAATGAGATGAAGCATATTATGATGAGGAATCTGACGACGATGATGATGATGATGATGATGATGGGATCGAGCTCATTGACAAATCTGATTCTTTACAGGTATATGCTAATTTGTCTATAGGCTTCTTCACTTGTAAGCTATTCTCTTTCTCTCTACATCAAAATAAAACTTCAAATTTTCTCTTTACAGGTATATGTTATTGATTTTCTTAGTGATTTATTTGGTTGCTTGTGTTACCTGATTATTTTTTACAAAATGAATGCACGGGTTTCCCTATGATGTGAGTTACAATATTCTAATAGAGATAATTCATCTTGAAATAAATAAATAACTTAACTTCTCATATGAATATTTGTCTTTTAGGGTAAATTGGTCGCACTAATTTTGGGATCTGGCGCCAATAGTAATATTGGTGCGCATGGTACAATTGTACCTAATGGTGCTTCATTACTCAAGAATTGCATGTGTGTTGCTATTGATAAAACAGTGGATGAATTTGCCTCTTTGCCAGTTCCAATTTTGAGCGCATGTCACAATATTGGCGATGTTGTAGGATCTCATGTGGCTTGGCATGTTCACTTGATAATTATGCAAGATGAGGTAAAATTTATTCTTTTATACCTCCAATTTGACAAAAATCTTTAGTACTTACCCACTTATATTTTAATACTTGCATTTGCAATTATCAGAAGCCTAAAGAGAATAAACCTAAGAAATTTGACCATGAACAAGAGAAGTTTATAATTGAACAATCAAGCGTGCCAAAGCCATTATGGATATTGTATTATTATTTTTGGAAAGCTCTTTGTGGTGGAGAGGGTATACCACTACCTCTAAATCATGACGTCTTTGGCAATAATAATGATCATTATGTTTTATTGATGATGTCGTCCCCTTTGGGAATTTGAAGCCAATTTCATACAACTGTGTAATTGCATATATATGGTAAGTTTTTTTAGTATATTGTTGCTACATAACTATAGATACTTCATTAATTCGTTAAAATAACTTTTTTGTTCTTTTTGAAATGATAGGTATTTGTATGGAATTATGAAGGAAGACAACAAGTTTGGTAAATTTAGATTTATGGACCCGTTACATGTAGGGGTAATACTGAATACTAAATTGTCTGATGATGAAAAGTCAGAACAAAGGACACGTGCTTTAGTGTACAGGTTGATGGGTACATTGACTAATCAATTAGTTTTGGTACCATGTAATGTTGGGTAAGTGAGAATTATATTAATTTCATTTTCATGCACTTATAAGTGGTGAATTGTTTGACATATGTGTTTGTTTGTAGCTTTCATTAGATTCTTACAGTCATCGACCCTCACAAAGAGGTTGTTTCTTTGTTTGACCCTCTTAGCCATCGCAATCGCGATGAAGATTGGAAAAAAGTTGTGAAAGTGTAATTCTTTTTTTTCACTTTTTATGTGTTTGATGTATATGATGATTTATAAATTTATGTATACTTGTTAGGAATTTTATTGTTTAGATTTTGATGAATGCCATGTAAAACTTAGAATAGAAAGTTGGCACCCCAATTCTTGTCAGTAAAATGTATTGTAACAATTAGAGTGGCCAAGCCGAGTTAAGTCGCCTACGCCATAACATGCAAGAAGACAAACAAGACTGGAAGGAAGACCTTGCTTTGTGAAACAAATTTGAATATGGCAAAGAAGAGTAGACGGAACTCTCATTGAAGAAGCGGTGAGATGAGATGCACTGAGTGGAGCATCACCAAGTCAACTCAAGAAAAGCCAAGTCTCAAGTTGAAGTGACAAGAGTCATCCAATGATTGGAAGTGACTCTAAGTCACCTGGGGAAAGCAAGAAAATGCAATCAAGTCGAGATAATCGTAAAAAGAACCGTTGCCGTAAATCAAGAGATTTACTTAAACAAGTAATATCTCCATACCACCTTTCTCGAGTGCTCGACCCTGCGTGCAAAAGGAATGAACCAATGGGAAGCACCACACCGTGTCGAACTCTCGAAAAGGTGAAAGAACAATTCATACGAGGAAATGGCAATTCCAAGAATCGCAAGCCAACGATTTGCAAAGTGACTTTCAAAAATAAGCCTATCTCTTCAACGGGCAAATTTTTGAAAGTTCACTATAAAAGGCCGAAAGTTTGTTTGAGAAGCGAGATGACACACACGTGAGATATACAAGTATATTAGAAAAATCAAACATTCTCAATCCTCAAGCCTACATTACGAAAGTACATCAATCCAACACTCACCGTGAAGGAAAGAGAACTTCAATCGCTTGAAGAGGAAATACGAAAACAAGGGGTCTACATTCCGGGAAGGATTGTAGAAAGGTTCAAGGTTGAACCAAGTCTTAAGCTTTTGGAGGGCTTCGTGATCAAATCCAAAGAGCTTGAGCAAGTGAGTCGTAGTAACAAGGAAGGCCCTGTGAAGAAGTTGAGTCGTGCGAGAAGCTAGCCGAGTGATCAAGGCGTCTCAGATCGAGTCCCTAAGGATCAAGTCGGCCAGTGATCAAGACTTGTATCCGGACTGTTACCACTTTGTAAACTGATCATTACTTAGTGGATTCCTCCAGGAGTTGGAGAAGAGAGGAGTAGAAGAATTACCCCATCTTCGAACCTCTATAAAAACTTTATTGTGTCATTTACATTTTAGCACTTAAATTCCTGCACGTTTAACTCGCTTATATCTCACGATAAATTTGCTATCCATTTGATAATATTATAAGTACTAAATCAAGCTCTAAAATCTTGCTTAATCAAACTTAAGGGTGTTAAGTCTTCCGCTGAAAATAAAACCACAATTGAGTTAAATTATAGCCAACAAATGAGTTACTCCATCAACAACTCAAATTTGTAATGCATGAGAGATTAACTCTCTTGAGTGACTAATTCGATTGTCCATCAAGGACCCAAATGTGTAGAATCAACTCAGTAGATTTAAAAGGACTAAATCGAAAATTTGGTAAGGTTTATTCAACCCCCCTTCTAAACCTTACACTTACACCCCCTTGGGACCTACAAGTGGTATCGGAGCGGTTGGTTCATTGAACCCTCCACACCTTTGTTCTTGAACTAGATCTCCAAACTTTTCAAAGTCCGCTTTAGTACTTAAACCTTAAAAACTCTTTTTATTAAAAGTCATTATCATGGAAGAAAATTTGACACGCATCCCTATGTTCACTATCGAAGAATTTGATGATTGGAAAATTCGTATGCGAGCTCATCTATCAAAGATTACATGATGAGATGTGGATAGTGATAGAAGATGGGCCTCTGCAAATATTAAAGGTGAACACAAATTGTATGCGAAGAGTTGCGGTGAAGGAGGAGAAGATCTTCGCTCCTAGACCATCATGGTTGAAAAACCAAGAACTCGAGTGGACAAATGATGACAAAAAAGATACAACCTGGACAATGTAGCCAAGGGCATCCTTTACAAAACCTTGACAAAGCCATGTTCAACAAAGTCAAATCTTGCAAAACGGCTAAGGAAATGGGACAAATTGACATTGATTTGTGAAGGCTCGAGCAAATCAAAGAAAACAAATTGTCGGTGGTCAGTACAAAAATTTGAGAACTTCAAAATGATCTCGGGAAAAAACTGGATCAACTGGATGCTCGGTTCACGTAAATCTCAAATGAGCCGTTTCTACACTTGGAAAGGAATATACACGAAGAAATGTGTATGAAGATCCTAAAAAGTCTTCCAAATGAATGGGAAATGAAGGTCATGGAACAGAGACATTCCATGGACCTATCAAAGACATCCAACCATGAACTATTCTCGGACCTCAAAGCCTACGAGTTTGAGCCGAGAAGAAAAGACCAGGAAGAGACAATTTGTACCCAAAACAATTTGCTCTAATTGTTAAAGATGGGAAGAGAGCCGAGGTCAAAGAAGTCATTGACCCGGAAGAAATAGCCCGATGGTTAAAAGATTCAACAAGTTCTTTAATAAGAACTACAAGAGAGGAAAGGGTGAATCTTCCGGAAGACACTCGGCTCCTCCAAATCAAGGGAAGACAGGCAACCAAGAGAACAGATCATCAAAAAGTTGAGTATCAAAGGGCCGACAACTCAAGAATGGAAAGAGTTGATCAAAAGGCTGAATATCTATGTTGAATCTGTAGACAACCAGGTCACTATGCCATTGATCGCTCATATCCTGTAGTCGGCAAAGACAGGGATGAAGAAGAAAGAAAGGTCTTGAGAGAAAGAAGACAAGAAAAGAAAAAAAGGCAATGATGGCTGCAGATCGGCCGAGACAATGAAAGTCAAGAGAGACAACGATTCAGAGAGCAGCGTGAAGCGACTACTCAAGTGACTCAAAGAAGAAGCGCGATCCGCTTGATGGCCAAAGAACAAGATCAAGAAGATGAGGTACAATCTAACTCAACAAACTCGTACACTAGTGATAGTGATCATGACACACACACTTCATCACCTCTCGATCTTTATGATTCATTAGGCAAAATGATGAAAGATTTTGAACACATTAAATCCTCACACACACTATTGAATGAGGAAAACACCTACTCAAAAGTCAAAACTCAAAGCCGACTAAGGAGCCGAGTACTCTAAGTCAAATAGATGTTGAAAATGAAAGTTTAAAGGCTTGAAAATGCTAAATTAGTAGCGAAAATTGCTGCTATAGAAAAGAGGAGAATGACCTCAAGAATGTTATTGCCTCATTCACTAAGGCATCTAAATCATTGGATGATCTTATTATGAGTCAAAGAGAATGTGGAGACAAGACAGCTTAGGATTTAATTCCTCGTGCCATGTTAAACCTCAAGAGTAATTTTGGAAAAAGGATCTTCAAGTCATGAAGAGTCCGAAAAATCCAAAACTCTAAATGTTGCACACACATTCACTCCAAAGCACAATACTAAGCAAACGGCCTTGGTTACAAAGGAAAAGGAAAAACAAAATGACCGATTGAGTGTCTTTGAAAGGGCACCGAGAAGAAATTCAAATGAGTCCTCAAAGAAACTCCAAACAAAAAATACTCAGTAAAGAAGAAGCGAGCTACCAAAAATCCCAGAAAACCCATAAAAGAAATACATATGATGGGAATGGTAGAAAATATCCAAGCCAAGTGATTGGAATAATGTGAATCGGCCAGACAGACTTATGGAATATAAGCCCGGATGGCAAAGGCCTAGAACTCAAAGAAAGGCCATTCCAAAAGTATAAGAGCTTTCATCAAAGACACATATGCACCTAGGCACTACACTCAAAAACACACAATTACCCAAGGAAGGAAATTGCTAAAACACATATGCAGGCATACGGACAAAAGAGACAATTTGTATGAACCTAGAATCCCCAAGCAATTTGCCAGGATTAATTATGATTATGGCACCGATAGATGGCAACCCCTTAGAGTCAAATCATTTGGCTATAGGTTGGTTGGATCATCTTACAATTCTAACCCCTCGGGACCCGCATACAAGTATGGGTACCTAAAACTTAATTTCCTTGATTGCGGGTTCAAGGAGCAATGTGAGTGCCAAGGAACCTGGTACATGGATAGTGGTCATTCCGGACATATGACAGAAATAAGAGAAATCATGTCAAAATTCAAGGAAGTCAAAGGAGCAAAAGTCATATTTGGAGGAAATGAAGCTCCTGGTGAAATAAGAGGCATTGGATCCATCAAGAGGAATGGATTAGAAATCACGGATGTTGCATATGTTGAAGGACTCAACTTCAACTTACCGAGTATCGATCGGCTCTGTGACAAGGGCTACAATGTTGGATTCAACATGGGTATGTGCCAAATCAAAAATATTGAATCAAATGAAGTGGTACCAAGGATGTAGACGAAAAAATATGTATGTAGTGGATTGGTCAACTGCAACACCCAAAGACATGTCTACTAGCAAAGAGTACAAATTGAATCAAGTTGGGTGTGGCACAAAAAGCCGAGTCACCCAATTTCAAAACAATTAACAAGTCGGCAAGAAGTCATCTTGTAGAAGGACTTCCGGACTCGAAGATACAAGAAGGAGAGTATATGTGATGCATGTCGAAGGAAAACAAATCAAGTCGTCATTCAAAGAAAAGACATGCCCATCCTCAACAAGAATATTGCATCCGCTTCATATGGATCTATTTGGCCCAGTGGAACCAAACCGGCATAAGTGGAAAGAAATACACCTTGGTGGTAGTAGATGACTACTCAAGATATACATGGACAATATTCATGTGTAAGAAGAAAGAAACTCTACAAAAACTACCACAAATGATGAAAAGGATTCAAAATGAGAAGAGTCAAACCATTATCAAAATAAGATCGGATAGAGGAACCGAGTTTATCAATGGAATAATAACTCGATCTTGTATTGAGAATGGTATTGGTCATGAACTATCAGCAGCAAAGGACTCCACAAAGAGAATGGAGTTGCGAGAAAGAAGGAAAGAACCCTCAAAGAAGCGGAAGGACCTTGTTAGTCAAGTCAGGTTACCAAAAAGATTTTGGGTCAAGCAATCAACACACTTGCTACACCCAAAACAGGATGTATGATAAACAGACGGTGACAAAGACTCCCTATGAGATCTGGATGGAAGAAAACCAAGTGTTGCATATTTGAGAATATTTGGATGTAAATGCTTCATCCACAACAATGACAAAGATAACCTAAAGGCCTTTGATGCTAAAGTGATGAAGGTATCTTCTTAGGATACTCAAACAAAGCAAAGCCTACAGGATATTCAACAAAAGAACTATGGTTACAGAGGAATCCATTCATGTAGTATTCGATGAGCCAAATGTAAATGGAGAAGACATTGAAGAATCACCGATAAGTGAATCATCCAACCATACTGAGAAGAGTCCCTATCTTTGTCAAGCAGAATCATCAATTCGAAAGAAGATGAGATAGTCAATCTCAAAAACAATGGAAAATTTGCGGCTAAGTGATTGCGAGAGAGTGACCACAAAGAACACACATACCGCAAGTCGATCAATCCGGCTAACTTACTCCAACTTTGATGTAAGATGGCCGAGAGACCATCCACGAGAACTTGTCATTGGAGATATAAGAGAAGGTGTCAAGACAAGATCCGAACTCAACAAGAAGCAATGTTCACATGCTTCATCTCACAAATAGAGCCCAAAGATGTGTCACAAGCATTGGACGACACACATTGGATTCAAGTTATGCAAGAAGAGTGAATCGGTTTGAGAGAAATAAAGTATGGGAATTAGTGCAAAGACCCATGCATCAAAATGTTATTGGCACCAAATGGGTATTCGAAATAAAATGAACGAGGAAGGCTCGTGGTAAGAAACAAAGCAAGATTGGTAGCCAAAGGATATTGCCAAGAGGAAGGGATAGATTTTGATGAAACATTTGCCCTGTAGCAAGATTGGAAGCTATAAGGATGTTTCTTGCCTATGCACTCACAAGAATTTCATTGTATATCGATGGATGTAAAAAGTGCATTCCTAAATGGTTTATTGGAAGAAGAAGTGTATGTTGAACAACCTCCGAGGATTTGAGCGAGAAGACTCTTGGAGACAAGGTATACAAACTCAAGAAAGCCCCGTATGGATTGAAACAGGCACCCGAGCATGGTATGATACCCTGTCACAATTCCTAATCGAAAATGGATTCACAAAAGGAAAAGTAGATAGAACACTTTTCAGAATTCAAGACAAGAAGAGTATCTTGCTTGTTCAAATATATGTGGATGACATCATTTTTGGATCCACTAACAAAGAGTCATGTGAAAAATTTTCAAACCTCATGCAAAGTAAATTTGAAATGAGCATGATGGGAGAGTGACATTCTTCCTTGGACTCCAAGTGAAACAATGAAGGATGGAACCTTCATAAGTCAAACAAAATACACCGAGAGACTTAATGAAGAAGTTTGGTATGGAGGAGAAGTCTTCGTAAAAATACCAATGAACACATCACCAAAATGGACATGGATGCGGATGGCAAGCACTCAGTAGATCAAACAAGATACTGAGCACTTATTGGATCATTGCTCTATCTCACAGCTAGCAGCCGGACATCACCTTTCTTTGTAGGTGTATGTGCAAGATTTCAATCTGCTCCAAAAAGAGAGCCACATGACAAAGAAATAAGAGAATATTGAGATACTTGAAAGGAAGCCAAGAAGTAGGCCTATGGTATCCAAAGGAAGGTGGATTCAAGCTAATTGGCTATTGATTATTCGACTATCTTTGGATGCAGTGGACAGGAAGAGCACTTCGGCACATGTCAAATTCTAGGAAAGCAGACTAATTTCCTGGTTTAGCAAGAAGCAAAACTCAATAGCCACCTCTACAAATGAGGCGAAATACATAGGCTGCGGGCAAAACAGTGCCCAAGTCCTATGGATGAGACAAAGAAATGAGAGACTATGAAGTTGAGGAAAAGAAATTCCAATCATGTGTGATAACACAAGTGCAATTGCAATCACTCAAAATCCCGTGTTGCACTCAAGAACAAAACATATTGATGTCGATATCATTTCATAAGAGATCATGTTGAAAAGAAGGACATCATCCTGGAATATATCTCAACCGATAAACAACTAGCCGACATCTTCACAAAACCATTATGTGAGTCAAGATTTGAAGAACTCAAGCATGAGTTGGGGCTAATTGCGCTGGTGACACTCGAGACAAATCAAAGAAGAGAAATGGAACAGAAAAGGGGTGAAAAAGAGTGAAAAAATAAATTTCGATAGAATCACCAGACGGAAGAAGACAACTACACCGAGTCGGTGATAGCCGAGTCACTAAGAGAATCGAGAAGTAGAGTTAAATCGGCTAAGAGATAAGTGAATAACTTATAAGCAAAGTGACAAAAACGCAGTCGTTTTGACTAAGCGGGAATGTTTTAAGGAATACGTCAAAGATAATGATGATGTGTACGGACATAAAGCCGCACACCAAGCTTATGATTGGATATAAATCTTTGCTGCGCATTAAATACGAGACATGAAATGCTCAATAGGCGTCACGAAATCCAAGCCGTTGATTTCGATCACAATTCAAAAACCACCCGCACGCCCTTTCATAAACCATATTTAAACCATTTTCGTCCCGTTTCTCTCTCACACTTCTAAAACTGTTCATCTCTTTCTCTCAAAAGGCAAAGGCAAAATACTCACGAAACCCTATCAACCTTCAAATCAATTTCTGAGTTTTTCCTTGATATAATCCGAGAAATGGCACCAACTTATGACTTTACCAAGTTAGGAAAGCAAATCCACACCTATTCGACGGTGGATTTCGACGGAATGGTGAAGCGGGTCCCGACGACACCCTAGTGAAGAAAATCGTTGAGAAGTTGGAAACGTCCGGACTAAAACCGTTTCTAACGTTAGAATATCCGATGACCTATGTGGAGGAGGTCGCACAATTCTACGTGAATGCTTTGAGATTCACGATGAAGGAATCAAGTCATCTGTTCACGGAAAGCGGTGACTATCTCTCGCCAATTTGGTGAATATTGCTCACTACCAGGCCAGAAGGAGCATCCGAGATTAAAGAAGCGATGTAAACTTGGGCGACGCGTGAAAAAAATAGCCAAGTCCGACTTTTTGATAAAATAATATACACAAACAAACAAGAGATCTTGAAGGAGGATTATCACAAGTTGTTGGACATAGTTGCCAAATGTATCGACATCAAATTTGGCGACTTTGACCAATCAAAAGGCAAAGCTGATTGTAATGGCTGCAATCATCGAAGAAAAGAAGATAAATCCGGCTAAGTTTGTCTACAAAGATCTGCCGAGAACGTGGAAACAAGTCCTTCAAAGAAGATGGCTCATTTGGAGGATCCCTAGGATATGGCCTGTAATTGGCCGGCTATTGGAGGTGAAAGGAGTACCTCTTAGACATGGGAAGGCATTCCATGTTAACAAGAGGATGTTGAGCAAACCTCTCCTCGCGCACGAGCGAGCTTACGCCAAGAGAGGCGACACCGATGAGGGGAATCAGTGACCCCGAAGATACAAAATTGTTTCCTCCCCCCAAGAAAGAAGCCCCTGCGGTACTGCTAAGAAAATAAGAAGACCTGCACAAAGAAAACCAAACATGCTCCTGCCCCTGCAGCGAGTCACCTGCCCGAGCGTGTGTCTCCCGCCCACTGCGGCGGCGAGAGAAGGACTCACAAATACCTTCTCCGATCGTCAAAAAGAGGAGAACCGAGAAGCCACAACGGCCTGCTCCTCGAGAAAAAGACACCAAAGACCCCCCGCCGCCCAAGACTCGAGAGGACACCGTCTCTACGAACCGAAAATCCCTCGGTACAAACTAGGAGACGAAGAAGAATCGTCAAGCGATTCGAATGGAGAAACCAAATGAGTCGATTACTCGGCTAGCACAAATACGGAGACTACTTTGAGAAGTAGAGTCTCCGGATGTAGTTGATGAAACAAAGTCTCTTGAAGGCGATCGCCAGAGGCAACCCGAAGACACACTGTAGCTCACACACCAAGCACAAGAAGAACTGCGGGCGGATAGTGATGTAATGATCCTATCTCCACCTTACCCGGACATCCAAAATCGTCTGCGTGAGTGGAGGAAATGGAAGCTTTGAGTAAGTCAAGGGAACAGTTCCAACGGCCGAGTTCATAGAAGAAGAAGAGGAATCTGCTAAATTTCCTTGGATTAACTCTTGTGCTACCCGACTCGGATGAAGACAAGCTCGCACGGACATTCTGCAGATCTACAAGGACAAGGAGAGAGAAAAGCAAGTCAAGAAGCCGAAGCACGTGAGAAGGCAAGCATCCGCCCTATCTCCGGCACCCGTAACACACACATCCTCTTCTTGATGTCTTCTCGACGATGATGAGGATCGGGAGAATCTTTGCGCCCGCGAGAAGAGTTGCAAATGCAGCATGCATTGCACGAATCAAGAATCCTTCACGAGCAAAGACTAATGGAGGGACCGGAGAGTCCTCGAACACGGTGAAATCGATCCAATGGGAGTGGTTCAGCAAATAGCCACGATGTTGCTTACCACTTCCCAGCTCACTCGAGAAGAAGGCAATAAGGAGATGGCGATGAAACGGGATAGTGGGGACCCCGATCGAGCCAACCCCTATTGAAGGTGTGCTACCACCCTTGCCAACGGCTGAACAATCAATCGTAACAGCCGAGTCCGAGACGAGTGACCCCATTCCAAGTCACTCACTCGGTGGTGCGCCGGTGGGGGAACTCCTCCACTGCGCAAGGTCGGAGGATGCTGCAAATGACTCCACAACGAATCAAGGAGGCGAAGAAGAGAAATTACAATCACAAGAAGAACAGCAAGTTGCCATCAACGAAGCTCGGGCTTGAGACTGTCTCGGTGAGGTGCCAAATCGCTCTGAAGGCTAATGACGCTGCTGATGCGATCGAGGCACGAGGAAGGAACAGCCCTAGGAGTTAACACTGCAGGCGATGAAAGTGCAATCCATGGGGTTGAGACTCCAATGGATGCCATCGTAGAAGACCCTAAGACAATGACACTTTGTCGAAAGGGTGGACTAGCCTCGCAGGCAGAGAGAGACTGCCAAGGTAATGAAGGCCCATGGGAGGTTGAGACTTCCCGGGGTAAAGAAGTCAAGTAGAGAACATCCCTCCTGCTATCATCGACCCATCCGAGAAGGAGATCGCGCACTTCATGATTCCCAGGACAACCCCGATGTCACATTTCTCGGGATCGGAAGGCGAAGAAGAAGCCGAGTCATCCCCATGACAAATCCAAAAGACTTAGCTAGCGGATGTTCCAAGCACGAGCAAGTCAAGATCCCAAGACTACTCGTCAAACCTTTAATTTTGATGATGAGCCACCAATGGAAATCTCATCATCGTCCGATGACGCTTCGATAAGGCCGAGGACCAGTCTCTTGAAATGGAAAAATCACCGAGACCAACGAAGGCATTAAGACAAATTGAGGCTCGGCAAGCGGGTCTACTTCACAACAAAACCTAGGCCGACAAGAGACCACCGCACGGGCTCCTCAAGTCTGCAGCGGATCGATTCCCAAAAGAACTTCACGCGCACCGCTAATCATCGAATGCAGATCCCGGTTGGCGGTGATGAATCTTTTGTAGAATCTTTCCTTTTTCACCGGAGATACGAAACTCCACGAAGAATCGAAAACGAACAAGCACGCTATCACGCACCAGCTCCTGTTCTTCCATCGACACCATTGTTCCAAATGATTATGACTTCGATCTTTGTATGGGCATCGGCTACAACAAGAATCACCAAGTTCGAGAATTGTTCAAGGCACTCTTTGCGAGGTTGAACGGATGGAGAGGCATCGAGCCTCTTTGGACATGCGATCGGACAATGAGAGATGCCACCCTTACAAATTTTAAGAGGCATAACTTGATTCGGATAAGGAATGGTGGCAACAAAGAAGAAACAATGCGTGTGGAACAGGTGAGATACTTGGACAATTGTTCAACAAGTCTGCTGGTGTGGAGAGTCAAAATGCTTGATGCAAAAACGAAGTTTGAGAACACATTGAGCATATGCATGAAGCTCACACCGCCGAGATCAAGGCTGCTGCGTGAGCAAAATACAAATGATCTACAACGTTTGGAAGAACACATGACAAGAAAATTCAGCCTTCTCATGGCCGAGATGAAGCCGATTTCAAGCGAATCCAACGCCACTCGACCAATTCCGTCTTTGCATACAACGCAGCGAGACTTGAAGCGAAACTCAACCATCAAGACTCGACTTCATGCTTGCCAAAGATGTTCCCTGGGGTTCCTCTATCCTTTGATGATGCCAAAAGGGGGAAGAGGAATACCTTAAAGCAAAGAAAATCTGAAGTCGAGAAGAAAGGAGCAAATGAGAAGGGAAAATCACCGAGGAAGTCTTGAAACGAGAAGAAAGGAAAGCTTGTTGAGGGGGAAGGATCAACGGATGTGACATTGATGATTGCACAAACCCCCAACAAGGTCCTGTCACACCGACATTATCGACAAACTCCCATGACTCTGCCACTCCAACACTGCTTTGTATCTATGGTTGAAAAGAGAAAAACAATCGAAGCGGGGATGAAGGAAGTGGAAGGAAGAATGGATGCCAGGGTGATGAACATCTTGAAAGAACATGGAGGCATTCCAAAGAGACAGAGACACCTATGCCATCTCGGATGTCGGGACAGAGCCACGATCGGTCGATGAATTTAAAACGCTCGAATCGAGGGATACTTTGCAAATATGTCTATGGCTCAAGCTTGGGACCTCTTTCGGGAAAAGGGTCTCACGTTATGTGAAGAAGCCGACGAGCAGACAACCTAAGCGATCGCTCTGCTGGTCACTCCGCCGTCATTCAATTTGAAAGAAGACCCCGAAGACTGATACGCGCCCGAGGTAGAGGAAGAAGCGGAGTGGAGGAAGAAGCTTGCACTCCCTAGGCCTCTGCCCAAGAATATTGAATACGTAGATCCGGGGAAAGAAATGAGGGATCTCTTCAATTTGGGCTTGACCAAGTGGCAAATTTGAAAGTGGCTAAATCTAACGCCGAGTATGTAAAAAGACTAGAAGAAGAAAACAAGAGACAAACTCAGCTATGGGAGGAGAGACAGGAAAGAATAAGAAGAGATGAAGCTGCCATGAAGGCATATGAGAGAAAAAAAAGAAGGCAAATGACGACGAGAAAAAGAGAAGAAGAGAAGAAGATCTTGATCAAGATGAAAGAAGGAGACAAATAAGAAGGAGATGAAGTGTTCTTTGTCAACCCTTCGTGTATTTTATCATGTAAATACATACAATGTAAGTATTCGTAATAAAGCTATAAATTCTTTATTTTCAAAGTATAGACAAATATGTGCTCGATACACCTTGTAAACAATTGTGTAAAAGAACAAGAATGATATGATCAATAAACAGATCTATTCTCACGATACATTCTATGTCAATACACTATCTCGTATGTATCTTTGTCTTTGTTTGCATTTTTGAATGATTTAAGTTTTGGCATCATCAAAAAGGGAAATTGTTAGGAATTTTATTGTTTAGATTTTGATGAATGCCATGTAAAACTTAGAATAGAAAGTTGGCACCCCAATTCTTGTCAGTAAAATGTATTGTAACAATTAGAGTGGCGCCAAGCCGAGTTAAGTCGGCCTACGCCATAACATGCAAGAAGACAATTGAAGACCGGAAGGAAGACCTTGCCGTGAAACAATTGAATATGGCAAAGAAGAGTAGACGGAAACTCTCAAGAAGAAGCGGTGAGATGCAAACAGTGGTGGAGCATCGCCAAGTCAACTCAAGAAAAGCCAAGTCTCAAGTTGAAGTGACAAAGAGTCATCCAATGATTGGAAGTGACTCTAAGTCACCTGGGAAAGCAAGAAAATGCAGTCAAGTCGAGATAATCAGTAAAAGAACCGTTGCCGAGAAATCAAGAGATTTACTTAAACAAGTAATATCTCCATACCACCTTTCTCGGAGTGCTCGGTCCCTGCGTGCAAAAGGAATGAACCAATGGGAAGCACCACACCGTGTCGAACTCGAAAAGGTGAAAGAACAATTCATACGAGGAAATGGCAATTCCAAGAATCGCAAGCCAACGACGCAAAGTGACTTTCAAAAATAAGCCTATCTCTTCAACGGGCAAATTTTTGAAAGTTCACTATAAAAGGCCGAGGAGTTTGTTTGAGAAGGGATGACACACACGTGAGATATACAAGTATATTAGAAAAATCTGAAACATTCTCAATCCTCAAGCCTACATTACGAAGTACATCAATCCAACACTCACCGTGAAGGAAAGAGAACTTCAATCGGTTGAAGAGGAAAATATCGAAAACAAGGGGTCTACATTCCGGGGAAGGATTGTAGAAAGGTTCAAGGTTGAACCAAGTCTTAAGCTTTTGGAGGGCTTCGTGATCAAATCCAAAGAGCTTGAGCAAGTGAGTGAGTAGTAACAAAGCGCAAAGCCTGTGAAGAAGGCGAGTCGCACGACGAGAAGCCACCGAGTGATCAAGGCGTCTCAGATCGAGTCCCTAAGGATCAAGTCGGCTGTTGTGATCAAGACTTGTATCCGGACTGTTACCACTTTGTAAACCGATCATTACTTAGTGGATTCCTCCAGGAGTTGGAGAAGAGAGGAGTAGAAGAATTACCCCATCTTGAACCTCTATAAAAACTTTATTGTGTCATTTACATTTCAAAGACTTAAATTCCTCGCACGTTTAACTCGCTTATATCTGTTGATAAATTTTCTATCCATTTGATAATATTATAAGTACTAAATCAAGCTCTAAAATCTTGCTTAATCAAACTTAAGGGTGTTAAGTCTTCCAAAAATAAAACCACAATTGAGTTAAATTATAGCCAACAATGAGTTACTCCATCAACAACTCAAATTTGAGTCTGTTGAGAGATTAACTCTCTTGAGTGACTAATTCGATTGTCCATCAAGGACACAAATGTAGAATCAACTCTGAGATTTAAAAGGACTAAATCGAAAATTTGGTAAGGTTTATTCAACCCCCTTCTAAACCTTACACTTACACCCCTTAGGACCTACAATACTAGATGCGCATTCTTATTAAACCATCAACTGAATATATGTAGGGCTTTAAAAAGGTTCAATGTGGAGAAGAGAAAGAAAGGAAAAAAGCAACCTACATGGGACGTAGTTAAGGTATATATTTTTTGTCTCAAGTTTTGTAACTCATATATCTAGAGACTCGGATGTATTTTATGTAAGCACTGTTATACTTGTTTCTAGATTAATTTTGACCCTAAATTGTATCATAGACTAGAATATACGGAGGAGGGATAAATTAATGTAAAGCTCCACTTTCATAGGTGTATTATACCATTATTAGTAGAAGTTGAAACTCAGGTTCTTTTCTTTGAAAGATAACTAGTTGCACATGTTAATTGCAAAATTTCAGTATGTGACGCTATCCCATTAGTTTATTCAATGGATACATTTGGAATTGTATTACAAACTAATAATGCCTTTTCAATTTTGAATCATGTACAACACACTAATGGGCTATGTAATGTGTGAGTTGTTCCACAAGTATGATGCTAGTAATTTTTTGATTATATTTGAACATTATAAATATTGATTAAAATAGAATACTATTCGTTAAGTATTATTTTCATAATTTATGTGTGATATCACGATTATATGAATAGTTATAATATACAGTCAGTTTTTTTAGCCATTCCCAACAAACCAAGATGTTTTTTAGCCATCTTTTTCAAACACATCTTTTTTAGCCATTTTCGGGTGTGAAAAACCCAATTTGCCCTTGAGCCAATTTAACTGCACAAAAACACATATCCATGTGACTTGGCATCGAGTTACTGTGACTCGACATCGAGTTACTGTAAATTGTAACTCGATTTCCAGTTACAGTAACTCAAAATCGAGTCATGTGACTCGAAATTGAGTCACTCGACTCAAATCGAGTTCTTTGTGACTCAATTTGAGTTATCAGTAACTCAAGATTGAGTTCTCATCGATTCTATCATGTATTATAACCCAGTTATTTTTTTTTTCAAAAAACTTTGAATTCACATAACTTTTTCGTTTTAAATCTGTTTTGCATGTATAATATATCAAATTAATCCTCATTTCGATATCTATAATTCAACACCCATATTGTATATTTAAAAATGAAAAATACAGGTTCGGTTTCTTAAAAAAAGTTTGAAAAAAAAGAGTAAGAAGATACATAGAGATAAGTGAAAGAGAGAGAAATAACCCAAATAACAAACAAACGTGCTAGAAGGGTATAGATGTTATTTTACACCCCAAAATGGCTAAAAAAGATGTGTCTACAAAACATGCCTATTTTTAATCTTTATATTTTCTAAATGGCTATTTTGTACCATTACCACTATAATATATGTACGAAACATTTTATTTTAAAAAGTTGGAAATATTATGTATTGGATCAGATTGTGCATGAATTTAAACTCGTCCATTGTCATTCGTACATTGTCATTTTTATGCCGAGATGTACATTAGGGTTCTATATTGATGGAGATTAAGCTCATGTTGAACACTGATAGGAACCTCAGCTTGCCAACAAGTGCAATGCTTGCCTAACACATGGCAAGACAAATAGAAGTTTCTCATTTTGATGACTGATATTTTGCTATCTTGGATCCAACTTTATTATCTGGCTTAGTGGCACGAAACCTTGGAAAGTGGTTGCTCTCGAAAATACTCCTCTTCCACCGATCAGCCTTCTAGTCGAACTCCTCCGCGAAACCTGCACAAAGGGGTGCCGGAGGGGGGCTCCGACGTACCCTCTCCAATGCTTAAGTCAGAAACTTGGAAGAGAAGCAAGAGGCAAAAATGTAATGTGAAAGTAAAGTGTGATTAGGTTTAGAATGAACCTGGACTTGGGCTTTTATACCTTAGCCCGGATTAGGGTTTCCGTAAAATCTGGGATTCTGTTACGATTTGGTACCAGAGTCATGATTAAGATAGGATCCGATCTTCCAAAACCCTCGTTTACATACCTGAGACCTCGGCTCCGAATTGACCTAAGACACCTCAGATCGTCATACTAGTGTGTTTATCCCTTAAAATGTTCTAGAGCCTCTTTGCTCATGGAACCGAACTGTGATAAACCAGCCCGTGAGAGTTGGCATAACTTAAACGCAAGACTTAACAGATCGGCCCAGTACACTGGACTTAATCAAATCAACCTAAGTTTAACAGATCAGCCCTATGCTTGAGGCTCAGCAGGTCGGCCCCATCCAGCAGGCTAACAGATCGGCCCACTACACTAGGCTTAAGCAAGTCGGCCCCATGCAGTAGGCTTAACAGATCGGCCCAATAATCTGGGTTTAGGTAGGTCGGCCCAATACGTAGGTCTTAACAGATCGGCCCAATCCGCTGGGCCTAGTCAGATCGGCCTACACTGAATAGGTCAGCCCAGACTATATTTCACCCTTATCAATTCCTCCCCCCATCTATGGTTAGGCATCAATTTCAACCATAGTTACTTATAGATCGAGTTGATCTACTTTTAGGGTTTCCCACTCTTTTCAAATTATCGCCTCATCATTACCTGTATTTTCAAGTTTTGTCACCGAAAAACACAGCTGACAAGACGTCCTTTTGCATCCCCATACAGATCCACTCCCTTTGGATTAAATTTCAATCGACTGTCCATCTTCCACCTCTTCAAATCCCCTTTCTCTCTCATCCTCCTATAAAAGGCCTTCATCTTCTTCATTTTTCACTTTCGTTCTTTTTGCACCAGAGACGAACCTTAGCATCTTCTGTTTTATTATTCCGACAGCTTTCTCCAAATTTCGACGACTTCACACGACCCAAGGTTTCTCAGTCTCTTTGTAGCTTCTTTTCATTCCAATAGGTACACCTTCTTTCCCTTTTCTCTAGTTTTTTCTAATTTCTTCATGGCATCATCTTCCTCTCCTTCCACCCCCATGGATCTTTACATCGCCGAATTAGAACGGTGGTCCTCCGAAATGGGTTCTGGTTCACAACCTTTCCCCCTTACTGAAATTCTTCCCTCGGACCATGATGCTATTGAATCGAGCTCCGATTCAGGGGCAGATTCTGATGTAATAGAGATCCGAGCTCGGGTCCCCTACCCGAGTATCCTCATGACTTTAGAGAGACCACCATCACTGCTCACGTCCTTCAAAATATTAGGAAGAATGCAAAAATCCCTTCCTCCTTCAAACTCTCCCCACCTAGCCGCACAGATCGGCCCAACCGACCTCCACCTAATGCCTTAGCCTTCTTTGTAGGCCAGATAGAGGGTGGACTCCGGTTTCCCATTCACTCCTCCATGACCGAGGTGTTTCGCACACTATCGTGTTCCCCTCAACCAGCTGGCTCCCAATTTCTTTCGAATCATTGCCGACTTTCTAATACTAACCGAATATTTAGAGATAGAGCCTACCCTCGAGCTGTTCTTTTCCCTATTCCAAGTGAAAAGCTCGACCACCAAGGGCCTGTTCTACATTACCTCCCGATGTGATGCTCAGTTCTTGAGCAGATATCCTTCTTCCAATAAATTCTGGAAGGACAAGTATTTTTTCATCTCTTCTCCCCGAACGTGGGGTTTTCCCATTGCTTGGACTTGGAGCCTTCCTCTTCAGCATAAACATAACCCCAAAGATCGGTCCCCCGAGCTCCAAGCCTTAATTAGTAAACTTACCTTGGTCAAGTATGACCTTTCCCGACTTATTACTCCATCTCTCTTATACCACTTCGAGCTGAGCTCCATAATTGCTCCTCTACCGTGTGACATCGGTAATTATCTTTTCATATTTAGTTTTCTTTCCTCTCACCTGTTGACTGACATTTTCTTCTCTTATGCAGACATGTTTATGGCACAGATGGTCGCCGAACAGGAGGAGGAGGAGCAACAAGCTGCTTCTGGCTCTCTTCCATCCACCGCTGGTGCCACTGCCCAGGGGAGTCAATCCCCTCACACTAGGTGACCTGACTCGGTTGCCATTGTCATTGCCGATCTGACCGGTCCATCAGCTCGGCCAGTTATCAAGCCTCCCATGAAGAGGTCCACTGTCAGTCCTGGCTCCGGCACAGCTAAGAAAACCAAAACTGCCACCACCTCGGCTAACCCTCTCTCTTACGCTCGCAATCCCATCCATACCCCGAACCATACGTTCTTCACTGGGAATTCAATTTTGAAGAACACTGATAGGACCTTTGCCATCCAATACGTCCAGGGGAATTGCCCCTCTCCAGATCGGACTGCTTTGGAGAAGGTCAGCGATGCCAAGCTCATGAGCTCGTTTTTCCTGGACCACTTGAAGGCCGAGGCTAAGCTCGCCGCTCTGATTGCCCGAGCTCTCGTAGGTTTCTCTGACCCTACCATCATCGTCGAGCTCAATGCTGCCAAGAAGGAATGCCTGCGGCTGAAGGCCCGAGAGACCAAACTGCTAGAGGAGGTCCGCCGTCTCCGTGAGCAGGAGAAGGTCCATAAGGCCACCGTGGAATCTTTTGAGACCAAATTGAAGGCCTTAGAAACCGACAATGCTGACCTCAAGGCCGAAGTGGGTGATCTTCATATCCACTGCACTACTAGAGCCGATCTAGCTCGGGCCAAAGGCATTGAAATCGGTCGTCAAAGCTTCTTGACCTCTCTTGAAGGCTCTTCGATTGTTCAGGCAATTCAAGACAGGGTAAAGCAAGCCTTCCCAAGCTCCAAGGAATTCATCAAGGTCTTATCCACAAGTGCCATGGAGTATTATGGCTTTGCTTTTGACCAGGCCGAACTTCAGCTTAGGGAGCGAGGCATCACTGAGTCCCTTGACCGTTAAGGTCCCAAGAAGATTCTTCCTGACCCCAAGGGATTTGTGTTCTCAACCTAGGCGGATCATCTCAACCGAGCTCCCGTTGAGGCTTTCATCGAGTCTCTGTCAACTCCGTTTATCCTTCATCCAGCCTCGAGCTCAGGTGGTGCTCCCTCCCCCTCCCGGTGATCAGCCAACCCCTCAAGACTCTCAAGGCCGAATTCCCGAGGAGGATTCGAATATTGCTTTAGTGGACGACGTCACTATCACTTTTGACGACCCTATCACAGAGAACGTCCCTCCCCCTACTTAGGAATTTTACCTTTTTTCTTATTTGTATTTCCGACCTTGTACTCTACTTTGAAGTAATGAAAATTAATTTTCCGCAATCCATTTTCTCCGATCTCTATTCTTGTCTTTTTGCTCTTGTAATAGCTCGGATTCGTTCTATTATGAAGGGCTTATTTCCGACTGAGCTTGAAGTTTTTTTTTTGTTTTTTTACCCAAAAAAGATTGGTATGATATGCTCCTCGTGGCCCCAAGTGTTTGGAGTCTAGCTCGAGCTGAGCTACAAATGCTTGTCATCATCCTCAAAGGAAGTTGGCTCTTGTCGAGCTCCTTGCCTGGCCTCGTGGCCCCAAGTATTTGGAGTCCAGCTCGAGCTGAGCTCTAAATACTTTTCATTTTCTTCAAAGGAAGCTGACTCGAGCCGAGCTCCTTGCCTAGCCTCGTGGCCCCAAGTATTTGGAGTCCAGCTCGAGCTGAGCTCCAAATACTTGTCATTTTCTTCAAAGGAAGTTGGCTCGAGCCGAGCTCCTTTCATGGCCTCGTGGCCCCAAGTATTTGGAGTCTAGCTCGAGCTGAGCTCCAAATACTTGTCATTCTCTTCAAAGGAAGTTGGCTCGAGCCGAGCTCCTTGCATGGCCTCGTGGCCCCGTTAGGGTTGAGCTTCATCCGGTACTTTCTCAAAGTGTCGAATGTCTCAGCTAGATCATGCACATGATCCACGGCCTTCATGCTCTTGACTAACATGTCATCCACATATACTTCCATGTTCCTCCCGAGCTGTCCCTCAAACATTGTATCCACCAATATCTGATATGTAGCTCCTGCATTCTTCAATCCAAACGGCATTACCACATAGAAAAAGGTGCCAAAAGAGGTGGTAAAGCTCACCCTCTTTTGGTCCTCCTCCACCAATCTGATCTGATGATAGCCCTGCGATGAGTCCATCATACTGAGCAGTTTGCACCCCGAAGTCGAATCCAGGAGCTGATCGATTCGGCGCAATGGATAGTAGTCTTTTGGTCAAGCCCTATTCAAGTCCCTAAAATCCACGCACATATGCCAATCATCCTCCGTTTTTGGTACTAGCACTGCATTGGATAGCCATTCCAGAAACTGGATTTCTTTGATATGCCCCGCGTTCAATAACCTTTGCACCTCCGCTCGAATTATAGCGTCCTTCTTAGGACCAAAATTTCTTTTTTTTTGTTTCATGGGCTTATATGATGGATTGACATTGAGCCTATGCTCAGCTATACTCGGGTCGATTCCCACCAAGTCTTCTGATGTCCAAGCAAACACATCCACATTGTTCCTTAGAAACCCCTCCAACTCTTTCCTCAGCTCCTCAGATAATCCTTTCCCAACCTTAGTGACCTTATCGGGGCACCCGACACCAGCTCAACCACCATCATCTCCTCATTGGGTTGCACGTGCTCCACGGGCTCATCAAGTCTAATTATTTTCTCTCTATTTTTATCATCGTCAAAGACATTTCTTCTCTTCGCCTTTTGAATACTCTCCACATACAACTTCCTAGCCATGTACTGATCTCCGCCGACCTCACCGATCTCTTCCCCTATGGGGAACTTCATTTTTAAATGGTACACCGACACCATAACTTGAAAAGCATTCAATGATGGTCTACCCAACATAGCATTATATGAAGAGGGTGCATCTACTATCAAGAATTGAATCATCCTAGTTTTACGACTATGCTCATTGCCATAAGAGACGGGTAAAATGATCATACTTATCGGTTGGATCATTTCTCCTACAAATCCGACCAGCGTCGTGTCCATCGACTCCAGCCCGACCTGGAGATCCATCTTACTGTAGCAATCATAGAACAAGATGTCCGCCGAGCTCCCTGTGTCCACAAATACTCGTTGCACATCGTCATTCGAGATCATCGATGTGATCACAAGAGCATCGCTATGAGGTGTCACTATACCCTTGCTATCACCTGGCCCAAATTGGATGTTCGGCCCCAGTCCGACCTATTCGACCTTCAATTGCTCTTGTACCCGATCTGGTGTTGCTGCTCTCACATAGCTCTTCCGAGCTCTCCTAGAATCCCCTTCCACCGGCCCTCC
Organism: Rehmannia glutinosa; assembly: GCA_016081115.2. NCBI lineage: Eukaryota > Viridiplantae > Streptophyta > Magnoliopsida > Lamiales > Orobanchaceae > Rehmannia > Rehmannia glutinosa. Next base: position 16,314 of record JABTTQ020001797.1, on the reverse strand, counting down.
AATTATCATTTGGATGACCTCTCACCGAGGTGGAGGCGGAGGTTGAGGTAGCTCCTCCTTTTCCTCCCACCTACGCTCTGGCTCCCGCCGAGGCTGATGATAACCACGATTGTCTCTCTTATACTCCCCTTTTTTGTCCTTTTTATCAATGTACACGAATTCCCTGAGATGACCTGCCTAAATGAGCCTCTCAATTTCATCCCTCAGGTGTGTGCACCGATCTGTTGTGTGTCCATACTCATTATGGAACCTGCAAAATTCTTTGCACTTCGCCTTTACAGGTGCTTCCGCATGCGCCTTTGGCCACCTCAGGTCGGGATGCCTCTCAATAGCCACGAGCACCTCCCCCTGAGGTAAGGCCAAATGGGTATACTTCTCATACCTCGGTCGTGTAAGTCCAAGCGGCTACGATAATCTAGAGGGGGGGTGAATAGATTATCTCCATCTTTTCGATTTATCCCTCTTTTTTCGAATTGAATGCTCAAAGACAAATATAAAGGTGCGGAATGTAAGCAACACGCGTCGATTTAAAGAGGTTCAACCCACCTAGGGCCTAATCCTCTACCACCCCAGTATATCCGGGATGGATTTCGAAAAGAGAAAAAGATTTTATTAATAATTACCAAAATTATTACAACAAAATCTTACACCAACACCTTGAAGAGCACCACACTCTTCTTCAACACCACCTTTGAGATTACCACAATCTCACTTGAAGATTACCACAATCTTCAAACGGCACCTTGTGAAGATTACCACAATCTTCACCCTTGAAGAGCACCACACTCTTCAACACCTCAACAAGAAGATTACCACAATCTTCTTACACCTAACACCTAGTTCACCCAAGTGTGTTCTTACCACAAGAACACTCACAAGGATATCTTGTGTTTGAATGACGACCACAAATTCAAGATTACAACTCGATAATTGATAATACAATAGAGTGCAAGTGTAATCAAGAATAGCCTAGACCTCAAGAATGTGAAAGTGAATAGCTAGGCAAATTACAACAAGAAATAAGACAATGTAAGAACAAGTGTATTCTTGAGTGTATCTTGTTGTGTTGTAGTTTTCTCTCTTATAGTTGTGCTTCAAAACTTCCTCTATTTATAGGAGATGATTGATACTAGATAGGCTCCTCTTGGAATCTGATTTCTACAAAAAAGATTGCAATTAAAATCAAGATTATAGCTGTTAGAAATCAATCCCACAATTTAGGGAAAAGTCATGTCTGTTTGCACAACGGTTAGAATTTTCTTTGTCAAAGCATAGAAGCGACCGTCGCCGCGAAAATAGAAGTTTGAAACATATAGCACCAAATTAACACGGCGACCGGTCGAAGGGCACCTCGACCGTCGAGCCTGTGCGACCGGTTGCACTGATCAATTTTGAGAGTTCTCAAGTTTCGTTTCACGAAACTTGTTCCTGTGTACACGGTGGTTCACGGTCGACCGTCGACCTCCTCAATGACAAGTTGTCCGATTTTTATCAAAGATAAACCTCAAGAAATACTCCAAAAATTCGTAAAAACATTTTAAACCGATCGGGAGTATTTAGGACAACATTAGAAATATAGTTTTGAAGAAATAAAACATTTACACAAAAAGTGTTGTCCGATATAAATTCCAATAACTACTCCAAAAATAGTAGAAACATTTTAGATCAATTTGGAGTATTAGGACAACATAGTTTCAATGTAAAAACCCATTGACTAAAAAACATTAAAAGTATTGTCCAATTTTGTATCGAAAATAAACTTGAGGAAATACTCCTAAAATATTAAAAACCATTTTAAATCATTTAGGAGTATTTGGACAACCTTTAAAAGCATTGTTTTGGTGTAAAATCAAAATCATCAAAATCATGATAAAAACATTTATCAAACAATCTCCCCTTTTTGATGATTACAAACCAAAACAATTTTAACGAGGTCGATTTTGAAAACAAAACAATTTTACCTTAAAGAGAACTATCCGTTGTGAGCGACAACATTTCATGCAATAAAAACACAAGGATGGGAGTAGAGATATTCAAACACATATAGCAAATGCTCCCCTATCAACATGCACAACAAGAGTTATATAGAAGCAACTTAAACATAAGCTAAAATATTAGCTTTTCGATATTGAGCTTAAGTATCGATAACTTAAAAGCTCCCCTCACAAAGATACATCATTAGAACCGTATATAAGTCCATACTACAACTAATGGACCATGATTCATACATAACCGAAATGCACCAAGTGGACTAAATATGATCCACAACTTATGGCTTTATGAAGCCATAGCTTATAGCTTCTTTTCGTTAAGCTTATCTTAGCTTTTATGAGCTAATGAGCTTATAACCTGTTTCTCCCCCTTTCTGTTTCTCCCCCTTTGGAATCATCAAAAAGAATGTTAGCACGATAAATACATCATATATTCTTATCAAAGTGCGCAACAAAACCGATGTATCGAGCCATTTGAACATTGAAGCTTTTAAACCAAATAGAAGAGTCGAATCATACGACTTGTAGAAGCTTATGAAAAATCATTTGATTTGCAAAAACATGATCTTTATAAATATATGAGACTTTTGAAATCGAGAGAGTCATGTAGGTGATGAATTTTTCATTGAAACGTTTTATCGAACACTTGGCGGGCGTCAAAAAAAAAAAAAAGTTATATATAGCCCTTGTAAATGAAATCAAGCCAAGTTTTTCATCACCAAATACAATTTAACAAATATCATTCATCAACAATCAATAAGCTCATCACAAACATATATGAATCACATCAAGAAAAATACATATAAGCCACAAACTCGAGGTTCAACCCAATTGAGCTAAAGATAGTGAAATTCTTACCATTCAATCGGTAAAGACGAGCAATGATGATGATAGTCGAGCTAGATAATCCCCAAAATATATAATTCATGCATCAAAACTCATTTGAAGTGAATTGTGTGTGAAATTTGCAAAGGGGACGAAAAATGGCCAAAATGTGTCAAAGTGACGAATGTCAAGAAGACAGAACCATTTTAATCCAAATTATAGCCTAGGGCGACCGGTCGAGGTTGAGGGCGACCGGTCGACGCGTTGAGGGCGACCGGTTGCCCTCAACCTTTTCAACCACTTTAATCTTTAGTTTTTCCAAAATCCGAATTTTCAACCAAAAATCCGATTTTTCGCCCTAAGTTTTAAAAACGTGCAAAATGCAAACGTAGACCTCATTCAATATACATTATGTCATAATCAAGCTCGAAATGAGGTAAAATACTCGGCGGTTAACGATCAAAAAGTCCGCGAGTTATCCTTGAGACTAATTAAACACATCTCAAGTTTTTGTTAAAAATCACAATCCCTTAAAAAATATATCGAATCTCAATATGTTTAGTTCGATTATGACGAACAAATTTTGAATACGAATAACCGTATAATAGATACCAAACTTGTTATCCCGAAAAAAATAAGAACGTTTTAAATCTTTGGATACAAAAAGTCATAAGAAGAAGTGCCTTTCAAATATTTGAAAATTTCTTTTAATAGCACTTTAATGAGATTCGTTGGGATAGTTTTTGAAGTCGAGCATATAGACATAAGGCATATGGAATGTCGAGTCTATAGGAATAATACAAGAAAACATACCTCGAATTTGTTTGTCGGCCGATATGCCTTTCTCAACCTTTGTCAATCTTTAGCCATAGAGGTTGAGATGGTTCTTCTTCCTTCAATGCTTAACTCCTTCAAGAGTTCTTATATAACCATCTTCTTGGCATTGAATAATTTGTAGTCCAAGCAAGAAATTGAGCTCCCCATCATTCTCATCTCAAGCTCACCTAGTATCAACTTAGAAAAACATATCTTGCACAAATATTCATTAGTAGCACCATAAATATTATCAACAAAAATTTGCACAAGTAAACAACCTTGCCCTTTTTCAAAACAAGAAGTGTAGTATCAACTTTACCTTTTGTAAAATCATTTTGCAAAAATAGCTAAGTCTATCAATTGTACAAGGCCTTTTATAAAAATCATTTGGCCTAAAATTTTAGACTCCGATAGACTTATATTTGAATAAAACCATTTAGAAAGTTGGATTTAACATCCATTTGGTAAAGCTTGAAATTTTCTTTAAAACAAGAATGGGCAAGTAAAATGCAAATAGCTACTAAATGTGCTATGAGTGCAAATGTTACAACAAAATTAATTACCTTCTTCTTGAAAATACCTTCGAGCTACTAACCTCGCCTTAGTTCGACCAATGTTGCCTTGGTCATCGAGTTTGTTCCGGAATACCCTTTTTGTCTTCTTCATCACTATCATCATAGGCCATCCAATTGATCTAAGGTGTTCATAATAGAACATTTACATCCAAATATTTTGAGGTAACTAATATTTGGAGTACTTCATTTCTCATCTACACAACTTAACAAACTCATTACCGGCATCGCTTATATAAGCAAGAAAAAATAGTCCAAAAAACATGCCTCAATCATCAATCACAAAAATATCTTGCATAAGAGCATAGTAGAAATAGACACTATATATATAGACCATGAAGCAATAAACACATACTATGCATTTAGAAGATCATCAAGAGTCTAATAAATCATGCAAGTTCAAATAAGCTTAAGAAAGCTACAAAAGGTCTCTTTTGAAATTTGAAAATCCGAAAGCATATAGTTGAGACCTTATTTAAAAGAAGTATTTGAACAAGAGTTGATACGGCAAATATGTGCAATCAAATATTGAATAGTGCCTTTCAAAAAATCTAAAAATCCTCTTAATGGCACTTGTATGAAATACTATGAAAAACAAACACATAGGCACATGGCAATACATATATCGAGTCTATAAGAGTAAGAATAACACAAGTAAACGTACCTCGATAATTTATGCCTTTCTTGACAAATAATGACGTAAATGGCCATTTGTGAAAATATGTAAATCCTACACAATTCTTAAAACATATCTAGCACAAATCATAATGATAAAAGTGTAGGCTAAGAGATATCACAAGTAAGCTCATGCCAAAAAAAATCCATAAAAGATGATAACACACTTTAGTCTACAAAAATGCACAAGAGTTTTAAAAACATCATATAAGGTCTTCTTTTTCAAAAATATTTTAAAAGCACAAGTATATATTGAAGACCTTAATTAAAAAATAAATATTTGAAAACTCATTTTGCAATTAAGACACAAATAAAAGCATGCATAATAACAAAATAAAATGCATATTTAAATAGGGAGATACGGGTTACCAATTACGCCATTTCCATGGGTTGTGTCGTTCCCATTGTTGATGATATCTTCCCCTTGAGAAGTGACCTTGTTGATGATGACTTCTTTGATTGCTCCATTTCCAAGGTTTGTTGCTTTCCCATTGTTGAAAGTCTCTTCTTCTTTGAAAATCATCTTGTTGATGATGTCTTTGCCATTTCCAAGGATTGTGTTCTTCCCATTTTTGATTATACCCTCTTCTTGAAATTGGCTTTGTCGAAAATAGTTTCTCCTTCTTTGATCAAATGAAACGGTCATTTGATGTCTTCTTGGCGTATAAATTTTCTTCGATCATTATTTCACGGGTACCTAATATGACATTGTTTTGTGGTACCCTTATGTGTTTGGGTCCTTTGGGATTAGTCTTGAGACTTTTAGGTCTCCAACAATAATTGGAGCTATTTCTAGCCCGACAAGTATTTACCGTATGACCCTTTTTACCGCAATAAAAGCATGTAATAATTCTAGGAGCATAATGACCAACGTGCTTAGAGACTTGATTCCTTTTCATGTGATTGACACCCTTAGGCTTATGATCAAGTTCTAGTTTCAATTATCACAACAATCAACAATATTGGTCATCTTATCGGTACTCAAGTTGGATTTAGATAAATCATTTTTCAAGCAATTTATATCCTCAACAAGAGTACTATTTTCTTTCTCAAGGTTTCTAACCTTGTCAAGAGTGGTGGTGTGAGCACATGATAGTGATTCATAGGAAGTAAATAAACTATCCTTATCATTCTTTAAAACAATGAATTCCTTTTTCAAATTTTTGTATTTAACAAGTAAGTTTTGGAATTCATCTTGTAGCTCATCATAATCATTTTGCAAGTCACTATATTCATTTTGCAATTCATTGTCATAAGAAGTAGAGGGTTTAGAACTTACCTCGTTTTCTTCTTCGATGCCCATGAGGCATTGTTCAACTTGTTCATCATGGGAGGTTGTAGAAGGCTTATACCATGTTGTTGAATTTGATGTTGTATCCATTTGTGAAGTAGATGCTTTTGAGTTGCTCCTTTCATTTGCATATACTTCATAGATGGCTTCTAATTTTTGCCATACTTCATGTGCCGACCGAATACCTACAACATGATCAAATTCCAAAGTGGTAAGTGAACAATGTAAAATATTAAGAGCTTTACCATTTAAGGAGATGATTTTCTTCTCTTCATCATTGAGCTTTTTGAAGCCTTTTGAGGTGTGTGGTGTATCTTTCATCGGAATGGATTCTCCATTGATGACGGTGTTCCAAATATCGAACCCGCAACCTTGTAAATAGCATTCCATTCTTTCTTTCCAAAATATAAAATTTTTGGAATCAAACCGAGGTGGCTTGGTGGTGGAGGTGCCGGAAAGTTGAGCTTCGTTCGTAGCCGACGATCGTTTCTCTTCACTCGCGATGTGAAACGAGCTTGCCAAAGAGTTTGGCTTTGATACCACTTGTAAGTCCAAGCGGCTACGATAATCTAGAGGGGGGGTGAATAGATTATCTCCATCTTTTCGATTTATCCCTCTTTTTTCGAATTGAATGCTCAAAGACAAATATAAAGGTGCGGAATGTAAGCAACACGCGTCGATTTAAAGAGGTTCAACCCACCTAGGGCCTAATCCTCTACCACCCCAGTATATCCGGGATGGATTTCGAAAAGAAAAAGATTTTATTAATAATTACCAAAATTATTACAACAAAATCTTACACCAACACCTTGAAGAGCACCACACTCTTCTTCAACACCACCTTTGAGATTACCACAATCTCACTTGAAGATTACCACAATCTTCAACGGCACCTTGTGAAGATTACCACAATCTTCACCCTTGAAGAGCACCACACTCTTCAACACCTCAACAAGAAGATTACCACAATCTTCTTACACCTAACACCTAGTTCACCCAGTGTGTTCTTACCACAAGAACACTCACAAGGATATCTTGTGTTTGAATGACGACCACAAATTCAAGATTACAACTCGATAATTGATAATACAATAGAGTGCAAGTGTAATCAAGAATAGCCTAGACCTCAAGAATGTGAAAGTGAATAGCTAGGCAAATTACAACAAGAAATAAGACAATGTAAGAACAAGTGTATTCTTGAGTGTATCTTGTTGTGTTGTAGTTTTCTCTCTTATAGTTGTGCTTCAAAACTTCCTCTATTTATAGGAGATGATTGATACTAGATAGGCTCCTCTTGGAATCTGATTTCTACAAAAAGATTGCAATTAAAATCAAGATTATAGTCATTAGAAATCAATCCCACAATTTAGGGAAAAGTCATCTGTTTGCACAACAACGGTTAGAATTTTCTTTGTCAAAGCATAGATGCGACCGGTCGCACGAGAAATAGAAGTTTGAAACATATAGCACCAAATTAACACAGGCGGCCGGTCGAAGGGCACCTCGGCCAGGTCGAGCTGTGTGCGACGACGGTCTGACCGATCAATTTTGAGAGTTCTCAAGTTTCGCTTCACGAAACTTGTTCCCTGTGTACGGTGCTTCGCCGTTCGCGACCGGCCGTCGACCTCCTCAATGACAAGTTGTCCGATTTTTATCAAAGATAAACCTCAAGAAATACTCCGAAAAATTCGTAAAAACATTTTAAACCGATCGGGAGTATTTAGGACAACATTAGAAATATAGTTTTGAAGAAATAAAACATTTACACAAAAAGTGTTGTCCGATATAAATTCCAATAACTACTCCAAAAAATAGTAGAAACATTTTAGATCAATTTGGAGTATTAGGACAACATAGTTTCAATGTAAAAACCCATTGACTAAAAAACATTAAAAGTATTGTCCAATTTTGTATCGAAAATAAACTTGAGGAAATACTCCGGAAAATATTAAAAACCATTTTAAATCATTTAGGAGAATTTGGACAACCTTTAAAAGCATTGTTTTGGTGTAAAATCAAAATCATCAAAATCATGATAAAAACATTTATCAAACAGGTCGTCCACCCATTACCTCAGTCCTCGACTTTTTCTGAGATCATTTATCCTCCGGTCTTCTTTCCTGTCCCTCCTTTTCTCTCCTTCCTCCCTCTTTATTTTTCTTGCCACCTCCAAGTTAATATATCTCTCCGCCCAAGCTAACAGCTCATCGAATGTCTTAGCCGGCTCTATCACCAACGATTTAAAAAACTCCCCATCTTTCAAGCCCTGAGCTAGGGCATTAGCCAAAATCTCCGGACTAGCCGAAGGCACCTCCAGCTTAGCCGCAGTAAACCTTTGTATGTAACTCTAAAGTCCTTTCCCTTCCCTCTGCTTGATACTAAACAGAGTGAAGGGCGCCTTTTTGTACTTACAACAGCTCGTGAACTGATTGAGGAATGCCGAACAGAAGTCATCAAAAATTTTGATAGAGCCTGGAGCAAGCTAGATAAACCATTGTTGAGCTAACTTTGTCAGGGTGGTAGGGAAGACTCTACACATCACGCCATCCGTGAACCTGTGAAGCAAAGCAGCATTTTCAAAATGACAGAGATGATCCCACGGGTCCGTGGTACCATCATATTCAAAACTCAGAGCTCGGTAAGAGGATGGGAGCTCATCCGCCATCACTTCATCTGAGAAGGGAGTTCCCCTCCGCACTCGGACTAAAGCCACTCCCGGCACTCCCGCAACCCTCCTACGAATATCCCTCACTTCATGATGGAGGTCATCCATCCGCTCCGACCAGTCCTGATCCTCAGTTGATGTATGCTCCATCCTCGACGAATGCACCTCCTCCGCCACAACATTCTGCCGACCTCTCTCACCGACCTCTGGGGAAACCCCGGGCAGAGGGACCACAGGAGGGGGGACCACCAGTGGAGGGACCATAGGAGGAGGGACCACAGGCGGAGTTGGTGGCGGAAGCATCTCCCTCAGCCGCCTTTCCACCGTCTGCTCAATGGCCCTAGTAATGAAACCACCCAACTGCTCGAAAAACTTTGTGGCCCAAATCGACACTACCACCAGACATGGGTGTTTACCCCTCCACCCTTGCCTTCGGAAGCCGCTGCCCCCCGCCCTCCACCGAGGGTGGCGGAGGTGGAGGCCTAGTGTCTTCTTGTGTAACTCCACCTGGAGTATCTCCCAACGATGTGCGGTTCAGGTCTTTCTCCAATTTCTCCTTATATCCTCCATAACCACTGCTCGAAGCTCACGTCTCCGCTCAATCTTCTCACAGACGGCGTCAATTGGTTGCTCTCGAAAATACTCCTCTCCTACCGATCAGCCTTCTGGTCGAACTCCTCCGCGAAACCTGCACAAAGGGGTGTCGGAGGGGGGCTCCGGCGTATCCTCTCCGATGCTTAAGTCAGAAACTTGGAAGAGAAGCAAGAGGCAAAAATGTAATGTGAAAGTAAAAGTGTGATTAGGTTTAGAATGAACCTGGACTTGGACTTTTATTCCTTAGCCTGGATTAGGGTTTCCGTAAAATCCAGGATTCTGTTACGATTTGGTACCAGAGTCATGATTAAGATAGGATCCGATCTTCCAAAACCCTAGTTTACATACCTGAGACCTCGGCTCCAAACTGACCTGAGACACCTCAGATCGTCATACTAGTGCGTTTATCCCTTAAAATGTTCTAGAGCCTCTTTGCTCATGGAACCGAACTGTGATAAACCAGCCCGTGAGAGTCGGCATAACTTAAACACAAGCCTTAACAAATCGGCCCAGTACACTGGACTAATCAAATTAACCTAAGTTTAACAGATCAGCCCTATGCTTGAGGCTCAGCAGGTCGGCCCCATGCGGTAGGCTAATAGATCGGCCCACTACACTAGGCTTAAGCAGGTAGGCCCCATGCGGTAGGCTAACAGATCGGCCCACTACACTAGGCTTAAGCAGGTCAGCCCCATGCGGTAGGCTAACAAATCGGCCCACTACACTAGGCTTAAGCAGGTCGGCCCCATGCGGTAGGCTTAACAGATCAGCCCAATAATCTGGATTTAGGCAGGTCGGCCCAATACACTGGTCTTAACAAATCGGCCCAATCCGCTGGGCCTAGTCAGATCGGCCTACACTGAATAGGTCAGCCCAGACCATATTTCACCCTTATCAGAAAGACATGAGAACCTTTTGGTCCATCAGCTCCACATGGAAACACGTGTACATGTATACTTCAATACTTGTTGTATCATCTATTTGTTGTCTCAGGTTCTATATAAGTGTAAAATACATCATATATCTGTTAGGAACATGGAGAGGTTCAGCACCAACATATATTATTATGTAGGTATTTAGAACTATGTATGGATTTGTTATTAACAAGTTGTTTCTAACACAGGCTTCTCGACAACCGGATGATCTATAGTGTGGATTTTTCGTAATGCGATAGATGAGGCAGATAGTTAAAGAACTTACATCCACTGACAGTTCTTCGTTGCGAGCAATAGTAATTATATTTTGTCTAGATTTTCTTAATTTATATATTACAACACCATCGAACTTTGTGTTTATATGAGGTCTGTATTTATTATTCACAGTTCACACAAGCTAACTACTCCCGTGGAGATATCGACGAAGTGCCTTCTAAGTGGGCGGTTATGTATCAAATCATATTGGCTAGTGAAAAGGTATTTATAACTAATATTCTATATTAAATTTTTCCTTTATATTAAACAAAGTTGTGGGATGTTGCTTCGTTTTTACTTATGATTCTTTCCTTTATGGTAATTCATGTAGTTTATGGACGCGGTGATGATGTTGGAATTACTATGGTGGATACTATTTGGAGCTACCATTTGTAGATCATTGGCAGACAAAATTAATGTTGTTTTGGCACTTTTATTTTGGAAGAACACTCTATGTACAACTGATATTAAATTTCTGTTGTTTTAGGCACTTTATTTTGGTAGAGGACTTTATATATAACTGATACTAAATCATTATTGTTTTGGGCATTTTGTGACATTGAGATATGAAATACAATTTGAAGTAGTTTAATTTCATATTTTATTCTTGTTTCACAATTTAATTTGTAATTTACAGTAGCAAAAATCAAAAAATATTGTGGAGTATAATTGCAAAATTCGCATTCAAACACAACAGTTTTTCATTGTTGGAAAATTGTTGTGGTTGAGAACATAGACAACTTGATGTAAAACTGTTGTGGTTGAGAACAAAGACAACATTAAAAATCATGTTGTAGAATTGTTATGACATCGTTGTCTTTGTTCCATACCACAAAGTTTTTTTGTTGTCATTTAGTATCCCCTCTTTGCAACACCACTTTCTACAACCGTGTTTTTTCTTAATAGACAACTCAGAAAAAATGTTGTCTTTTTGGACTTTCATGTAGTAGATGGTCTTTTTCTTTCCTAATATTCCTGCTTTGGGAGTGGGAAAAAGAATTTCTTTAATGACAAATGTGGGTACAAGATTTGTTCAAATTATTATGGTTTTTCGATTGTAATGGATCAATAAGATATGTATAAATTTAAAATATGTTCATGTTTAAGATCTATATAAATCCAAATTTTTATATGTAATCTTCTTCTGAACGAAAATTCCTACAAAATAGAAGCCCCTTAACTTAGTAAAATACTAATGGTTAAAAACTCAGTGCATCCTTCTTGTTGCCGTCCACGGACATAATGACTTTTACACTCTCATGGAGTATTTATAGTTACATTGGACCACACATGAAAATAAAAATGAATGAAAATCAAAGATACATAGGAAGAGTTTTTGCCAAAAATGTAGACAAAAATCCATAGATATAATCCCACAAACGAATTAAGTTCATAAAACAGAAGTCAATACCCGAACCATACAGTATTTCTTGCTGTGTTTACAAAGCCAAGCTTAGCTACTCAAACATTCAAGAATGCGAAATAAAATGAACACGCACACAGCAACAACGACACGTACGGTTCGTTCTTGACTTCTCTTTCAACCAAAAACAATCACTGTTTGGAAAAAAAAAAAGAGTAAAAAAGTCATCGTAAAATGTAATGAATTAAGCTCGACAGCAAAAACAGGGATAAGCCAGCGCGATCATCATCAGCAGTAGCAGTAGCAGAAGCTTATGTTGCAGCAATAATATGTCCTCTTCAGCTATTGGTGATAGACCGAAGGAGCATTTAAATTCCCCAACTAACTAAAGTTAGTTCTTTTTCCTCCATTCAATGCAATCAAACACGCATTTTGGTAACACATGAATCTGAAATCTTCTTTCCTTTCTGACCTGTACCGGTATTTAAGGATGGTAGACTGATCGAGAAGTAGACAGACAATTGTGGAGGGGAAAAATTTGGCAACACATGAAACATGTAAGCATTAGGAAGCACTGCAATTTAAGGCTGCTTTAATTTGGTGGACAGTGTTTGCGATAAGGTTGTTAACTGTAGTCACTGATTCAGGGCTCATTCTCGCAGACGGCAGGTTGCTAACTAGTATTTGGAATACGACAGTAATTAGTGAGCCTGAGGAGATACCACTGATGGCGGGGTTGGAGCTGGTTGAGGCTCCATCACCGCCACCGGCTTGGTGGTGGTCCTGGCGGCCATCGGGTGAAATTGTGAAGCCCGATGGGAGTAATGGGATGTACGAAGGATCCTCACCACTCATCGCTATGTTGATAGCCGGTAGGTCGACAGGGCAGTAAACGATGAGTGAGCCTGATGAGTCTATGCAGCTTTCTTGGAGTATCAACATGTTGTTTTGGCTTGTGTTGAATGCCTGATTTAAGGGAGTTAAGCTTGTTAGCACTCCATGGAGTTAATGGAGAATGAACGTGTTTTCAATAACTTATGCTTTTAAAAGTGAAAAGCAGCTGACAATCAAAATTTTGGTACTCATAGTTGTAAAAGAGAGTGCCTGGCGAATAAACTGTAAGAGTGCTTTTACATATTTCCAACTGAAACCAAAAGCAAAATCAGAAATTGGTTGTACCCCTCCCCCTGCTTTTAGAAGTTAACATTTGAAACACTAACAACTACTTTTTTAGGGATAAAACAAAAAAAAAATCTTTGAGGTTCGGTCTAATTACAAAAAAAATCGAGAGGTTCTTGAAAATTGCAAAAAAAACCTTGAGGCCTAATTCCGTCTTACATCTTCCCACTATATAAGTGAAAAAATTTCAAAAATCCCCCCAACATTTATCGAAATTTTACAGTTACACCTTTAAATTTAAGGTTGAATCAAAACCTGAGGGGGTATTTTGTAATTTTGAATCATCTCTAGATTTTTTTGTAATTAGCCCCACTTTAGTTTTTCTTTTGTAAATATCCATTTTTATACCAAAAGCTGACAATCACTTTTTTTTAAGTGTTTGCATAAACTCCCTAGATCCTGAGAGAAAATGATGTGAAAATGATGGGGAAAAGAATTTTACCCGAAGGATGGATATGCAATTCCCTGGATGAGAGCCATTAGCAATGTGAGCAACCTCTTGAACAGGATTTTGATTAGAGAGAACATCCCACTACAGTTTTTGAAGATTAGAAGATAAAAAGTACATGTAAGGCATTTTGAGCTTATAAGTATGCAAAACAAACATCACTATGATCTTAGCTTGAGATTGTTTTCACCTGAGGCCGAGTCCTTTCATCCCTGAAAAAATCAAACACGTTTTGGGGAGGTATCGGGAGCCAGATTGTGGCGGCTGCGCTAAGTACAACACCGTTCGGCTGGCCAGGATCGGTGCTCTTGTGAAGAGTCGCTCGTACTTCAAATTCGTTCGTCCCAGAAAGTGTGGTCCATTGTTGGCCATTAGAAGGATTAATGCTTGAACAGAAATTGCTGACCATTCTCTGGGCAAGTTTCATCATGCTTCTTTTGCCTTCAGGTGATGGGATCACTGTCAAGAAAAGGACATTAATATGTTACAATCATAAGCAAACATCTTTTGTCATCTCTAACGACTATATATATACAAGAGTTTTCTTTTAAGGGGTAAATTACTAAAACCCCCCGAGATTCGGCTAATTACAAAAAAAACTAGAGACTTTGAAAATTACAGAAAAAAAAAACCCTTGAGGTTTGATTCGCGTCTTAATTTTCCCCCTTCATAAGCAAAAAACATTTCAAATACCCTTGATATTTAAAGAAAATATTACAGTTACCTAACTAAAATTTAAGACAATCAAATCCGAGTGAGCATTTTGTAATTTTGAAACCTCTCTCGATAATTTTTGTAATTAGCCAAAACCTCATGGGGATTTTGTAATTATTCCTTTTCTTAACTAGGAGTTACCTCCTCCAAGATCACGAGTCGAGTTTCCAGTAACCATTAAACAGGCAAATCTTTCGCATATCCTTTGAAGAGTCGAAAGCCATCTTTCGGCTCCAAACGCTCATCCACTATGAATGAGGTCTATATAAAGCCGATGAATCGGTGCTTTATCTTCAACTCCCCAATGTTCCACCCAAGTTACCTAATAGTGGTACATCAATTAATGTCAATAAAAACCACAATTTTCAACAAATTCTTACCGTAGACAGATATAATTCAGTTTAAAACCTTGGAATAACCATTAGGCATGTCTTGTATCAAACATCCAGAAGGAAGCCTGCGAGCTATACACGACGAAGAAAATCGGTTCTCTTGGTCATGAGGAATATCGTAAAACACATCGACAATTGCCCACGAGCCTTCTTCAATCTGCTGACACAAACGGAGGAAAAACAACTGCCTAGTCGGTACCAAGGCCGAAAGCACCTGTAATTCTTCATACATCTGCCACAAATAGTACCGAGCAAAATTTGAGAATACAAAAACTTAAAAAAAAAAAAAAAAAATTGCAGAAAACGTACGTATAATACTAATTCACATTACCAGTTGCAATGTGCCACTTTGGCTTCCTAGCATTCCGGATGATATTACTTGAATAGTCTTAGCCCTTGAGACTATTGTAGGAAACAATTCCACCCACTTGTTCTGGAGAGCATTATTATTACATCATTATTACAGACAGCTCATAATTAGGAAAAAATAATGATAAAAAGTTGAGAAATTAACTAACCGAATCCATAAACATGTCGACTAACGCCAAACTATTCATTATAACAACACCTGAATCTCTGGAAGCTTCAATCCGAGTAGTGGGATTTTTCATATAAGGACTTTGAAAAATCCTTTGGTAGCTTTCAAGATTTAGAGTTTCTGATCTGCCATCAGCTGATTTAATCCAAAGTGGCTCATTGCTTTGCAAGAGCCTAATCAATTCATTCATGGCATTGGCTGAAATATCAGCCATGAGTGATTTATCCATGTCTGATATTTTAATTGGAGGGAAGGCTAAATTTTGAATTACACTGAACGAACTTCCGCGGAGAAGATCGAAATCGAGACAAGGGCCTGGAATATTTCCATGAGTAGCCACAAAATTTGACATGGATAAATTAATCCAATGAAGATACATGAATAGGCTGTTGCATTGGTGGGAGCTGTGAAATAGGCCTTCCTATGTACTTGGCTGCAATGCTTGAAACTCTGTCAAGCTGAAAAATGTTTTTTAAGGCAATGATGAAAGAATGTTAAAACGAGTTCACAATGACTAAATCACAATAAATGGAGAAATACAATAACTACCCCTAAGTTTTGGGGTAATTACTGTTGGTAGTATTGTGCCTACGAGTAAATTACTATGTAATTGACATTTTGAATAAAGTATTATTTTCATATATATCGAGCTTGCATATGTCCATGAATTGTTTGATATTATAAATTGAGTGTTTAAGTTGTTAAACACAAAAGATTCAATTTATAATTCAATTCAAAGAATTAAAGTCCACGATCGGTAAATAAATATGGACAATTTATTTTGATAAGATCGTCTCAATTTTATTGAAGTTTATCTTGACTTTGGTAATAAAATTGTTAATACATTTTCTAAATGTATTGGGTCGACCACGTGAAATTAAATATTTAATTGACCAATAGATATTTAATTTCACTTGATTATCGTGACGTGACACCTTAATCCCGAGTGGGTAATGAACTTTGATTACTAACTTGAAGTTCTTTGAGGCATCAATGAGTGAGATTAAATTGATGATCAATACCTCGATGCTTTGGGAATTAAAGTGAAATAACAAGGAACA
>JABTTQ020001796.1:0-50000 GCA_016081115.2 Rehmannia glutinosa | reverse complement strand
TATATTCACAATATATGGAATCCGTCACCTATTTAATAGGCATGATCATAATCTCATGTGTTCTTCTAATAGACAAGAGAATCTGAGCTCGATGAATTCGACATTTGTTGTTGAATTCATGATGATGTGATAAATCAATCACATGACCGTCGAGATAGGAGATGAGGATTGAGATTTATAAATATTAGAAAATGGATGTTGGTCATTTTATCCTATTTCTAATATTTAGTTGATCAACGGGGTGACATGTAAGATCGACAAATCGAGGGATTTAATTATTGGCTTGAATTTCAATTAGATTAAGAGTGCAATCTTATCCCTTTAGTGGAATGGAATAAGATTAATAAATTATTTTGATTGATCAAGAGTTGATTGGATCGAAATTAATTTATTGGAGCTTAGTCTAATCGGGTCCGATCGAGTCCCTTTGGTGGCTCTAGAAAAAGAACCTAATAAATTATAAGAGTTATAATTTATTAATGCGATTGTATTTAATTAAGTGGGTGATTGAGATAATTTTGGAAAGAAGATAAATCATATGATTTGTCAATCAATATGATTTGATTTGCCAATCGAATATTACCTAAAGTAATACTTTCCTTTTGGCAAAAGTTTCCATAGTTAATTATTTCTTCTTCCTACTTAATAACATCTATCGATCATTTTGTCTTTACACACAAGAGAGATTCATACTGCATTCTTGAGTTCTTGAGAAACACCGAAGAAGCCTTGGGTTTGGAGCGTGGAATTTCTGTCACAAGATTTTGAAAGCACGCTACAAGGGTAATCTCAATTCTTTATTGTTTGTACAAATTAATTAATTCATGTTAATACGCATTATGATTCAAGATCCTATTTCGGATTGCTTGGATCACATAAAATCGATTTTTGTGATTGAGCAATTCCGTTTCAGCTAACAATGAGTATCAGAGCCAGGTTCTGATATTGTTTTGCGTATTTTGAATTGATTAATTTGTTTATGCATGTGTTAGTTGAGCGGTGTTAGGATTATGTGATTTATTTTGTTATTAGATTGAATGGGTTTTAATTGTTGAACAATTTATGGCCCTAGTTTTGTTTGTGAAAACTGTATTTGTATTTTCGAGTCTTGTAACAAAAGGGGTGGATTACGTCTCCATAATTTCCCTTTTGATTTTAATTATTGCAAATAGAAATAGGATTTCTGTAATTTGTAATATACGAGACCGAACATAAGATTCAGAAACTTTGGGACTGAGTTGTATCTTCTCCAAGAGTTCAAGCGCCCAACTGCAATTTTCGATAAATCCACCATTGAAGAGACAAAGAAGCTACAAACTCGAATCTGGAGGTCTTCTCGCATATCACAAAGGCTTCTATAGTCACCTGCGACGGATATCATCGCCTCGAGCACTGCCTGTCGCGCGTTCCGAAGGCGGTGGCGGAAATCTGGTTTGCGTGGTGGCGGCGTTTGCTCTCGACGCGGCTGCGATGTTGCAGCGATTTAATATGCGGGGAGGCAGCGGTGAAGTCCACGTTTTTCGATCTTCTCCTTGGCATCGTGGCGCGACGTCTGGCAGTGGACCAACCCAGGCGGACGGCGGCGTGTTTATTCCGGCAGTGAATCTGGTGGCAGACGCGTGAAGGAGAAGATGGGTTTACTTTCCATTTTCAGATTTTTTATTTAAAGAAAAAGAAAAGGGCTTGAAAGGGTTAATCTTGGTCCAGCAGCTTGTGGGCATTTCAATTGTTGGGCTGCAGACAAATTGAAATTGTTGTACTTGGGCCTCCTACTTCATTGGGCTGAATGGTGGAGATGGGCTGCTGTTTGTTTTGAAAGGCTTCAAGATATGGGCTGGGCAATTGCAAATGGGTTGAAGAATTGGGCCGGGTTGTGGCTCAATTGGGCTTTGATTAATTTGTAATTTTGTGTCTAGGATGGGCCATAAATTTGTTCTTGTTTTTAATTATTGCTTTTATTGCTTTAATTATTTTGTGAATTAAATGTCATTCATATAACATGCCATATAGATCGCATATACACCGCTCTAGGTACTATATTGTCATGCATAGTTTTTATATTTATTTTCTTTTCTAATTTTTAATTAGATTAGAAAATTTATGTTGTGATTAATAATTGGACCAATTTTTTAAAAACTTGGTTGGGAGTTATTAATTTTTCTTAAAACCCAATAGTTAAAAATATTAAGTGAGAGAGGGTGCACTATTTTAGTGAGCCTACGGTCTCTCTATTAACCCATTAGTAAGAATATATGTTTGCCTCGTGCAATGTTATTGGTCTCCTATGGAAGGCTACATTGTTTCTATTACTTAGATTGGGTCCATTTTTATGGTGATCAATTTTTAAGTTTTAATTAATTATGATTACCCTATAGGTGACGTAATTAATTAGGTACTTAGAAATAATCAATATAGAGGTTATGCACTTAAATCAAAAAGACACCGTGGGGAATTCCTATAGAATATCCAAACGATGTCAATGATGGCCAAATTATGCGGTACTAAATTAATATTGCAAGAGTTGCTAGATATATTGAATTTAGTGGGAGGGTTCCAAACTTAGCCATAAATCACATTTATTTCTCCTATAGAGGAATATGTTTAAGATTTTGGGGTTTTAGGTTATCGCCATATTGTAGTAGTTTTGGGTCTACTCATGCTTTTCTCATGCATCATATATGAAATTCTTTTGTTGTATGCAAGCTCATTTTATTTTGAATTTTATATTTCGAAAAATGTCCGCTCATTCACCGTCCCCGATACTATCTAAAAACCAACTAGTTGGAGAAAATTACATTGATTGGAAAAGAAATCTCATGATTGTTCTCACTGGAGAAGCTAAAATTTGTGCTAATCAACCATGTCCCACTATTCCCACCGCGAGTCCTCGGCCGAACAAAAGAGGCTTATGATAAGTGGACTCATTCGATGAGATGGCCCGCCGCTACATTTTGGGATCTATCTCAAATGTGTTGCAATGAAACATCGTATGAGTACTGCCATCAAATCATGGAAAGCCTCGAGGGAAATGTTTGAGCACCAAGGACGGGGCACCGCCACCCATTAGATCTATAATGAACATGCGCATGAAGCCTGGGGCCCGTGAGAGATCATATGCTTGCATTGATCGCTCGCTTAACGTGGCCGAGGTTTTAGGGGCCGAGATCAAATCGGAGACTCGAGTTGACATGGCTTTGGAGACTCTCCCGGAGATGTTCTCAGCTTCAAAGTTAGTTATAATATGAACAAGCTTAACATGTCCCCGACCGAGCCGATGAAAAAGCTCCAAAATGCCGAGAATGTTTTAAAGACCAAGAGTGGTGATGCATTTGTCATTACTTACGTTGGACCATCCTCTTCCAAGCCGAAAGGCAATGGAGAGAATAAGAGGAAAAAGTCCATAAGAAGGGCTCACAAAGAAAAGTTAGAAAATGCTAAGACAGGATGGTAAGCTGAGGGAAAGTGCTTCAATTGTGGGGAGAAGGGTCACCGGAAGAGAAATCGTATGCAAAATACCTAGCTTCTAAAAAGCAGTGATGGTGAGTTTTCTTTTATTGAGTCATGCTTAGTGGTTGATTCTACGAGATACTTGGATAGTAGACTGGAGCCACTAATCATATCCGCAATACATTGCGGGGTTCCAAGTAACCAGGAGCTCAATGAAGGGGAACATACTCTCGGGGTTGTACACAGAGTCGTGGTGTCTGCAAAGGTCGTTGGAGTTGTTTATCTTTATTTTAGCAATAATAAACATTTGGTTTTGAAGAATTGTTATTATGTCCCGGATATTACTAGAAATTTAATTTCTTTGCTTTATTGTTTAAACAAGGATATTATGTCCATTTTTCACCGATGGCGGTTGATATTACCTTGAATAAAGCTCTTATTTGTAAGGGACATGTGAATAACGATTTGTATACTTTGAAACCTTCCGACAAATTTCATTGCATCACACTACATCTAACAAACGCATGAAGTTATCTCCTACTAATGAGACTTATTTGTGGCACCTAAGACTTGGTCATATTAACCTTGATAGATTCAAAGACTAGTAAGGGATGGTCCTTTAAATGATTTAAAGGTAGAATCTCTGCCAAGATGTGAATCTTGTCCGGAAGGTAAAATGACTAAGAGGTCCTTTACTTCTAAAGGGCTTAGGGCCAAACAAGTCTTGGAATTAGTACACTCGATGTATGTGGACCCATCGAAGGTCCAAGCTAGAGGTGGATATGAGTATTTCATCACTTTCACCGATGATTACTCGACATTTGGTTATGTTTACCTAATGGCTCGCAAGTCCAAGCACTTGAGAAATTCAAGGAATTCGAATCAAAGCGGAAAAGCAATTAGGTAAGAGCATAAAGATACTTCGATCGGATCGAGGTGGAGAGTATCTATCCAACAACTTTAGAACATACTTATCGAAAAATGGGATTTTATCCCGATTGAGCGCACAGTACTCCCCAATGAATGGTGTCTCAGAAAGGAGAAACAGGAGACAAGGTCAGATCTATGCTTGGTTTCTCTACTCTTGCTACATCCTTTTGGGGATATGCTATACAAACTGCAGTATACTTATTGAATATGGTTCCTTCTAAATCTGTCCCTAAGACACCCCGAATTGTGGAATGGACGTAAGCCCAATCTAAGACATATCCGGATATGGGGATGTCCCGCACACGTGCTTAAGGGAAAGATAGAAAAGATGGAATCAAGATCAGAGGTATGCATTTTTATAGGTTATCCTAAGGGAACAAGAGGATATTACTTCTATAGTCCTCAGGATAAAAAGGTAAGTACAAATGCAATTTTTTTAGAGGATAGATATATAGAAGAACGTGAATCAAAGAGTAAGGTCCTTTTGGAAGAGATGAGGGAAAACCTTCCCGTTCATCTATTCCGAGTTCCGCATCAACCCACTCAATTTGAATTCACATTTTTACCGCCGTTGGTAGTTGGATCTAGTGGGAGACAAACAGAGGCTCCACCTACTGTACCTACTAGATCTCCAATACCTGAGACGGAAGGAGATCATGTTCCCATTGTTCAGACACCTCTAGGTCAAGATGAGAATGAGGAGCATCGTGAACAAGAGTTAGTGGGAGAACAAGAACCAATTCCAATCATCCAAGAGCCTCCACCGGTTAGACGTAGTGGGAGAGTCATCAGACCGCCCTCTAGATACTTGCTCTATGGAGAGTCTTTCGAGGCAGTCACCACTGAACAAGAGGAGGATCCCACTTCGTATAAAGAAGCTATGGAGGATATAGACGTTGATCATTGGAGGAGTGCTATGGATTCAGAAATGAAATCTATGTACACTAACTCCGTCTGGGATCTTGTAGACTTGCCTAATGGGGTAAAACCCATAGGGTGTAAATGGGTTTACAAAAGAAAGAGAGGGATAGACGGAAAGGTAGAAACCTATAAAGCTAGACTGGTCGCTAAGGGTTTTACCCAGCGAGAAGGAATCGACACGAAGAAACCTTCTCACCAAAGGCCATCTTTCAAGTCTATTCGATCCTCTTGTCCATTGCGACTCATTTTGATTATGAGGTGTGGCAAATGGATGTCAAGACAGCTTTTCTTAATGGAAGTCTTGACGAGTGCATCTATATGATGCAACCAGATGGTTTTATCCAAAAGGGTCAAGAGCATAGAGTATGCAAACTGAAAAAGTCCATTTATGGACTTAAACAAGCGTCTAGGTCTTGGAATATCGATTTGATCAAGTCAGAAAGAGTTATGGTTTTGATCAAAATCTTGATGAGCCTTGTGTCTATAAGAAAATTAAAGACAACAAGGTGACTTTTCTCGTCTTGTATGTGGATGACATTCTCGCTCATTGGGAATGACATAGGAATGTTAACATCGGCTAAATCTTGGTTGGCACAATTTGATATGAAGGACTTGGGAGAAGCAAATTATGTTCTAGGAATCCGCATCTTTCGAGATAGGAAGAACAAACAGTTGCTTTATCCCAAGCTTCATACATTGATAAGATATCGGAGAGGTTTGCTATGCAAAATTCCAAGAAAGGCCAAACACCTTTCGTACATGGAATTCACTTGTCACGAGCATTGCCCTAAGACTCCTAGTGAAGTGGAATACATGAAGAAGGTTCCTTATGCCTCTACGTGTAGGAAGCCTCATGTATGCTATCTTTGTACCCGACCGTATATCTCATTATCTTTGTTGGAATTGTCGAGATATCGGTCAAATCCAGACCGAGCACTCGGATAGTCAGAAAACATATACTCAAGTATCTTCGCAAACTAGAGGATATATGCTAGTTTATTCAACTCTGATTTGGTGCCCGGGGTTATACTCGATTCGATTTTCAAGGCGATAGGGACACTCGTAAGTCCACATCGGGTCGATGTTTACTATGGGTGGTGGTGTTTGTCATTTGGAGGAGTATCAAGCAATCATGTATTGCCGATTCCACAATGGAGGCGGAATATGTGGCGGCTTGTGAAGCGACCAAAGAAGCCGTGTGGTGAGGAACTTTCGCTAAGCATTGAGGTGGTTCCATCTCGCATCGCAAGCCATTACATTGTCTTTGTGACAACAAGTGGTGCGATGGCAAACGCAAGAGAACCCGAAAACCATCAACGTGGAAAACACATAGAACGAAAGTATCACCTTGTCGGATATCGTTCAACGAGGAGATGTGTTAGTAAGCAAGATAGCGTCTGCAGAAAATCTTGCTCAACCCCTTTACTAAAAGTTTACCAACTAGAAGTTTTGAGGGGCATATTGAAAGTATGGGTGTACTAGACATGTCTCATTTACTCTAGGGCAAGTGGGAGAATGTTGGTAGTATTGTGCCTACGAGTAAATTACTATGTAATTGACATTTTGAATAAAGTATTATTTTCATATATATCGAGCTTGCATATGTCCATGAATTGTTTGATATTATAAATTGAGTGTTTAAGTTGTTAAACACGAAAGATTCAATTTATAATTCAATTCAAAGAATTAAAGTCCACGATCGGTAAATAAATATGGACAATTTATTTTGATAAGATCGTCTCAATTTTATTGAAGTTTATCTTGACTTTGGTAATAAAATTGTTAATACATTTTCTAAATGTATTGGGCTGGACCACGTGAAATTAAATATTTAATTGACCAATAGATATTTAATTTCACTTGATTATCGTATGTGACACCTTAATCCCGAGTGGGTAATGAACTTTGATTACTAACTTGAAGTTCTTTGAGGCATCAATGAGTGAGATTAAATTGATGATCAATACCTCGATGCTTTGGGAATTAAAGTGAAATAACAAGGAACATATATTCACAATATGGAATCCGTCACCTATTTAATAGGCATGATCATAATCTCATGTGTTCTTCTAATAGACAAGTAGAATCCGAGCTCGATAATTCGACATTTGTTGTTGAATTCATGATGTGATGGCAATCACATGGGACTCGAGATAGGAGATGAGGATTGAGATTTATAAATATTAGAAAATGGATGTTGGTCATTTTATCCTATTTCTAATATTTAGTTGATCAACGGGGTGACATGTAAGATCGACAAATCGAGAGGATTTAATTATTGGCTTGATAATTTCAATTAGATTAAGAGTGCAATCTTATCCCTTTAGTGGAATGGAATAAGATTAATAAATTATTTTGATTGATCAAGAGTTGATTGGATCGAAATTAATTTATTGAGCTTAGTCTAATTGGGTCCGATCAGTCCCTTTGGTGGCTCTAGAAAAGAACCTAAATAAATTATAAGAGTTATAATTTATTAATGCAAAAGGTATTTAATTAAGTGGACTGATTGAGATAATTTTGGAAAGAAGATAAATCATATGATTTGTCAATCAATATGATTTGATTTGCCAATCAGAATATTACCTAAAGTAATACTTTCCTTTTGGCAAAAGTTTCCATAGTTAATTATTTCTTCTTCCTACTTAATAACATCTATCGATCATTTTGTGCCTACACACAAGAGAGATTCATACTGCATTCTTGAGTTCTTGGAGAACACCAAGAAGGCTTGAGGGTTTGGAGCGTGGAATTTCTCAAAGATTTTTGAAAGCACGCTACAAGGGTAATCTCAATTCTTTATTGTTTGTACAAATTAATTAATTCATGTTAATACGCATTATGATTCAAGATCCTATTTCGGATTGCTTGGATCACATAAAATCGATTTTTGTGATTGAGCAATTCCGTTTCGGCTAACAATTACAACAAAACATAGGAAAGTTTCAACATTACAAAAATCTTCTTGATACATTTTAATCCAACCATTAATTGACTTGACGAAATTTGCTAACCTTATCAAATATCTTTCAATTACTTCAAAATGTTACAAATCGCCCCAAGTTTTCGACTGAATATAATATTAGAAAAATTGAGAGATGTAATTATAAAATGTAAGATGAAAAGTTGAGGCTATTTGTAAAGTTTAGAAAAGCAGAGGATTGTAAAATATTTGATGAAGTCAACAAATTGGTCACTTGTAGCCATTATTGTAAAAATAAGACGGAAGCAAACCTACGGGATTTCTGAAAATTCTCTGGGTTTTTCTTTTTTTTTTTAAATTTGTAATTATGGCTACAAGAAATCCACATAAGAGTAATTAATGAAGAATGAAGAATTAAAAGTACCTCTTCTTTCAAATGGGCATTTTGGATTCGCAACTTTTGTTCGTCGAAGTAAGAATCTTCCGAAACTGGAGAATTACCACAAGAGGGGCAGATCACATTGTTGAGGGCCTCTCGGATTGCTATGTTTTCACATCTAATCTTATCATTTTCTGCTCTGAGACCGCAATTATCTGCTCTTTCAATTTGTGCCTAAAAATTCATACAGATTAACACTAACACATTAAATCATTGTGGAATATAGGAAAATCACAAACAAGAAAAAATAGTGTCATTATCATAAAATAAATGAAAAACCTTCATTTGAGTCCTTCTGTTTTGGAACCAAAATTTTATCTGGCGAGGACGCAAATTTAAGTCTCTGCTTAGCTGATTTCTTGTCTTTTCATCTGGGTGGGGACACTCTTTGAACATCCTAAACACACACACACACACAAACCTCAGTACAATCAAAACCAGTTCTTTGTCCCCAAAAAAAAAAAAAAAAAAAATCCTTTTTTGGGTGCCAAAAAAAATAATCTTTTTTATGATCAAGGTATATTATATGTGCAAGGAAAAAAAAGAGAGAAAAAAGGATTTGGACTAACGCTTCAAGGGTCTGAATTTGGTAGGCCGTGTGTCTGTGGTAACGTTTATTCCTGTGGTGAGGATGGGACCCATCATGGTGGTGGTCGCCGCCGCTTGAGCCACCGCCTCCGCTGCTGAAGTCCATCTGTGATTATTTCAGCGCCTCACCACGAGAAAAGCAAAAAAAAAGGCTCTGGTGTATATTTTTAATACAAATATAAATACTGTTTTCAAGAAGCTCTGGCAGATTACTAGCTATTCCCATAATATAACTGTAATAACTGCACTTACTATATATAATAAAAAATTGAAATAAGATTTTATGGATAACAGAAAATACCAATCCAAATTGTGAAACAACCAATTAAGAAATAATAATAATAATGAAGAAGAAGAAAGAAATAAAGACGAATATCTGGGATTTGATATGGAAAATGATATGGATTTTAGGGAGTGGATTATGAGCATGTGAAGTAAGTGTAGCTAGTAGCATTGGTCAACCACGTTTTCAATTTTGGCAGTGTAGCTTGAGTAACGCCCCATGATCAAAATACACACCTATATGTGTGCGTATATATAAATATATATGTGTGTCAGTGTGTGTATGTGTGTGTATATAAGTGGGTTGGTTGGTGGAGAGAATGAAATGGAAATGAAGAGAAATCTTGGGAGGGTGGGAGAGGAAGGTGTGGTGGTGTAATTAAGAGAGATTGTTAAGAAATTCAAAGAAAAAAAGATGAAAATTAGAGAGACCTAAAAGCCAACCCCGTAATAATACTTCAACCAACACCACATTATGCCCTTACCTAAGGACACACAACACACATAATGGGTGTAACCATGTAGTGTTTAACCTTATCATGTTCGTATTTTTAATGTATCGACATGATAAGGAGATGAAAGTTTTTGTGTCGTGTCATATCGTGTTCTTGTCAACCCGATAAACACGATAAAAATTAACAAATAGAACATTAACTTGTTAACAATTTCTTAATCTATTAGTGATACGATCTGCTTTCAAACATGTAATCTGATAATGACACGTTTACATGTTAGTGACACGCTGACCTATTAACGATCTGTTAATATGTTAGGTCATTATATGTTTTTATTGGACACTTACTTTTATCGTGTAATATCGTTTAACGTGTAATTTTATCGTTCAGACTTAGACAATTTTTTTTGACTTATCATGTCAAGTCGTCTTGTGTTGTATCAACACGAAAACTTCGATATCGTGTAAATACAATCCCTTATCATGTCATGTCGTTATCGTGTGGACAATAGACATGAAACACGGCATAATTTGTCATCCCTAACTAGAAGTGTCAAATGAGTTGTGTCGGGTCGGCACCAGGCTAAAGCAAAAGAATTGGGCCGGGCCGAGGAGCCAAAAAAGTAACCGGGACGCTATTTTTAGAGCCCGCCCATCCGAGCCCATGAAAATATAAATAAAAACGGACCGACCGGTGCCCAAAGGTGCCCGCCTGGGCTAAAGCAAAAATCGGCGGGGCGGGCCAAACATTAACCGAAGTCGCTATTTTTGGAGCCCACCCCAAGAAAATACAAATGAAAACGGGCCGACCGAGCCGAGGCGCTTTTTGGGTCTATATCTTTGGACCAAAAAGCACAGTTCATTCGGGCCTAAGAAATACAAAATTGATCCTGCCATATTATCGGGTCGGGCCAAAATTGTGATTTTACCTCTAACACACACACTAGTTCTTGTGTTAGTAATGTGTACACATACATACAATTACATTATACACATGTATTAGTGTATTTTTGATTGTGTGTGTCGTTTTTGAAAACTTGTAACCGACGGATTTATGGGCTTATCTGATAACACGGTGAGAGAGGGGGGAGGGGGGGGTTGTAATTATACAATTCTTGTAATTTTAAGAGTTAATACTGGGTTTTAAATTATGTTTATGGGAATGGGGAATTTATGCAATTATTTTGTGGACGATGAACATCTATTTTACAGAATTACGACAATAAACTTTGCTTATTTTTCGAGTCAAGAACTCATAATTACTATTTCGTTGGTAAATGAAGGTCTTGCGTCTCCAAAAAAAAATATAAATAATGTTTGGCATTGCAAAACATAACTTGTATTGTGTAAAATATACTTATATTTTAAAAAAACTAATTTATTGTTATGTTGTCTTTTTTGTGCTAAATCATTTATTTCCAGTTGCAATATATTAACCAACAAAAGAAAAAAAAAAGGAAAAAAAAGGGCAAATTATAGTAGTTCTAGGTGGATACAAATTAATAACTCGAGGCCACTGTACAGTTTGGGGCTTTAAATTTAAGGTTGGTAAACCCACGTGGCAGCTGCCTGCCGGAGTGACTTTGCCGGTAGGCCAACGGTAGTGACAATTATACCCTTTTTCTATTTTTATCATTGTTTTTAAACTCGGACCGGACATCGAATCGGATTAATAACTGGATCATTGGGTCACTGGTTCAACCGATTAGACTGTTCTAAAAAAACTGGTTGACCCATATACATACACACACACACACATATATATATATATATACACATGGGGAGAAGGTTATATGAGACCACCTCATAGGGTTGAGTCCATAGGGACCAATCCTAGCAATATATCTAATTTTTTCAAGGGTTGCGATTTAAGAGGCAAAATTATAAATTACAAGCATGTTAATTAAACACAGGGGTAAATTAGTCATCATCTGAAATCAATATTCATGGGATTCACGGTATTCATGGGATTCACGCAATCCTTCTAAATCTCAAAACAAAATCACGTAACAAACCTACTGCTTCTTCTTCAACATACTACTATGAAAAATCATTCATCTTTCTTATGAAGATGTAATTTGTTGCTTATATAGATGTGTCATGGTGCTTTTCGATATATTAACTACATAAGCAAGTCATTAGCAACAAATCCATACTACATAAGCAACAAGTCTATACTACATAAGCAACGAATATACACTATCTATACACTACAGATATATTAACTACATAAGCAAGTCATAAGCAACAACCCCATATTACATAAGCAGCAAGCCTATACTACATAAGCAACGAATATACACAACGTATGCACCACAATTACATTAACTACATAAGTAAGTCATAAGCAACAAACCCATACTAAATAAACAACAAGTCTATACTACATAAGCAATGAATATACACTACAAATGCACCACAGATACATTAACTACATAAGCAAGTCATAAGCAACAAACTCATACTACACAAGCAACGAATATACACTACATATGCAACACAAATATATTAACTATATAAGCAAGTAATAAGCAACAACCCTATACTACATAAGCAACAAATATACACTACATATGCAATACAAATATGATTAAATTACACATGCAATATGGTTATACTACACATGCAATATGATTATATTACATAAGCAGTTAACAATAGAATACATTGGAGATAAAAAAAAAGTGAACATGAGGGATATGGGTTACTCAATAACTAAAACCACGTGCCGCGTGAAAGGAGGAAACAAATTGAACGTGATTGAGATCTCATCAAATATCAATAACTGATTCTATATTATAAAATGACCACCCTACCCTTTTTAGTTGTTGAAACAAAAAAAAATATAAAAACCCCTAAAAATCTGGACCACCCAAAAATATTAATCTATGGTTAGGATTGGGTCCTATAGACTCACCCCAAATGGTAGGACCTATTTGATCCATATCCTATATACATGTACAAATGTAAAAAATAAATACAAATACAAATATAAAAAAATAACAAATATAAATAAAAACAAAAAAATATAATAAATTATAATATCCAAATATAAGTATAAATCGAATATGAGGAAAAGTTTTATGTAAATTTACCAAATATCCATTCACTTTTTGTAATAAAACAAAGAAAATATTGCATAAAAAATTTGAACCGGATTAACCGCGTCACCGGTTTCCGGGTTTTTTGCCGGTTTTGACCGGATGGCAATGATTTTTTAGCCACCCGATTTTAATATAGAACCGGGCCGGACATTCCGGTCAAACCGGTCGAACCGACCGGTCCGATCCAGATTTAAAAACATTGATTTTTATAAGATTGACATGTGCTTATAGACTTGTAGTACACATTTCAAGAATGGAGAGGGGAAAAAGTGTTTTAACCTCAAAAGGTCAGAAATGGTACTTCTAATATTTGATGCAACTCCTCGTTATTCTACCTAGAGCTGTCAAATGAGTGGGGTCGGGTCAGACTAGTGCTAGCCCACCAAGTCAAAGAGAAAGTCGGGTTACGCCTAAATTCCATGGGGCCATCATTTTGGAGGCCCAAGCCCAGCCCAACCCATAAAAATTCACATGAAAAGCTCGACTCAGCCCTATCACCGGGCCAGCCAAATAAGCCCGATTTTTTCGGGCTTACAATATCAAAGCTCGACTCAGCCCTATCATCGGGCCGGTTGGACGGCCCACTGGGCTGGGCTCGTTGTGACAGTTATATCCCTGCCATTAGGATTGAGATTTGTTGGTTTAACTTTCTAATGACAATTATGTTTATGTAAATACTAATATAAACATGGGGTTAAGTAATTAATTGCATTTTCAATAATACATGATCTTAGGAGGTGAAGAATATTTTGTGCAATAAAGTTTTTAGATATCAATGAGGATCATAATTAAATCTACGTACTATTACTGCATAAATAATATTGAATATACGATGTTGATAATTTAAAGTGCATTATTATATTTTATATATCCCTTTAGTGATACTAGTGCCTCTTAATCTTCTTAAATTGCTCATTTGGGTAAATTAACTGCTTATTTGATTGTTGTATGAATAAATGGATATCAATGATTCTATAGAAATTAATTTTTGATTGATGGTAAATGAAAGTAAAAGCACTTTGTAAAATTTATGCCTTCATGTTCTCAAACTTCAAAAATATAAACTCATCATCAAAATTAATTTCCTCCAATTTACAATCTTGTGAACTTACGAGAGATTTAGTCACAAATACTAGTTATAATGGCGCCATAAAACATGTATGACTAGGATCAGGACAGAGCCGGGACGGACCGACCCTTATTGACATCTCTACTCATAACTTTGAAATGAATTGAAGAGTACATTGCTATTTTATTTTACTTTTCGTCTTTTGATTGTACAAGCATGCATAAAAATTGAGTATTTTTCAATTGGTGTATTCACAAATGTTTTTTCTTTTAGTACACAGGGGAAAGGTGATGAGAATCAAACAATAAACCCTTTTTAGGGTATTACCCACTTAATCACTATCCCCTTAAAGGTTAGGGCTAAAAAGCCCTGAAGTCATAAGGGCTTGAAAATTCTAGGCCCAGCCCTATAATTTTTTTCGCATTCTTTTTTTTTCTTGGATTAAGTCATTCCATTATAAGTTTAATATTTCTAACTAAATTAAATACTAATATAATATATTCTAATAAAAATTAAGTAACAATCAATGAGGTTTCTTCTAAATAATTTTGTGAATTAATAAAAAAACCCATAATCTAATATTCTAACAATGGAATCATGAATCTGTTAGTCTATGTGACTACGATAATCTAGAGGGGGGTGAATAGATTATCCCGGTTTTTCAGATTTTGCCCTCTTTTTCGAATGATCAAGCAAAGATGAAAGCTATAAGTGCGGAAATTAAACAACACTCGATGATTTATAGTAGTTCAACCCACCTAGGGCCTAATCTACTACCACCCCAGTATCTCCGGGATGGATTTCAAAAAGAAAAAAAGATTTTATTAATTACCAAGATTCATACAACACCACCTTGAGGATTACCACAATCCTCTTACAACACCTTCAAGGAGATTACCACAATATTCCTTTAACACCTATGAAGAGTACCACACTCTTCAACACCTAAGATCACCCAAGTGTGCTCTTACCACAAGAACAACAACAAGGATATCTTATTTTGGATGATGGACAAAATTCAAGATTACATCTCTATAATAACAATACAAAGATTGAGTACAAGTGTAATCAAGAATCAAAAGCCTGGACCTCAAGAATGTGCAAGTGAAAGTACTTAGGCTAATACAACAAGATATGAATGTGTTTGCTTGTATGCTCTTTGCTTGTATGTTGTGTTATATCTTGTTGCTTGAATGAAGCCTCTATTTATAGGAGAGGTCTTGGCTTAATTTCCATACATAGGCTCCTCCTTGGGGAGTGATTTTCTGCAAAAGAAACCATTTAAAATCAAGATTATAGATGTTAGAAATCAATCCCACAAATTAGGGAAAAGTTGTCTGAAAATGCAACGGATAGTTTGCTGATAAAAGAGGTGTACGATCGGTCGCGCATAAATAAGTTTTAAATGAAATTTCTGCGAAAATTACACAGGGGGACCGGTCGACGGGGGGTCCGACCGGTCGCCCCCTATGTTGACCGGTTGGGGATGCTTTAAACAATGAAACAGAGAGGTCTGTTCTCGAGGGGAAGTTCCCAGGCATCGGTCGCCCATACTGGTCGCCCTTAGGGTCGACCGGTCGCCCCCCCCCCTTCCTTTCTCGTCCCGTTTTCTATTTCAAAACTCAACTCAGTGCGGGGTTGCCCTATAGGGCGGCCGGTCGAGCATGAAATGTGTTGTCCAATTTTTATCGAAAATAAACTTCAAGAAATACTCCGAAAAATTAGTAAAAATATTTTAAATCGATCGGGAGTATTTGGACAACATTTAAGAATATTATTTTGGTGTAAAAACTCATTTAAACAAAATCATCAAAATTATGATAAAAACATTTTTCTAACAAACTCCTCATTTTTGATGATTACAAACCAAAACAATTTTCAAGAGGACGAATTTGAAAACACAGAAATTTTCCGGTCAAGGAGTAAACTATCCGTTTAAAAGGGAGTTAAGATTTTCAAGAACATTTTACAAAAGCTCCCCCTATCAACAAGCACATCAATAAGAATTATTACATAAGCTAGAAGCATAAGCTTTTACAAGATAAACATAAACATCATGAGCTTAGAAGCTCCCCCTGTCAAAAAATACTCATAATCCATGCGCAAATAAGTCCATAATACATCCAATGGACTAAGTATACTTCACAACTTATGGCTTTAAGAAGCCATGGCTTATAACTTCTTTCGCGAGCTTTTATTAGCTTATTTGAGCCGAGCTTTTATTAGCTTCTTTGAGCCAATGAGCCAATTTCCTGTTTTCCCCCTTTGGAATCATCAAAAAGAATGTTAGGATGATAAAAACATCATGCATGTATATCAAAGTGCGCCAAAGAGACAAGGTATCAACCGTTTTTAAGAGTAGAGGCGTAGAATCCAAATAGAAATGGGAGAAATTTAATCATTTGAAATCTATAAGCTCATTTGATTGGCAAAACATGATCTCAATAAATATATAAGACATTTTAAAGCATAAGAGTCATGTAAATGTTGAAATTTTCTTTGCGACAATTTATCGAACACGTTGCGAGCGTGAAAAATAGAAGAAGTTGTATAAGGCCCTTGTAAATGAATCTAGCCAAAAATTTTCATCACCAAATCAGTTCAAACAACATTCATACAATAATAATTAATGAGCTCATCACAATCATATGAAACTAGCATCAAGAAAATGACACATAAGTCAAAAACTCAAGGGTTCAACCCAATTGAGCTAAGAGAGTAGAATTCTTACCATTTAATCGGTAAAGATAAGCAATGATGATGATAATCTAGCCTAATGAAGTTCAAGATATAAAATGAATGCAATAAAATAAATTTGAAGTGAATTTTGTGTGCAATTTACGAAGGGGACGAAAAATGGACAAAATGAGCCAAAATGGCTAAGTCTGAGAAAAAAGGGGATTTTAACCAAAAAATAGCAATGGGTGACCGGTCGGAGGTGTGGGCGACCGATCGGAGGTGTGGGCGACCGCTCGAGGGCATGCCGACCGGTCGGCCTCACCCCAGTCAGCCCACTGGTTCATTCTGTTTTGCAAAATTCGAAGTTTGAACTAAAAATCCGATTTTTCACCCCTAAGTTTAAAAAATGTGCAAAATGCAAACGTAAACCTCATTCAATATGCATTATGCCTAACCGATCTCGTATTGACGCAAAAGTATCGGAAGATAGTGGTTTTGTAAAAATGTCCACCAATTGATCTTGAGATGGTACGAAAGATATCTCAATTTTTCGTTTAGAAACACAATCCCTTAGAAAATGATGTCGAATCTCAATATGTTTAGTACGGTTTTGATGAACCTGGTTTTGAACAATATTTATAGCGGATATATTATCACAAAATATAGGAACATTTTCAAAAGAACATTTGTAATCCGCTAGGGTTTGTTTCATCCAAAGAAGTTGAGTACAACAAAAAGCCGCGGAAATATATTCGGCTTCGGCCGTTGAAAGTGAAACACAATTTTGTTTCTTTGAAAACCAAGAGACTAGGCAATCGCCCAAAAATTGACATGATCCGGAAGTACTTTTACGATCATCAATATTACCCACATAATCCGAATCACTATAACCTTTAAGAGAAAAATTTTCATTCTTTGGATAAAATAAACCATATTGAATAATGCCTTTTAAATATCGAAAAATCCTTTAATGGCACTCATATGAGACTCTTTGGGATTGCTTTGAAAATGAGCACATATGCATACGACATGAAGAATGTCCGCTCTACTTGCGGTTAAATAAAGTAAACTACGAATCATACCTCGATACTTTGATTCATCCACGGACTTGGCTTTCTCATCTTTGTCAATTTTGATATTTGTTGCCATAGGGGTAGAGACGGTTCTTCCTTCTTCAATGTCGAACTTTTTCAAAAGTTCTTTTGTATATTTTGATTGCAAAATGTAGATACCTTCTTGGCAATTCTTAATTTGTAGTTCAAGGAAGAAGTTGAGCTCCCCCATCATGCTCATCTCAAATTCACCTTGCATCAACTTAGAAAATTTCTTGCACAAGGATTCATTAGTAGCACCAAAAATAATATCATCAACATAAATTTGCACAAGTAAACAATCTTGCCCTTTTTCAAAAACAAAGAGAGTAGTATCAACTTTACCTCTTGTAAAACCATTTTGCAAAAGAAATGAGCTAAGTCTATCATACCATGCACATGGTGCTTGTTTTAAACCATACAAGGCCTTTTTAAGCTTATAAACATCATTAGGCCTAGAAAAATTTTCAAACCCCGGAGGTTGTTTTATATAGACTTCTTCTTGAATAAAACCATTTAAAAAGACGGATTTAACATCCATTTGGTAAAGCTTGAAATTTTTAAAACAAGAATAGGCTAGCAAAATACGAATAGCTTCTAAACGTGCTACGGGTGCAAATGGTTCATCATAATCAATACCTTCTTCTTGACAATACCCTTGAGCTACTAACCTTGCCTTGTTTTGGACAATGTTGCCTTGATCATCGAGTTTGTTCCAGAATACTCATTTTGTACCAATGATTGTTTGAGATGGAGGACAAGGTACCAATTCCCATACATCATTTCTTTCAAATTGATTCAACTCCTCTTGCATTTCCAAAAACCAATCCTCATCTTCAATAGGCTCCTTAGCATTTTTAGGCTCTTTTTGAGATATAAGAGCTTTCTCGGCAAATTTTCTTCAGGTCATCACTTTATCAAGGGGATCACCAATAATAAGATCTTTTGGGTGATCTCCTTTAAATTTTAATCCCACGGAAAGATCCGAAGTATCACATTTGTCTTCTTGAGGAACATTTGAAGTGGATGGTTGATCACTTGAGATAGAAGGTTGATCATTTTGAGCATCATTTTGAACAATGGGTTTAATAACATCTTCTTCATCACTATCATCATTGGGTATCCTTTCAACACCTGAGGATTCATTGAATTTTACATGAATAGATTCTTCAACAACCATGCTAGTCTTATTATAAACCCGATATGCTTTGCTCTTGGTTGAATACCCCATGAATATTCCTTCATCGGCCTTAGGATCAAGTTTGTCCAATTGATCCTTTGTATTAAAAATAAAGCACTTACAACCAAATATTTTGAAATAGCTAATATTTGGAGTTCTTCCTTTCCAAAGCTCATATGGAGTTTTATTAATTTTAGGACAAATATAAACTCGATTAATGACATAGCAAGCGGTACTTACGGCTTCGGCCCAAAAATGTTTTGGAAGTGAAAATTCATTGAGCATGGACCAACTCATTTCTTGAAGTGTCCGATTCTTCCTTTCGGCTACTCCATTTTGTTGAGGTGTCCTTGGAGCCGAAAAATTATTTGCATATCCTTTGGTTTCACAAAAGACTCTAAATTCACCATCAAATTCTCCACCTCGATCACTTTCAATAGACTTAATAGTATCTTCTTTTTCATTCTCAATAAGTCTACACAACTTAACAAACTCATTAACGGCATTGCTTTTATTTGCAAGAAAAAGAACCCAAGTATATCTAGAAAAATCATCGACACTAACGAAAGTGTAATGTTTTCCACTTAGACTTGTCGTACCAATATCCCCATACAAATCTAAATGAAGAAGTTGTAGAGGCTTGGTTGTGGAAATTTCATTTTTGGGATTAAAACTACTCTTAACTAATTTGTTCTTTTGACAAGTGTCACATAAGCCAAGATTTTCAAAATTCAATTTGTGTAGTCCTTTTACATGTTGGTTTCTGTAAATATTTTTAAATTCTTGTATCCAACATGTCCAAGTCGCCTATGCCATAAACTCGTTAAATCATTATTGGCGACAAGACAAGAAACATTTTGACTAACCAAATCACTAGTACAAATTTTGTAAAGATTGCCTTTTCTATTTGCTTCACAAATAATTTCATCATTTTTAAGAATAAGGCATTTTTCTTTGTTGAAAACACCATTATAATTTGAATCACAAAGTTGGCTAACACTTATCAAATTAAACTTAAGCCCTTCTACTAAAAGAACATTACTAAGAGAAAAAGAAGAGTTACCAAGAATTCTTCCTTTGCCATTGTCGAACATGACCATGCCCTCTTCTTGGAGCTTGATGTTGGTAAAAAGTTATCTCTTTCCGGTCATATAGCGTGAACACCCGCTGTCCACGAGTCATTTTGAATCCTCCATGGTTGTTATAGCCCCAATGACCTACAAAAGAATTATTTTTAGGTGCCCTATAGTTTTGGGGTCCATGGGGGTTAGCCTTGAGACCTTTAGGTCTCCAAACAAAGCTAAAACTGTTCTTCAACTTACAATGACTAACATAGTGACCAACTTCACCACAATAAAAACAAATAAGATCATGGGCACTACTAGCACGTACAAAAGTCGGACCTTGGTCATTTTTCTTTGAAAGAGGTTGAAAAGGTTTATAGCCAAGTCCTAATTTAGAATGCTCACCTCTTTGTGCATCTAAAATTTTTGTAACTTTGTCCGTATTTATGTTAAAAAGATGCACATCCTTTTTTAAACATTCAAGATCTTTGGTGAGCGATTCTTTTTCGGTTTCAAGAGTATGGACTCTTGTAAGAGTGATAGCATGAGCTTTATCAAGAGATTCATAAGAAGTAAATAATTTTTCCTTTTCAATTTTAAGCTCTTTATGCTCCTTTTTCAAACTTGTATTTAACAATCAAATTTTGAAATTCAATTTGCAATTCATCAAAATCACATTGCAATTCATCAACTAAAGAGGAGGTAGAGGAGTTAGAGTGTACCTCAATATTTTCATCGTCTATGGCCATAAGACCATGTTCGGTTTCACCTTCCTCGTCGGATGTTGCAAGTAGCTCATCCCAAGTCTTGACATCCGTATTTAGAGCCTTCTTTTTCGGAAAAAGCTTTTTCTTCTTTTGTTCCTCCTCTTCGAGTTTTGGGCAATCGGCTATGAAGTGCCCGGATTTTCCGCATTTAAAGCACGAGTTGTCTCTCGGTTTTCTTGCCTTATTTTTATTCACAAATTTTGCAAATTTCCGGACAAGTGCGACCGTCTCCTCATCATCCTCATCATTATCATAGTATGCATTATTAGAAGAAGGTACAAGACCTTTAGGAATATTTTGCATACCCGATTGAGTGATGGATGGTTTGGAATTTTCCTCTCCTTGAGATAGACTTCATAGATGAGGAGGTTCCCGATGAGCTCGTCGAACTTGAGTGTCTCAAGATTTTGTGCCTCCGTGATTGCCGTCACCTTTTCGGACCATGAGCCGGAAGTGCATTTAATACCTTAGTCACCTTGTCTTCTTCGTAGATGACTTTACCGAGGGCTACAAGAGGATTGACAATGTTGTCAAAGCCTTTCCACCATTTTTGATATGCTTTCACCATCATGCATGTTGAAGTTTTCAAAGTCTTTAACAAGCATGTTTTTTCTTGCTTGTTTGACCTTCTTAGTATTTCACCAGCCCTATAATGTTTTTCGCATTCTTTTTTTTTCTTGGATTAAGTCATTCCATTATAAGTTTAATATTTCTAACTAAACTAAATATTAATATAATATATTCTAATAAAAATTAAGTAACAATCAATGAAGTTTCTTCAAAATAATTTTGTGAATTAATAAAAAAATCAATAATCTAATATTCTAACAATGGAATCATGAATCTGTTAGTCCAAGTGGCTACGATAATCTAGAGGGGGGTGAATAGATTATCCCGGTTTTTCAAATTTTGCCCTCTTTTTCGAATGATCAAGCAAAGATGAAAGCTATAAGTGCGGAAATTAAACAACACTCGATGATTTATAGTAGTTCAACCCACCTAGGGCCTAATCTACTACCACCCCAGTATCTCCAGGATGGATTTCAAAAAGAAAAAAAGATTTTATTAATTACCAAAATTCATACAACACCACCTTGAGGATTACCACAATCCTTTTACAACACCTTCAAGGAGATTACCACAATCTTCCTTCAACACCTATGAAGAGTACCACACTCTTCAACACCTAAGATCACCCAAGTGTGCTCTTACCACAAGAACAACAACAAGGATATCTTGTTTTGGATGATGGACAAAATTCAAGATTACAACTCTATAATAACAATACAAAGATTGAGTGCAAGTGTAATCAAGAATCAAAAGCCTGGACCTCAAGAATGTGCAAGTGAAAGTACTTAGGCTAATACAACAAGATATGAATGTGTTTGCTTGTATGCTCTTTGCTTGTATGTTGTGTTGTATCTTGTTGCTTGAATGAAGCCTCTATTTATAGGAGAGGTCTTGGCTTGATTTCCAGACATAGGCTCCTCCTTGGGGAGTGATTTTCTGCGAAAGAAACCATTTAAAATCAAGATTATAGCTGTTAGAAATCAATCCCACAAATTAGGGAAAAGCTGTCTGAAAATGCAACGGATAGTTTGCTGATAAAAGAGGTGTGCGACCGGTCGCGCAGAGATAAGTTTAAAATGAAATTTCTGCAAAAATTACACAGTGGGATCGGTTGATCGGTAGGGGATGCTTTAAACAATGAAACAGAG
Organism: Rehmannia glutinosa; assembly: GCA_016081115.2. NCBI lineage: Eukaryota > Viridiplantae > Streptophyta > Magnoliopsida > Lamiales > Orobanchaceae > Rehmannia > Rehmannia glutinosa. The sequence continues at coordinate 27,344 of JABTTQ020001796.1, read as the reverse complement.
AGGTCTGTTCTCGAGGGGAAGTTCCCGACACCGGGCGCACTGAGGTCAACCGGTCGCCCATACCGGTCGCCCTTAGGGTCGATCGGTCACCCTCCCAAGTTTTCCTTCAGTCTCGTTTTCTATTTCAAAACTCAACTCAGGTACGGGTTGTCCTATAGGGCGACCGATCGAGCATGAAACAGAAGTGTTGTCCAATTTTTATCGAAAATAAACTTCAAAATATACTTCGAAAAATTAGTAAAAATATTTTAAATCGATCGGGAGTATTTGGACAACATTTAGGAACATTGTTTTAGTGTAAAAACTCATTTAAACAAAATCATCAAAATTATGATAAAAATATTTTTCTAACAGAATCATAATACCAAATCCATTCATTTTCATCAATTATAATTTGCTAACATTAAATGATAATTGATAAATGAGATGAAAGATTATATTTGGTTGTAAATATATGCATAAATTTTAAATATAAATTTATAAAAAATAAAAAAATTATTGAAAAAAGCCCTAAGGGGCAGTCTGACCCTAGCCCTAGTCGGCCTTAGGGCCAGGCTAGAAAGTTCTCATGTTATAAGGGCCTATGAAATATAGGCCTTGCCCTCAAATTTTTAGGGCTTGAGGGCCGACCTTTATTAACATCTCTAGCTAGTTATATATGAGGTGCATTTGTTTTGCCTATATTTATATGCATATGACAAGCTTAGCGATTTTTCACCAATAATGTCTAATCCAATTATTTTCTTTAAAAAAATAGAGAAAAATTCACTTTTAGTCTCATTAGATTGTGGTCCTAATGTTTTTAGTCCCATGGTTTGAAAATAGTCCCTTAAGATTAATTTTGTTACAAAAATGGTTGGATATGTTTAAAATGCTTCATTTTTTTATCCCAGTGGCTGATTTTCATAATTTATAATACCCAAACTGCTCTTAATGGTTGATGTGAAAAATCTCACTTTTAGTCCCGTTAGGTTATGGTCCTGATGTTGGAGTCCCAAAAATGGTCCCATAAGATTTATTTTGTTGCAAAATGAGAAAATTGCAAACTCAGTCACATAGGATAATGTCTATTGCAATCTTAGTCTCATACTTTACAAAATTGATCCCATTGTTTCAAGATTTTACAATATCAGTCCCACAGTTTTAGAAACATGCACTAATAACCTTGCAGTTTATAAATGTTGCAATACTAGTCCAAGATCACCATATTCTACCCCATTATGTAACAACTCACATGGTGTGTGTTAGCAAATATGAATTGAAATATAAATCACATATTTGCACATATATGGTAGATCGAGTATACCTATTTGCAGCATAACTGTCGATCCACATAGCTAGGATTAAGCCCGTCTACAAACCTCCGTTTGATCCATGATTAAGCCATCTACAAGCCTCCTCTTGATTGAATCGCGAGCAACGAACAAACCCCATAGATTGGTTGAACCACGTCAGAATCACGAACCGCCTTTCTCGTTGGTGTAAATAATTACTAGAATTATTTACTTGGATGTGCACACCTTAAACCATTGGAGACTTTGGTGATACTCCAAGAAGAAAACCGTAGAGAGAAATTTTAGGAGAGAGATAATTCTTTATGTGTAGGAGACGTTCTAATTACTTAGTCTGATTGTAGGGAGAGATATCAATATATATCTCAATCCCATGTATCAGTTGATGGGAGAGGTTTCTAGATAAACCTCATCTAAATAGGACTTCCTATTATCTCAAATATGGATGCAGCCTAATTGTACCCAATATCTCCCACTCATACATATTTGACTCGACTCATTCGAATCACATTCTCGTAGTTTTCATCTCACGTCTCTTCTTTCATACAGGGAATAAGGCGTGCGACCAAGTGAGAAAGTATAGGTGATGAGAGTTATATAAAGTCATCACCAAAGTAACATAACCCTACAACTCAACAACTCGCTATGTACCCCAAACTAAGTGGTCGCACCCAGTCAAGCATCTCTAGATCCCTCAATGAAATAAATAGAGCATGCTCGACTCACTCAAATATGTTTCTATATTCATGACTAGTCAAATATATTTCGACATAGTCGCCCGGGCTATGAATCATAGAATATAAGTGTGTTACCAACTTAATTCTTTCTCGGCCCCACATGCCAATTAGCTTGGTCTTGACAGCTTTCCTAGACATGCTCCGACAGACCGAATCACACATAGCCATTGGATACATGCTAAAGTAGCGTCATCAAGCTTACACCTTGTGACATGGTCCAAAGTCCCAAAGGGTACAAGAAAATAATATGGGCTCATACAGTGACGAAGCAGGGACCCATTCAGTCACTTTCCCATAGGCGGTCGCCCCAAAGCACATGTAGTATGAATACATGCTATGATGGAGCTCCACTCAATTTAGGCATGTCACGCTCTAGACATCATACAAATCTTAGTCTAGTCGCTATTCAAGCGCCCGACCTGCGCACTACTCGTAGTCATTCCCAAAGTGTCATATGATAGTTCGCACATTCGGCTACAAACATGCTTTTATGAAGTTTGGACATACTTCATAATCGATCAACTCGGATCTCACCTTAACCTCTAGTTAAGGCGATTGATAATTATACTTAATAACCTTCCTCACTGCTCTAGCGCGAAGGCGATCATTCGCAAACCTTCTTATGCGACAAAATCTTTTAAATCTCATCCCGCTCGCTCTCTTAGCGCCAGGGCGGATGCCCGTGTGAGAGGGCCAATCAGAGCCTGGTGACAACTCACAAATGCAGTACCAAACACATAATGAGAATCCAACATATCTCATTAATCACAATATGTTCTCAAAGGACACATAATCAATTCTACTTAAACCCTAATGACTCATATGCCTTTGGAGCATTTCTTCAAACAAATGCTCATAAAAGGGATGAGCGCCCACACCGCTCGTAGAAGTATGCCTGAGAACAATATTAACTATGCGCAAAAACTCTTAAGTGAAGTAAAGCCTCGAGTAAATATGTTTGGTCTACCATCCATGTTTGGCGCCCAAACCATACACCAAAGTGGTTTTACTATCACAAAGACAACAAAATACATCATGGATGTGCGCGCAATACGCATCATCTCAAGATGCCAAATTTGCCTCTAGCAAATCATAGACCAATCTGTTACGATATCTAAGTATCCACTTGTCAGCATCACAATAGCGCATGGATCACTTCAATATCCACTCACCAATCACACTGCTAAGTACACGACTTACTGAGTACGCACATAGCGCACATCAAACATTCGACAATGTTTACTTAAATTAGCTAGCATTTCTTTTCATCTTCCAAAGATATCGTTTCTTGACTACGAATATGATCTTTGACCATGGAGTGTAAAGACAACCAACACTGAGTGGCGATAACTCCATGTTCTTTCCCGTCATCACATTTTTGCCATATGCAGTGAGATACAACTCTTGACATATGTTCAGTGAATTAATTGACCATCGTAGGCCTATCAAAATGATAACTCGATGAAATCAATGATGATTCAAGTCACAGCTGGAGCTTCTTGATCAACAATCAATGCGTTCTTACTCCACTTGTTGAATTCATCGAGTGATCCACATAGATCTCCTAATTCAACTTTCACTGAACTATGTCAACATCAATCGTCCAGGACAAACCCAGACGAAAGTGGCAATAATAGATAACATATCGCATTTAATTGAGGCAATCTCACCACTTAGGAGAACATCTCAAAAAATTTATGCTCTTCTAACAGGCGTAAATATTTTGTCTTTAGTCGAGCTACACACATGTTAATCAACCCATCTATATTGCACTTGACCTTCCGAAACCACATGTTTCAAATGGTCTTGCATCTAGACAGAAGATTAACAAGCTCTTAGACTTTATTCTTAGTCATTCGACTCATCTTTTCCTTCCCAACAACTATCCACTTAGGGCATCCAGTGAAGTCACATGTTATATTGACTCATCAACACCCACAAAAGTAATTGTGAAGGATACCCACTCAATCTCCTATAGATGATGGGGAATATTTCATATTCACTCCTTTTTACTCGTGGAATGTGAGAATCCTTTTCGTGTGAGACACTAGCTCCCACTGACTTAGTGTTGCTCCTACTATCCCAACGATTACTAGATGAGTATAAAATACAACATCCTCGCTAGATAAACGAGCGCCTCCTAAGGATCTTGCAACTCGCATAGTTTTAAGATCACTTTAGACTTCACATATGCTCAAGAAATCTCTTTGAGGGGAAAACTAAATCGTGTGACTTGATTTTCCACCAGAGAACACATATTCTCGAACTTACATGGGCAGACCCACCAATTTGGGCTTGTTATCAAACTAGAGCTCATATAAGGTTGAAGAATCATTGGGAGACACTTTTTTTCTTTATGATGTGGGCAGCAACAAGATACATAAATCAATTTGCACCATCATAAATCTAATAATTTTGAAGTGGTTGTCCCTTCTTCACAAGCTCACATAGCTGCAAAGTATTTAGAACCATCATTCAACTTACAACTTTATTTTCTTCAACTGTGTGTCCAAATTAATTAGACACACTATTTTCTCTCCCTATTAGCACATCTCCATCTGTTAAGAATCGCTCAAAGCAATTTGGCGCTTCTCACTGATGAGAGTGAGAATGTACTAACTTATAGCATAAATAGCAATGAAAGAGAATATAATGCGTTAATTTTGTGCCTCACACTCAGAAGTCCGCACTCAATTTAGTGGACTTAGCTTTAAAGGAAAAAATAGTAAGCTTTCATTCTTCCAGCAGGCTTATCCCGCTTGAAAAAATTAAAATTAAGCAGAGGAAGATCGACCTTAGCGAGTTATACCACGATATCTTTGGAAGATCTAAAAGAAATACTATCTAAAGCCAAACATCACAAAGAAAAGATAGACAAGTCTTCTCACTCAACAAATATCTTACAAGTGCATTTATCCGAGTAAGACTATATCGACACATCAAGTTGCTCACACCAACTGTTGAGCTTGAGGTGACTCTTTTTAGCCTCCTCTTGTGCGCTCTATAGCTGCACAATCCGATAATAGTCATACACTTTTGCTCAATCTCAAAACCACATGCTAAGTCAACCAATATCTACAATCCACTGATGGAGAGATTTGGAAATATTAGCGAAAAAATAAGAGAGCAAATAAATAGTCAAACTTCATCTCAGTACAACTACGAGCGAAGTTACCAATCTCATAAGTGCACTTAATATTTGTTGATACTTAATTGCCTCATTTAATACGGTGACACGACTTCTTGTCACTTTATGGATCAATTTGTAGTTCTAGTTTCAGCTTTTGCTCTCGTCAAGCTACATTTTGCTTGTTCCAACATTCAACCGAGTTGGTTTATGTCGGTCAGCATAAGCGACAAGTGCACGTGTATTTCTCAACTTTTTATAACCAGCCTCTAGATAGGCGATTTTCATTATTAATAACACAAGTTACTAAAATCCTTAATTCAAGTCAAATAGCGAATTTGGATAACTAGAGTTTTTACTTGGGAGTAAGCCCATATTCCAAAAATAGAGCTTAAACTCTTTTATTAAATTTGCAGCTTAAACAAATTAAAGCGCAAAATTAATTCTTGATTCATAAGTATATCATCGGCATCTCGACTGTGATTATTTCGAGCAATTAAGTTCTTACATTTGCGGCTCAAACAAATAAAGCGCAAATTCTGTAAGTCCAAGCAGCTACGATAATCTAGAGGGGGGTGAATAGATTATCTCCATTTTCTCGATAATGCCATCTTTTTCGAATCAAACAAGCCAAGACAAGAATGTAGGTACGGGAAGTAAACAACACGCGTCGATTTATAGAGGTTCAACCCACCTAGGGCCTAATCCTCTACCACCCCAGTATCTCCGGGATGAATTTCAAAAAGAAAAAAGATTTTATTAATTACCACAATTAATACAACATCACATTACAACACCTCTATGGAGATTACCACAATCTCCCTTGAAGATTACTACAATATTCTACGGCACCTTGTGAAGATTATCACAATCTCCAACCTTGAAGAATACCAAATTCTTCAACACCTCAAAGAGCACCAAACTCTTCAATAAGAAGATTACCATAATCTTCTTGCACCTAACACCTAGATCACCCAAGTGTGTTCTTACTACATGAACACTCATAAGGATATCTTGTGTTGAATATCAGACCACAAATTCAAGATTACAACTCGATAATGAATAATACAATTTCGAGGTCAAGTGTAATCAAGAATCAAGCCTAAACCTCAAGATGTGAAAGTGTAAGACCTTAGGTTATTACAACAAGAATATAGAAAATGAAAGAACAAGTATTTGCTTTGAGTGTATCTTGTTGTGTTGTATCTCAATTTGGTTATTTGTTGCTCCAAAACTTCCTCTATTTATAGGAGATGATTGATCATAGAGGCTCCTCTTGGGGATTGAGAATCTACAGAAAAATACAATTAAAATCAAGAATATAGCTGTTAGAAATCAATCCCGAAAATTAAGGAAGAATTGTCTGCTGTCAATGGCTAGAATTTTGCTGTCAAAACGATAGGGCGACCGGTCGCGTAGAAATAGACGTTAGAAGAAAAAATCACATTTTAACACAGGGCGACCGGTCGACCCCTGTGTGGACCGGTTGGGCAAGAATAAAAAGCAATACAGAGAGTAGCCAAACCTTCAGACACCGGCCGACCTATGGTCTTGTAGTTTACTTGATCCGTTTTTGTGTTTCAACACACATCTTGAGTACGGGTTGCCTTATAGGGCGATCGGTCCAACACGAGACAGAAATGTTGTCCAATTTTTATCGAAAATAAATTTCAAGAAATATTCCAAAAAATTAGTAAAAACATTTTAAATCGATCGTGAGTATTTGGACAATATTTTGAAACATTGCTTTGGTGTAAAAACACTTAAAAACAAAATCATCAAAATCATGATAAAAATATTTATCAAAAAATCTCCCCTTTTTTGATGATTACAAACCACAACAATTTTAAGAAATTTTAAGAGGTCGATTTTGAAAGAAAAAATGAATTTTCCGGTAAAAGATAACTAGCCGTTTGAATCAACAAATATTCAAACAAAATAGCCACAAGAAAGGGAGTGAAGATTTTCAAAAAAATTGCAAAAGCTCCCCCTATTAACATGCACATCAAGATAAGTAAATAAGCAACCATACAAAAGCTAAAAGTTTAGCTTTTACAATGTAACCCAAAAAATCATGAGCTAAGAAGCTCCCCCTATCAAAGACAACCATTAAACAAGTATCATAAGTCCAAACTATATCCAATGGACTAGTTTATATCCATAGCTTTTGGCTTTAAAGAGCCATAACTTATAGCTTCTTTTATGAGCTCATTTTAGCTTCTTTGAGCTAATGAGCTTATAACCTGTTTCTCCCCCTTTGGAATCATCAAAAAGAATGTTAGCACGATAAGAAAATCATATTATCATATCAGAGTGCGCAATTATAATAGATTTATCGAGCATTTTGAACATTTAAGCTTAAATCCCAAATAAAAAGGGAAAAAGTTGATCATTTGATTTGCAAAAGCTCATTTGAATGATAAAACATGATCTCTATAGAATTGTAAGACTTTTCAAATTGAGAGAATCATGCAGGTGATGAATTTTTCTTTGAAACATTTGATCGAACACTTGGCGGGCGTCAAATAATAAAGAAGATGTAAATAGCCCTTTGTAAAAAATGACCAAGCCAGATTGTTTCATCACCAAATGCAATAATACAACATACAACAATCATCATATACAACACAAATTTCATCAAAATATCAAGATATGAGCATATTCTTCAAGGATTCAACCCAATTGAGATAAGGAAATGAATAATCTTACCAAAAATGATATACAAGCAATATGATATCAAAATCACTTATGCCATATATGCCCAAGTAATATCAAGAAGTACTTTTACCATCAAGTACTTTATACCATCCATCCAAGTAATATACCATTCAACCATACTTCAAGCACTTTACTCCCCTTTTGAAAACAACAACAATTCATTAGTGCAATAGAGTTATACAAAGTGCAATAAGAGCCATAAAAATACCAAGAGTATGCAATACATCAAAATCACAGTAAAATATGCAAAGACATTTTGAAAAAGCACGGGGTAGGGACATCAATCCTCCTCCGAGGAAAAGCAAGCCGCAGGGAGAAGCTCCTTGATGAATTTCTTAAGTTTCCCTATTTTGCTCTTTATTTTTGCATTTTCTTCCTTCACTTCTCGGAGCTCTTTTCTAAGAGATGCAACATCTTGAAATGTTTCCCTTTCCACTTTTTCCATTCTATCTTTAAGACTCAAATCCTCAACATCTGGTTCATTATCATCTTCTCCATCATCTCCTTCATCATTGTGCCCTTCTTCATCTCCCACATTTTCTTCTTCCCTATCTTCTTGTTCCCCGGCATTATCACCTCTTCCTACAATATTTTCAACCTCTATGTCGTCAAAGAAATCATCTCGAGGTTGTCACGGATTTCGAGCACATCCCCTAGCGGCTCTAGTGGGAACCCGAGGTAATGTTCGTCTCATTCTTACCATTTGTAGTATATTATCATTATCAAAATAATGATGACGAATTTCAATGTTCACCTCATTTTCCGGGTAGCCCGATAGGAATAGAAGTCGACAAATCAAGTTCCCCAATGTATATTTCTTCCTTGTAAGCTTTCTTGATTCGGTCAAACAATACACAAACACGACCACATAATTGACCCTTTCGCCCCGGACAATCTTATAAGTAAGAAATAGTTCGAGATTACTAGGAAGTTTCACTTCTTTACCACATACGCAATAAGAACATATAATATACACAATTCGGTAATTCGGCGGCATTGTCGAATAAGTTTCCTCCTGTAGAACTTCCAAAAATATTTTCACTTCATCTAGTGAAACACCAAAAATATCATCATTGCAATGTGCACAATCCACATTAACAACTCCATCATTAGGCACATTACAATGATTACAAATGTCGGCATATGTCCAAGCAAAATGTCTACCGTTAACATAAATGTGAAGTTCCAAAGGTCCATATGTCGTAGCATCGACAATCCACATATTTGCATAAAATAGTTTAATGAGTTCATCATCATAGTTCAAATTTGGATTATTCCAAAGTGATACCCATCCGTGAATTTCAAAATATGCCCTTCATCATGAAATGTCAAAAATCGAACATTACGAGTACGAGCAATTTTCTTATCATTCACTTCAATATTTTCATAATGCTCCTCCGCAAGTTTATTCAAAAATCGAAACCTATTTGCTCTAGAAGGAGGCTTAGAAATAAGTGACAACTTACTAGAGTCCCAATGAATATTTGATATTAAAATCCCGGCTCTCAATTCAAAAATCTCCTCCTCCGTAAGCCGGTTTTGATTATCTCCTTGTGGAACATCATCTTGTTGGGGGTTAGAAGAAGATTCTCCCATTTGCCTCCTTCTTCTCTTTTGAGGATTTTGTCCGGTAAATTGACGGGGTGCCATGAAAATACGATGAAATGGGTGATATAAACTCAAAGATTGAAACAATTTGAGAGATAATGAGAGGTTTTGAGAAAATTTTGGAGAGAAAGATTGCTAGGGTTGGACACTTTAGAAAAGAGAAGAAGAAAATGAAACAGACCCTGTTTTAAAAAAAACTTCTTTGCCCGCTGTCTTACCCAGTCGACCGGTACATGTTTCGGGTACCAGTTTGTCCAAAAAAACTTTTAAAAATGCAAATCGAACCCCAAATATTTTTAAAAATGTGCAAAAATGTAACCATAGACTATATCCAATACGTACGAGCCAAAAAAATATAATAGACTCAGTTTAAAACACGATCTTGCGAATAGTGCCTTTTCAAAAAATCGAAATATTCTTTAAATAGCACAATAGAGATATTTAGAAATAGTTTGGAAGATAAGCGCATGATTATACGATATGAAGAATATCGAGTTCTAAAAAATAATACGAGTGAACGTACCTCGATAGTTTAAACATCTCTTGATGAAGATGAAGATATATATATACCCTACACATTTCTCAAACAATTCTTGCACAAAATATAATGGTAAAAGTGTATGGTAAAGCAATAAGAGATGTCACAAGTATTCTTATGCTATATAAATTCATAAGAGATAATAAAACACTTTAGTCTAAGTAAATGCTCAAGAGTTTTTTTACAAACGTCATGCAAGGTCTCCTTTTCAAAAAAAACGCAAATATTTATTGAAGACCTTAATTTTATAATAAATATTTGAAAACTTATTTTGACAATTAAGGCACAAATAAAAGCATGCATAATAACGAAATAAAATGCATATTTAAATAGGGAGATACGGTTTACCAATTACGCCATTTCCATGGGTTGTGTCTTTCCTATTGTTGATGATATCTTCCTCTTTGAAAATCATCTTGTTGATGATAGCTTCTCCAATTGCTCCATTTCCAAGGATTGTGTCCTTCTCATTGTTGATAGTGTCTTTCTCTTGGAAATTCATTTTGATGTTGTCTTCTCCTTTGATCAAATGAAATAATCATTTGATGTCTTCTTAGCGGTATGAATTTTCTTTGATTGTTATTCTGTCGAGTACCTAATATGACATTGTTTTGTGGTACCCTCAAGTGTTTGTGTCCTTCGGAATTTGCTTTGAGACTTTTAGGTCTCCAACAATAATTAGAGCTATTTCTAGCCCGACAAGTATTTACGGTATGACCCTTTTTCCCACAATAAAAGCAAGTAATAATTTTAGGAGCATAATGACCAACATGCTTAGAAACTTGATTTTTCATACAATTAACGACATTAGGTTTATGATCAAGTCCTAGTTTCAAATTATCACAACTATGAACATCAACAATTTTGGTTATTTTATCGGTACTCAAGTTGAATTTTAATAAATCATTTTTTATGAAATTAATATCCTCAACAAGAGTACTATTTTCCTTTTCAAGGTTTCTAACCTTATCAAGTGTGGTAGTGTGAGCACAAGAAAGTGATTCATAGGAAGTAAATAGGCCATTTTTATCATTTTTCAAAACATTGAATTCTTTTTTCAAATTTTTGTATTTAATAAGCAAGCTTTGGAATTCATTTTGAAGCTCATCAAAATCATTTTGCAAATCAACATAATCATTTTGTACTTCATTATCAAAAGAAGTATAGGGTTTAGAGCGTACCTCGTTTTCTTCTTCGATGCCCATAAGACATTGTTCGACTTCTTCATCGTTGGAAGTTGTAAGAAGCTCATCCCATGTTGTTGGATTTGATGTTGTATCCAATTGAGAAGTAGATGCTTTTGAATAGCTCCTTTCATTTGCATATACTTCATAGATAGCTTCTAGTTTTCTCCATACTTCACATGCCGATCGAATTCCTACAATATGATCATATTCCAAAGTGGTAAGTGAACAATAAAGAATATTAAGAGTTTTACCATTTAGGGAGATAATTTTATTCTCTTCATTATTGAGGTCCTTGAGGACATTGGAGGTGTGAGGTATGTCTTTCATCAGAATAGATTCTCCATTAATGACCGTGTTCCAAATATCGAACCCACAACTTTGTAAATAGCATTCCATTCTTTCTTTCCAAAATGTATAATATTTAAAATCAAATAGTGGTGGCTTGTTGGTGGAGGCGCCGGTAAGGTAGACTTCATTCGTAGCCATTGATCGTTCCTCTTTACTCGCGATGTGGAACGAGCTTGCCAAAGAGTTTGGCTTTGATACCACTTGTAAGTCCAAGTGACTACGATAATCTAGAGGGGGTGAATAGATTATCTCCATTTTCTCGATAATGCCCTCTTTTTCGAATCAAACAAGCCAAAACAAGAATGTAGGTGCGCGAAGTAAACAACCACCGTCGATTTATAGAGGCTCAACCCACCTAGGTCTACCACCCCAGTATCTCCGGGATGGATTTCAAAAAGAAAAAAAAATATTAATTACCACAATTAATACAACATCACCTTACAACACCTCTTTGGAGATTACCACAATCTCCCTTGAAGATGACCACAGTCTTCTACGGCACCTTGTGAAGATTACCACAATCTTCAACCTTGAAGAACACCAAATTCTTCAACACCTCAAAAAGCACCAAACTCTTCAATAAGAAGATAAGATTACCACAATATTCTTGCACCTAACACCTAGATCACCCACGTGTGTTCTTACCACAAGACCACTCACAAGGATATCTTGTGTTGAATGATGACCACAATTCAAGATTACAACTCGATAATGAATAATACAATTTTGGGTGCAAGTGTAATCAAGAATCAAGCCTAGACCTCAAGATGTGAAAGTGTAAGACCTTAGGCTATTACAACAAGAATATAGAAAATGAAAGAACAAGTATTTGCTTTGAGTGTATCTTGTTGTGTTGTATCTCAATTTGGTTATTTGTTGCTACAAAACTTCCTCTATTTATAGGAGATGATTGATTATGGATAGGCTCCTCTTGGGGATTGAGAATCTACAGAAAAATACAATTAAAATCAAGAATATAGCTGTTAGAAATTAATCCCACAATTTAAGGAAGAACTGTCTGCTGTCAACGGCTAGAATTTTGCTGTCAAAACGATAGCGCGACCAGTCGCGTAGAAATAGACGTTAGAACAAAAAATCACATTTTAACACAGGGCGACTGGTCGATGGGGGGTCCGACCGGTCGACTCCTGTGTGGACCGGTTGGGCAAGAATACAAAGCAATACAGAGAGTAGCCAAACCTTCAGACACCGGTCGACCTGTGGTCGATCGGTCGACCACCAGGTCAACCAGTCGACCTCCTGTATTTTACTTCAGTCCCGTTTGTGTGTTTCAACACACATCTTCAGGTACGGGTTGCCCTATAGGGTGACCGGTCCAACACGAGATAGATGTGTTGTCCAATTTTTATCGAAAATAAATTTCAAGAAATACTCCGAAAAATTAGTAAAAATATTTTAAATCGATCGGGAGTATTTGGACAACATTTTGAAACATTGGTTTGGTGTAAAAACGCTTCAAAACAAAATCATCAAAATCATGATAAAAACATTTATCAAACAAATACTCTCTTTAATCCACAAAAATATTGTCCACGTCTAAGTCGCGACAATACTGGATAATTTGTCTATTTTCATGCTAAATTAGCTAAACTAAAGTTGGTGAGTTTGGTCTAAACACATTTCAATAAATTGTGCAAACAATAAGGTACTGATCTAAAAATATTATTCTGGATCCAAAGTAATATTTATTATTTTCTTCAATTCAATGAGATCGAAAATTTGCCACCGAGGCTAGTAATCATCTCCCACCGAATTGAAGATCACAATAAAAATTACTGATCCATGAATAAAATTATCAAAGTCCATAGATATATCATACATGCATCCATGCGATATAAGTAATTACGAAAAAAAATATAGTCCACATGGGCGACATTGACATATGGTGCATCATGTGGAAATAATTTAGACCTATGGTAGTAAAACAAAAATATACTCGGAAAATTGATGTTACATAGCCTCAAAAAATCGGCTCAGTAAATACATGCCTCGAAAAATAAAAAATATACATATTTTCGAGGCCTACTACATCAATCTAAAAAAAGTAAAAGAAATAAATTAAGATATCAAATTACCACCATTTTCAAATATTAACTCCCACAAATAATATTAATATAAAATAGTAAATATTCAAATACATGAGCACCCGTATGTCAATGTCCATTCATTCCCAACACATGATAATTCATATCACATCAACAAAATTAATTGCAGCACAAAAAAATTGCATACACATAAGCAATTAATAAAGCATGCAACTCATAAATTAAAAATCACATAGAATATTTTTGCTTGCACCTCAATGCACAAAATATATAAATATTTTTTCACGCACCTTATGCGAAAAATAATTTCATGCACCAATGTACAGAAATAATTTTCCCATGCATCACAATGCACAAAAAAATTAATTTGTTGCAAACATCTTAATGCGCAAAAAAATAATTTTCTTTCATGCAACTAATGCGAAAGAAAAATATCATTGCTACATATGTGCAATAAACAATTATTGCGAAAGAAAAATATCATTGCTACATATATGCAATAAACAATTATTCATGCGTCATATTGCAGCAGAACTGTCGATCCACATAGCCAGGATTAAGCTCGTCTACATACCTCCGTTTGATCCATGATTAAGCCATCTACAAGCCTCCTCTTGATTGAATCGCGAGCAACGAACAAACCCCATAGTTTGGTTGAACCACGTCAGAATCACGAACCGCCTTTCTCGTTGGTGTAAATAATTACTAGAATTATTTACTTGGATGTGCACACATTAAACCCTTGGAGACTTTGGTGATACTCCAAAAAGAAAATCGTAGAGAGAAATTTTAGGAGAGAGATAATTCTTTATATGTGTAGGAGATGTTCTAATTACTTAGTCTGATTGTAGGGAGAGATATCAATATATATCTCAATCCCTTGTATCAGTTAGAGTCCTGATGTGAGAGGTTTCTAGATAAACCTCATCTAAATAGGACTCCCTATTATCTCAAATATGGATGCAGCCTAATTGCACCCAATAGTGTGAAAGCCCTCATTTTCTGTCACATGTTTAGTTCATGACATTGTTACACCTACTTAGATCCAGTCTCCATTCAGAGACCTTAAGGGGATCATGTCAGTTTTCCAGCCGATAAACTTAACAGGGCATACTTCGGCAAAGACCTCACTAACATGTATACAAAGCTTCAATTTGCCTAAATTTATTAACAAAAATGGATATAATCAATTATGACCATATCAGGCCCAACATGCTTCCATAAAATTTAAATATCCCTTAAAATTCATACATTTCTTTGACTGAAACAGCTCCGGGTGAGATGGTTCACAACACCACCAGTCGGAAAATTGTTTTCCTTAGACCATTTGACAAACGACACAACCGTCCAACTTCAACCTTTGGGAAATATGATCTACAAGTTATCTGACTCCTTTAGAAACTACTCAGCACAACATTAGTTCGTTTCCTACTCCAAGCGTAGAAGATAATTATTTAAAGGGATAAATTAATAAGACATTTGAACACATGTTAAAACAAAAGGCTATGATTTTTTATAAGGTGTGTTGTACAAATTTGGCTTTTTGGAACGTTGTTCGGTTTTTGTTATAATTATAGGATTTCCTCTTACGCTGAAATCTCCAGCATGTGAACTGAAACTTTCTGCTACGTTGGGATTAGCTGGCGGTGGTGGTGGTCTTGGATTTTGGTCACGAGTAACCAAAGCTGTAGATCCATCCCCATTATTCATCTTTAAATCTATAATTACTAATCTTGCGAAGGATTCAGAAAGGTCATATAGATCTTAAAGATAATCTTCTTCATATCCATCACTTTTGGTTTGTGACGAATTTTCCTCGATGATAGCAATAAGCTTTTCATCTTCGTAACGCTTCATACAACTTCGGTTGGTTTCCCGATTTGGTCCAAATAAGGTACCGTTTTGAAAATTATACTCTTCTTTCCTCCAGTTGAACTTGGTATGCCCTCCAAATTCTTGACTCATTTCTGAATATCACGAAGGATTTCAAGACTCTTCGTTTGATATTTTGTCATCGTCTCCATTTGGGTTTGAATCTAATGAACTTGTATTTGTAAATTATTATGGCGATTGCCATAATTCTGCATCGTCTTCTGGACTTCTCTAAGATCTTGAGAGAACTTAGATGTGTATGAAAGTATCTCGCTCCATTCTGGTTTTCCATCAGGAATCATGATTTTGATTTTGATGAACTGCTTCTTGATGATTTATCAGATCCACAAGTAATGTCTGATTTATCATAAGGTAATTTAGATAATACCACTTTTTTTTCCGCATTGTCTCATGGTCTCCCTATCGGCTCATGCGATCTCTTTTTCAATATATTGATTATCCCAACATATTATTCTTTCTTGGTGTTCTTGTGCATACATCGCCAAAATTTAGCGATACCTCCTGAAATGTATACATCTTGGACAATTGTCCAGCTCCATGTTCTTGGAGATAATTCTCCTCACCAAAAGTTAATTATATAAAAATAATAATTATAACTTAAAGTTCTTAATAAACCTAGCTCTGATACCATTTTGTGTTAGCATTCTAAGGCAAATTGAGGATTAAGATAGATATGAGAAATCAAGGACCAAAAATGCAAGAATTAGGACTTATGGGACCAAAAATATAAATATATAATTTTGGGACTATTTTTACAATAAAATGAATCTTATGGGAATATTTCTCAATATAGAGACTAGAATCGCAACGCAGAAATTCCTGTGGTACCAGTTTTGCAATTAATATTTGCAAAAACAGTCTTGAAAACTTAATTTTGCAATTTTTTTCCTATATATCTCATTTCTATCATTATACTCAATTTTCTTAAAATATTCTACGAAAAACTGTAAGTTAAATTTATAAAATTATTTAAATCTTTCAAATTCAATAAACAGAAAACTTTAAGTTAAATTTATTACATTTATGTAATTAACCTTCAGCGAGGAGAATTATTTCGGAGAAAATAGATCTGAACGAATGTCCAAGATGTATTTCTTATAGGAGGTGTTGGCGATTTACGAATAAGATACGCATACCGAGATTCCTGCTTTGCTAAGCAACGGGTCGATATTTCCACCATCTTTAATCGAACTAGTGAAGATCTTGGGTTAACAACATATTGTTGTTTGGAACGTATACACGTTAACTTACTACTTGTTCACATCAAATTAATATAATCACATTATGACATTCCAAACCCTACTCTTCAAAGTTGAATGTATTTAAAATAGTTGAGATTGTGATTTCAATACTGATAATAAAACTTTTTTGGTCCTTGCATATTGTAGGATGAGCCCATATGGACTAGTTTGAACCCATTTCTTGGGCTTTCTCTATGAACATACATTGGCCCTCTTTGTGTCCGATCCTTCATAGGTAAGAATGTAATCAACTCGCACACATTGCTTCCACACATAAATCCTTTTCAACTTATTTTTTTTTTGTCTTAGGTTTCCACTTCGCCGGACTAATCATATCCCAAGTTCTAAAGGAACGTGAATAGCAGGATGTACCTCGACTAACCTCGGATTCCAAATAATGTTTATACACTTCTGGGTACAAGGAGTCAAATGCCACACTGCCCCCGTGAGCCTCCCGATGAAGCCGGTTTCCAATGGGATTCGAACCCCCATTTTTTTTCTTTTTTGATAACTCAACTTTCAGGCTTACGTCTGATTATGCCTGAGGACAGTAGTTTCGCAGTTTCGGCCCCTCATCGCTGTCACCAAGGTAAATCGCAGGATGTGCAGGGGCTAGCCAGTGTTCTAATGGGGTCTGTTGATGTACAATCAGGTCCTCCCAGGTAAAGAGAACAAGTATGCCCGATCCCCCAAGGTCTAATCATAATTGATCTCCCCCCCTGTTCGCCAAAAATATTTTGGTTCATACAACTGCAAGTGTACAGTGTAGTTTATAGAAAATGGCAAGCAAGGTTGTATTCCTCAAGGATTGATATTCGAAACACTTAGGCTATAATAACATCGCATTCCAGTTTTATTGAAACGACCGAAAATCAAGTTATTTAATCTAAGAAAAATCGAAAATAAAGAAAAATAAATAAAAATAAATTTGCAAACCCCACAAGTATTTTCAATATCTTTAAGAGCAACCTTAGGCACATAATCTCAACATGCTTCTTCAATATTAAATGCGATTAAAGTTTTAAAAACCAATTCATGCAATTCTATGGGTTCAATTCCTAAGTTAGTCTACTCTCCCTTCCGGGAGGTGAATAAACAGTTGATTAATAACAATTGTAGGTCTCCCGACTAATTATTACTAACTCCCAAAAGATCTATGAATTGAATGACTCCCCACAAACAGTTGTAGGTCTCCCGACTCGTTACATCCATTTATGTCTGAATCTGATTTCCGTCTTTGTTAGAACTCATTGTCCGAAATTTGTACTAACAAATATGACATGCTAATTATTGATCAGATAAAAAGCAATTAAAAAATAAGCACTCGAATTCATAAAATAGAAAGCATGAATTAATTACGAAAATAAGTAATCATATTTAATACAAATCCACGCTTTCGATTATACCCTAAGATCCGAAAAATATGTCAAACATTGATTACAAACTCATAGATAAATTCGAATCAATATTATGACATCATATAAACACGACAAGAGTTCTTAGACATAGAAAGAAAACCCCTTCTTGTCGGGATGGATTCCCCCTAAGCCCTCGAAGCTCTTGTGCTCCCTAGATGCGAAAGTCTTGTGGTGTTTTTCGCGACGCGACCTAGTCTTTTGCTCTCTCGAAGCTCTTCGATTCCTTTGTTCTGTGTTATTTGATGTGTTTTCTCCGTATAAAGTGATGTATTTTCGTGCAAGCCTTGGGTCCCTTTTATAGATGCTTGGAGAGATCACTTGTAGAGTTGGAACGAAGCAAACTCAAAAACGTCTTTGAAATAGAGTCTCACACGGCTAGCCGTGTGGCACCCACGGTATGTGGTCCTCGCTTCACTCTTTCTCACATGGGCGTGTGAGTCCGCACGGCAGCCGGGTGCGATGGCCTCCCTTTCCCACATGGTTGTGTGACTTCACACGCCGCGTGTGGGCCTCGTCCTCTCTATTTTTAATCCAACTTCACACTACCGTGTGATTTTCACAAAGACTTCCACACGGCCGTGACACCATACGGTCCTACTGTGAAATGTTTTTATCCACTTTTTTTGTCGTTTGATCTTCTCTTCGCATTCGTTAATCTTAGTCGGGCATTCCAACCGATTTTTCTTCATTTTAAGCTCCGCTTCCTGCAAGAATTACAAGAATACGCATGATCATGCCCTTTTAAGGAAACCAAGTAAAAACATAGTAAAAATCGTGTGCAAATGTATTAATTATATATCATTTTAAACCTCAAAATACACGTATATTTTACACACATCACCCCCGAATCGAACCTTTGCGGATGCTATTCAGTATGAGTTCCCACCAATCATTCACCAGCTCGCATATGCCTTGGGGGGCATGTAGATGGTGTGTGGGTTTGAACCCACGACCTCCACCCCACAAGAGCCATAAGTCCCTTCACTACAACATAAATGAAATTAGGTAAGACAAAATTGTAGCACTTTTTACATAAGACACATTATGTAACGCGTGTTTGTAATACTTTTAACATTACAATTTTGTATAATACTTTTGCAGCACTTTATCAATATGTAACACTTAGATGTAACAATTTTAAATAACACTTTTTTTTATTTCTTTGGTAATACAAATAGGTTTCACTTTAATTAAACAACACTCTAGGTAACATTATATTTTATTAATTGTAACACTTTTTTGTCTATATTTTGGTAACACAAAATTACATCGCTTTCATTAAATAATGCCAACAATTTATTTAATTAATTGATATAACAAAATAAGTGAAGACAAAAGCAGTTACTAAACATAAAAATGTAGACGCCATGTACTATTTTTTTATTGATTTTTTGTTTTCTTTTTACATAGTCTTTTTATTTTGTTTTATTTGTTTTTAATTTTTTACGGAGACAATTAATTTCGTTGTAATACCGTGAAAATTCCGTAGGCAAATATTATATTATTATTATTTTTAATTTTAACCGACGGAAACCAATTTTATCGGTAATTTTTTTTTTTTGCACTTTTTTTGAAATTACTTACCAGCGAAAACTTATGATGATGATGTAGGTAATTACTTAAGAATTTTCTCTGTTCGTAAAACTTTTTCATTACTTATTTATTATTTTTGTTTTTTACTTTTTAATATGTTGTAATATTAATTTCATATTTTTAGGTTTTTTTTATTTTTATAGATGGAAAATTAATCAATCGATAATTTTGTTTTATATTTTTTGTATTTTTTATTTTTATTATGTCCTTTAATATGATATAATATGATTTTTAATATATATTATACAATATAAATTTTAATATATATAGTGTATAATATTATTTTTTAATACATATATTATATAATATAATCTTTACTACACAAAGTATATAATATATACATATAATATAATTTTAATATACATATGTGTGTGTATATAAAATAATGCAAAAGTTGTAATAAAAATCAACTTAGTTTAATGGCAATTTGCCACCTCCACACATAATCAGTGTCTTGGGTTCAAGTTCTTTGGGGTCAAAAATGATAAAGTGCACACAAAAATGCTACATATGGGGTCAAAAATGATAAAGCACGCACAAAAAGTCTTTAATAAGATTCATATGTAACACTTTAAAAATATTTTTTTCTAAGTTTTACAAAATAGAAAATGCGTTCTAAAAAAATGTTACATAAGATTAATATATAACATTTTAGAAGTGTTTCTTCAAAGTGATACAAATAGAGAACTTAACGTAACACTTAGAAAAAGTGTCACTAAGAACTATTAAAAGTGATACCTTAGACTATATAGGTAGCACAGACAAGTGTATTACCACAAAAAGTGATACGTAATGTCTATAATAACATTTTATAGCTATTAAATAACATTTTTTAGGTGTTACTTTATGTCACTTATGTTGTAGTGTTTGTGGTGGCCACGTGGACTAACAATAACCTTACTTTCAGGCCAAGCTGTCAAAATATTACTATTCTCACTTGTTTTTCGGATAACAGTTGAGATCTCCAAACACAACATAAATTCACAATTTAATAACAATAATGCAGCTCTATTGTGGTGGAATCGGAACAGCTCACAGCTTGTGGCTTAACTGCAGAGCAGACATTCAGTACTAAAAATAATGACTAGTTTCTGCCCAAACTACTGCCCTTGGTATGAGCATAGTAAAGGAAAACGAAAAAATCGAAAATAAACAAAATAAGTAAATACTTGAAACCTAGGCAGAATATCTGCCAAAACTACACAAGCGCTAAACAATGTTTCATTTCCTGGTAAAATACACAAGAATGCCGTGTTACAAAAGATTCATATATTTATAATAGAGCATATATATATATATATATATATATATGTCAGCTTTAAATAACTAACTACGTGGGGGGCTTGAGGAATCGGCACGATTTATTCGTTTCTTCCTATATCTCCATGCAACTTGAATTCGTCTAGCAGCAAGTCCTCTCCAGTAAGGTGATTCATACCTGCAAAAGTGTGTCGAATAAACTTATGCTTTTAGAGAGTAAAATAGTTGAGCATCAGAAGTTGGTAGGTAATATTCGCATGTAGAATCAGAAATTGAGAGTGTTTTGTGAAAAAGTTGTAAAAGTGCTTATTTGTTTGTAAAAGTCAAACTAGAAGCAGAATCAGAAATTTAAAGCACCCATCTCCCTGATTTTAGATTCTGATTAAATGAAACAAAATTAGAAACACAAGTTGGTATTTGTAAGCACTCCCATTATAACATCTCATAGCCAGGATAACTAAATTTGGATTTATTTTTGCATCATTATGCAGCGCAGACATGCGAATAGTAGTCGAATATGTGGATTTTTAATCGCAAACATATTTAAGTGTAATATAATAGGCTGCCATGTTATTCTCTGTACTATGGTAGCACTAAAAATTGCTGGGACAATGCCCCCTACATATTTTCTTAATACTCAATATCAGGCATTTTGCGAATCGATTTGACAAAAAAGAAATTACCGTATGGCCCCCTGAACGCGTGGACTTCTCAAGAATCTTGAAAAAACACTAGTCACTTCTTCAAGATCTGCAGCTCGCAATACAAACGCTTCGACATTTGTTAAGCATCTTACCAGCCTGTTGCTCAACAATCTATGTCCTGGAATCCTTATTCTTTTTCCATCTGAAAAATAAGAGAATAGTGCTTATTTTTTCACTGTCAGAAGGGGAAAAGTAGTTAGTTTTGGAAGTTATTGTTAATGGTACGTATCAGAAAGGGATAATTACAAATGCTACTCTTTAAATTCGAGGTAAATACAAAAAACCCAGAGAAGTTTCAAACTACTCCTAATGTTTGATTATGTGTTTTTTAAGGGGTTAACTGTAATATTTCTATAAATGTAAATGGAGTATTTTGGAAAAAAAAACCTCATGAAGGGAAATATGTAAGATATCAAATCTCAAGGGGTTTTATTGTAATTTTGAAACTTGTCTGTGTTTTTCTGTAATCACCCCAAACCTCAGGGATGGTTTTTGTAATTATCCCTAATAGAAAAAGAACACATTTTCCTAAGACAGTGGGGATCATTTTTCCGAGGACTGCATTAGTATTTTTCCATTGGACAATCGAAAATGAAAATGGTGTTACATTATTACAGGCCATATAAGAAAGACAGCAAACTCGAGTTCTACCAGCCGACAAGAAAAGCGTCGATTTGTAGTTTTACCTTTATTTACAGAAGAGTGTTCAAGGCACCAAGTAAGAAGTTCTTCTCCACAAACATCCCCTTCAGACAATGGAACAACAATCAGATCTTCCCCAATGCTCTCCATTTTTCCCGAATTATAAACACCATTTTATCAACAAGACCACCGCGAATAAGGTTTTGCTGCCTTTGATATATGTTTTGGTCCTTAGCCTCTGACATATAGCATCTATGATAGGTTCATCCAACAGTTGAAATATTCGGACCTGTAAACGTCAAGATGAACAAAATTCATCAGAGAGAATCTGAACTCCTTTGGATCATTATGGTGCTCCGCACTAGGAAAAAAATGATTTTATGGTAGTTTTTGTAATAAAACATACTTTCTTGACGAATTTAAAAAGATGACGCCTTATTTCTCTTTGAAGGTCTTCTGGTAAATTCTCCATTAGCATTTCTTCGTTTACTCCCCTAGTGGCCGCCCAATTAAAGCGTTCCGAGTCTCGGACTTGCCTGCATGAAAAAGGCATCATACACACCCACTACAAGAAAAAACCAATTTACATACCGAAAAATTTGTAAGGAAGTATTTAGATATTTGTAAAGTGTAGTTATAAATCATTGTAGGTAAATATTTACCAACAAAATCTAAAATTATTGGTAAATACCTACAATATTTATGTCAGTAAATTTAAAAACTATTGGTGATTTGTCGGTATAGTTTGGGGGAATAGATTATTTCTTTTATTTGTCGGTATTTTGTAGGTAACTGTAAGATTTAATGAAAAAATGATTTTTGACCGTAAATTATGTCGGTAAACTGGAACTTTTTGGTAGTGACACATGCAACTACATTATATCAAATTTGGGTCCATCACAACTGAAAAATCAAATGAAGATACTAAAATTTATTTCTTATCAGCTTGAATAATTGCAGGCTTCAATTTTATACTTCTTTAGTCTAACATGGATATGCTGAACTCTTAGAATCAATGGAATAAGACATCGACCAAAGAGGTATGCGTAGAAACAATTATTTAATTTGAACCGAAATAGAAAGATGAAACATTAAAAAAATATCATCACTCAGCAAAAGAAATATGGAACCTTCTGAGTTCTTCAGGCAAACGACGATGGCTCATCCACTGCTCGACATCACGTCGTCTTAAAGACATTTCTAACCTCCTGAAGGAAAAAATGAATATAAAGTACACTAATCAAAGCTAGATTTTCAGTTGAGAAGATAAAAAATAAACAATGCACATTAGTAAACTGGATAAGAGTGTGTTGTGTTGTGTTGTGTGGGAGAAGTCAATTACTCTTATCTAAAGCATAAACTAATTAGAAGAAATGAAAATGTAAATTCCAGCAAATTTAATGCGAATGCAAAGAAAAGTCACATGTATAGATTGAGACTAAAAGTTCTACCTGCGTCCGAGAGCCTGGAGAAAATTCTGCATATTTCCAATCAACAGAGCAAAAAGTAGGAGGCCTACCCCTATGATGGCCATAGTGAAAAGAACTTCCCACACAAAATAGCTTGGAACTTGATTTCCAGCAAGGGTACTAATTTGCTTAAAAAACAAACACAAGATGGATTTAAATTAGTGAACTAAAACATAAAAAGGAAAGTACGACATAACTTATCATGTTAGAATGAACTTAAATGGCATGTAAATCTATGTTCAAGGCAAATAAAAGAAATTTACTCATGCTACAATCTAATGTCCCTCAAGTAAAATTTTGTGAGAAATCGAAAAGCACAGAATCAACCTTTTATGCTTTTTCTAACTCCATTTCCATAAAAAATAAAATTAGTTTTATCAAATAACGGTACCTGGAACCCCCAAAACAACGAGTAGACGTATCTTGTCACTATACTTGTGTGTGTGGTTAGATTGACTGCATTTTGATATATTCCAAAGTCAAAACCATCTTTCCCAAAACAAGCAGTTGCATTTACATTGTTTTTCCAAAGCTCCCATGTGGGATCAAGCCTGAATCTCTCATGTCCATCTCCATGGCCGCAATCGAGGAACTCCATACACTTTTTGATCTTGCTGTCACGACAGGCATCTCGAAAGCATTGGTTGACCCTCTACATATAGAAGTAAACTAAGATAAAAATCAAGATCCCACAAATGCAAAGCCACAATCAAGGGGCGGAGCCAGAAAAAATTTGGGGCAATACACGAAAGTGGGGTAGGCCGGATAAAAAATTATCAGAAAATCGTATAAATTATAACTAATTTTTTTAAAAAAAAATTCTAGTGTAAAATTTAAAAAAAAATATGGGGGGTGGGCTATGGCCCAGGCTGGCCCCCTCCCTCCGCCCTTGGCCACCATGATGTTGCTCTTGATGTATTGACAAGTGTCGCATGTTTATGAGAATAAGGGAGTATATTTGCAAACAATTAAAAGAAGTGATTTTCAGCTTTTGGCCAAAAAAATAAATAGTTTTTAGTGGTTTCAAATGCCAACTTCTGCTTCTGATTCTACATAATTTAATCAAAATCTAAAAGCAGGGGAATGGTGCTTTAGATTTATGATTCTGTTTCTAGTTTGACTTTTGCAGGCAAATAAAGCACTTTTACAACTTATTCACCAGACATTCCCTTTTAACTTAATCAAGTTTTATCTTCTATTTGCAAACGCTACCAACTTATGATTCTAAACTACTTTTCAATTATGTTACAATAAATCACTTTCTCTAAAAGCATAACTTTTTGCAAACACTCCCTAAAAACACCAATAAGATAAAGAACCATCAAAATTTTCGGAGGAACCAAATGAATAATGCTTTTAAACTCGAAAACTGACCTGTAGGCCAAAGAGATACCAGCATGAGCCAACCACATGGCTAGCTAAAACAAAGGTAAGAAGATTTATGACAAAGTTCGCCCAGGCGGACTCAAAAATGAAGCCAGTTGGAGACGGACCAGCAACCAACGGTAAGAATCTGTATAGCCTGGGAATATACTGAACAAGAATGGCTGCTCGTAGAAGATTTTTGCATAATTTGCACCAGATGCTCCCACGGAATCAGGTAGGATCAATAATATAATAATCTACAGAAAGCAAATAATCCACTTTTAGTAGCTTTCGCATTAGTTTGGTAAAATTTGACCACTTAATATAACTCATGGAATCCAAGAAAAGAAATTGGCCACATTCTAAAATGTCCTATACAGTGATCACAACATATATAATCATGCAGCAGAAAGGTAAGGGCAAGATAGATGCTTACTTGTGGCAGGGGCAGTACAACAAAGAAATCAATGATAAAATATCCAAAAAGATAATTCCGGGCGATTCTTTTAGGATCGTCAACTAAATCTCCAGCTCCCATGACTCTAGATTCAGGAGCAACATAAGCTAGTCTGAACTGCAACATGACGGTATATCTTCACTTGTTAAAAATGTGATAGACAAATATCATTATATAATCTTTCTTCACATGGTAATTATCTATGATGCTCAGACCCTTTATTTCAGGAGGTGTATCCGTGTCGACCGCGACACGACACGGACACGTGTTAGATCCTCCAAAAAAAAAAATTGGGCACGCCACTTTCATCATTAATCTAGTCTGATGTCATTTTGGTGCTTTTGGTTGATGTTATTTTATTCAAGATGGCTTATTTTTCTTTTTTTTTTTTCGTCACTTTTGGGACATGCAAGTTTAATATGTTTCAAGTTTTAATTATTTTGTTCAAATTACATATATTGCGTATAAATGTCGTATTAAAAAGTGTAATATTATATCCAATATATATTAAAAGAATCTCAATTTTTTTTGGCCGTGTCCCCGTGTCGGTGTCCAAAATTTGGGTCCTTTTTGGCGCTGTCCTAAATTTTAGACAGAAAAATATCCGACACTAGGATAAGTACCAGTGTCTGACACCCCTGTCCGAGTTCAAGCAACATAGGTATTTACCATATGCTCTATAAGAGAGTAATAGAACAAGACAAAAATCTTCACCCTCATTATTATCCAAAATTGGAGTAGCAAAAACAATAACAGAAGGCTGCAACACAATTCCGAGTGAATACATGTACCTGAAGGAGGATATGGATCAAGTAAATGAAGTCAGTCATGCTCCTCAAGACGACAATTGTTGTTGTCATGGGCCAATTTAATACTATGCACTTGTTATCCTGGGGAAGATAGTGTCATTAAAGTTGAGACATGAGAGTTTGTTCATCACCTTCTGAATTATAGATGAAAAATGTGGGCAGTAACTTCAAGGATGAAAATTAGCAGAGATTATTAGAATGGCATCAGTTGAAAATATTATAGGTAAACTAGAAGAGAACAGTTGCATGCACCATATTTAGAAGCATTGCATGTGAGCATCCGAATAATCGAGAAATTATTAATTTATCAATTATAGAGTGTATTTACGACTCAATAAATATACACTTAATCAGCCAAACATTTAGGCCAATCTAGTCAATTGAATATGAATTAATCCCAGTGTATTAACAATTCGATGAACATATATTTGAAAAACAAAAAACTTGATTGCATTGCACCAATTTATTAATTGAATATAAACTAATTCAAATGTATTTACAATTCAATGAAATACATTTAGTAAAGATTCATCTTCTTTTACCAACTTAATCAATTGAATATGAATTTAATCTACTAATATACATTACATAAAAAAATAAATTCATTGTCTTGCATTAACTTAATTAAATGTATTCAACGAATTAAATTAAAATTAGTATTTACATGAACGAACATACAGTCTTCCTGTATTTCATAGTTATTATTACAATTGTTACACATTTCTAGATGTTTAATAAACTATAGTTATTGATATCTATGAAGTTTCTAAGAAGATAAATGACATATTTCTAGAACAATATCGAAAAAATTCGATCTAGGAAGTATTTGAACTGTTTGTTTCCTAGATATCTCTATATATAATTTAAAGTAT
>JABTTQ020001793.1:0-83393 GCA_016081115.2 Rehmannia glutinosa | reverse complement strand
ATTAATCATATGATTGGCTATAAAAATCTGCATTTAATGCGGGGAATTAAATGCGGTTTGACGTCTTAATTTGAACCTTTGATCTCGATCAAAAATTCAAAATTCGTGAGAACCTGTCCTTTCATAACCCTTATATATGCGGTTTTGAGCTTCTTCTCTACTCGAACTGTTCATCTTCAAAGAAAAGGCGAAGCAAGTTCTATTCTCTCTAAAACCCTAAGTATACTCAAGCTTAGTTCTTCGTTTTTAATCGGTAAAACTCTCTGAAAATGGCACCAAAGATCGACTACGTTAAGCTCTCAAAGCAAATCCACTTAGGATCATCCGTAGACTTCGAAGGAATGGTGAAGCAGGGTTATGATGAAACCCTTGTTAAGAAGATCGTTGAAATGATAGAAAAGTCAGGTCTCAAGGCCTTTCTAACTATGGAATACTCTCACACTTACCTAGAAGAGGTAGCAATGTTCTATGTCAACGCGGAGGTGCGGGACGGAAGAAATCAAATATTCTCCCACAAGAAGGACATCAAAATAAGTGCTAAGGACCTTGGCCGAAAGTTAATCGCTTTCGCCTCTCGGCTAAAGGAGATACATGAGGCCGATGTAGACTTGGTCACGCATGGAAAGAAGTAGCCAAAATCGAAAGTGTGCTACTAAGGTAGTCTACACACCGAAAGAAATCAAAGGACGACTACCATAAGTTGATGGATGTCGCTCTCCAAATGTGTAGATATGATGTTTGGCGCTTCAACCGGTATCCAAAAACTAAGTCGATCGTCATAGGCTGCGATCATGCAGGGAAAGAAGGTTAATTGGGCCGAAGTTCGCCTACAATCAGGACTCGCCAGAATGTTTTGAACAAGACCTTCAAAGAAGATGGTTCCTTTGGATGTTCTCTTGGATATGGCCTTGTGATTGGCCATCTCTTTAGAAGTGAAGGGTATTGCCCTTTGTCATGGCAAACCCTTCCATGTGGAAAAAAAGATGTTTAGGGCAAACCTCTCGGTGCCCAGGAGAAGAGACCCCATGCCAAGAGGATGACAAGTGAGGGGAATCAATCGACCAAGACACAAACAACTACCCTCCTCCAAAGAAGAAAAGTCGCCCTGCTCGAGAAGAAGAAGGTCGCTGCCCCTTCAGCTAAGAAAAAGGATGCACTGCCCTTGCCCCTGAGTCCTCGCCGTGCAGGTGCGACCAAGTCACCCCCTGCGCAGCCCGAGACTCCTGCCCCCAGCCGAGAGACCGAGAAGGAACCTCAAATTCCTTCTCCAAAGATAGAGGAAGAAGAGGACTGCCAAGATGAGAAAGCAAATGCCTCTAAGAAAACCCAATAGCGTTCATCGTTGACGAACCGGAGGATATTGAACCCGGAAGTTCCTCCGAGGAAGAAAAGATTGTTCAAGCGATCTAAACTTGAGAAGAAAGAAGGTCAATCTTCTACCGAGCAAAAAAAGAAATTAAGATAATTCATTCAGAAGAAAGCGGTCTCTGGTGATTGATGAACCCGCAAAGTCACCGAGGCGTCAAAGAGAGACCTATCGGAAGACAACAGCTTATATCGACAACTAAGGGAAGTAAAGCGGCGAGAGACAACTCAAACTACGATTGAAAAGTTGTCTCTCCACCCCACTCGTGCTTTCGGGCGAGGAGGAAAGAGTCTCTTGCCTTCAATTCCTAAAAAGGAGGACAAGAAGTCAAGGATAATGATGATGATATAATCATGTACTCTCGATCGTATCCGGACATCCGATGCCTGCGAGTGGAGGGCATGGAAACTTGATCACTCAGGGGGCCCTTGATGAAGAAAATTGCATGGATATTCTTCACATCATCAGGAGAAAGAAAAAAGAAAAGCGGTTGAGGAAGAACAAACACTTGAGAAAGCCAAGATGTGTGAGTTTACAGTTCTCACGACCACACTCATACACATCTCGATGGGTTCTCCGAAAGTGATAAGGATCCCACCGCGGCAGAGAAGTCGATATGCGGCGAGGCTCAGAGGAATCCACGCTAATGCAAGAGCAGCAATTGTCCGAAGGACCGGGAGAATCGTCTCAATCTCTCCCCGCAGCCGATCCTGGGAGTGACACAACACACGCTTTAGTCGCCGCCGCAGCCCGCCCCCGTCAATCGAGGATGGATCCAAGGGCATCGGGCGATGACACTTTTTGGGCACCCAAGTTGAGCCAACCCACAAGAAGGTGTTTTACCACCAGCCCAGTAATTGAACACTCAAAGGAAAAGGCCGCGAGTCGAGCAGAGTGACCCCATTAGTCACTCGGAATTGGTGCACCAGTGAGGGGAAAGCTCTCTCCACCACAAAGAAATTGGAGGATGTTGTGTAAGACTCAAACTTGCGAGAAAAGAGGCGAAGTGGAAATGCGAGAAAAGAACCACAACAGAGTGACATTGACGGCTCGGACCGATTCGTCTCCCAGCCCCAAGTGTTAACTTCTTTGAAGGCTAATGACACTGTTCTTCAAATCGAGGCACAAGATGGAGATGCCATAGGAGTTAACCCTTTGGGCGGTGAAAGTGCAATCAAGGAGTTGAGACTCCTATGGATGCCATGGTCGAAGACCCTAAGACAAGACAAGGTTGTTGAATGGAATGTAGAAGACCCTGCAAAGGCGATTGAGACCGCCGAAGGGAACACTCGAAGGCCTCGCAGCCCGGTTGAGTCTCGCCGGAGGTATTGAAGGCCTAAGGGGAGGTTGAGACTTCGGTAAGGGTCAAGAGACACGAACATTCCTCCTGTTCAAAGTCTTTGAAATAGAAAATGAGATAAGCGCACTTCATGACTCCCGGAGAACTTAGATATATCATTCTTGGGGTCAAGATGAAGATGAGTCCACTCTGTTGCAAATCCTAAGGATCCAAATGAGGATGTTCTCAAAATAAAGAGCCAGCTAAGTGACAAAGTGGCTCGTACAAAATTTAACTTCGATGATGAGCCAAGTCCACAGGTCTCGTCATCATCCGATAATGCTGATGATACAGCAGAGGAACAGGTCTTCATTTAGAAAAATAAATTGAGACCGAAGAAGCTGTTAAGACAGCTGAGGCTTAGTCACCGGGCAAAGCAATCCAAAAGCCCCAAACCAAACCGAACAACTACGTAGCTCCTCACCGCAACAAGAATGAACGACTACACCTCCACACAGGCTCCCACCGTGAACGTTGCCCGATAAAGCTACCGGCGGCCGAGGCAAATAGATTTGAGTCATTAGGCACCAACCTCGCAAACCATCCCATACGCAGCGCGATGATGCCTTTTCGGGAGATGTTTTTCTTTCAAAGATCCTACCAAAGTTAGAAGAAGAGACCGCCGCTGAACAACGATGATTCACTGTAAGAGAAGATCCAATCATTCCCACTGACACCATTGTTCCAGCAGATTTTGACTTTGATGAAGAGTGGTCTCGTGAATCAAGTGAGACAATCGAGATTCGTGAGGTCTTCAAGAAAATCTATCAAGAGATTGAGAAGATTGAAAGACATCAGGCCTCACTAGACTTAAGACTGGACAACAGGGATGCTACCCTCACAGCCGACTTGAGAGGGATAGTAGTACGGATTAGGGAATGGTCTCAACAGCAAACTGCCATGCGACTCGAACAAGTTCGTTATTTCAAAGCATTATAGGGTAATGCTCGCCTGGAGGCCGACAACGTTGATATCAAGCAAAGGATGCGGGCTTACATCGAAAGGCTACACGAGTCTCACAAGATCGAAATGGAGTCATTGCAAGAATTCCGAGAAAAGAAATTTTGCGCTTAAGAACACAATGAATGAAAAATTTAGCCTCCTCACGGGCCAAATGAAGTTGGTAATAGCCGTCCAAGGCAACTCCGCCTCGAAATTTTGAATAGCTTATGCACCAAATGACTCAAACAACATTCACTCTAAGCGGACTTCGACTTCATGCTCATTGCAGACATGTTCCCCTGGGTCCCTCTTTTCCTTTGATGATGCCAAAAGTGGGGAAGAGGAGTCCCTAAGGAAATTAAAAGAAGAAAAGCTAAAGGAAACTCTGGTGAGGGGGAAAGTTCGTAAGATTTGATGTTGATGATAGTCAAACCCCTCAAACAGGTCAAATTATCTTGCATCCATCCCGAGCAAACTCCCCGTAATCCTACCCATTGAGCACTCTTGTGTGCCAATGTCGAGAAAAGAAAAATCATTGAAGCGGGGGATTGAGAAGTTCCTAAAAAACAGGATGCGATTCGACAATGGATCTCGAGCTAGATCGGTTGAAGAATTCAAAACGCTCGAATCCAAAGGCTATTTCAAGGAATGACACTAGCCCAAGCCTGGATTTGTATCGGGAGAAAGGTCTTGCGTTGTGTGAAGAAGGTGGCAGCGAGACTTCCAAAGCCCATCCACTTAGGTAAGCGGGAGAGTCTCGTGGCAAGACACACCCGGAGGAAGAGAAGAAGTGGTGGTGGAAGAGGTTCCCAACCTCGACCAAAACCCAAGAATGTTGAATATATAGACCCTGAAAAGAAAGAGATGATCTACTGGGCTGGGTATGATGAATTGGCCAATCTAGAAGTGGCAAGAAAGAACGCGGAGACAGAACAATGGCTCGAGAGGAAGCGAAGGGATGATACTTCTAAACGAGCTTATGAAAAGAAGAAGAAAGCTGGAGAAGAAGAAAGAAAAAGAAAGAGAGTTGATGACTTCGAAAGAGCTGAAGAAGAAAGGAGACAGCGAAGGCGTTGAAGTGTTGAAGCGAACCCCTTCATGTATATTACTTATGTAAATACATTTTTGTAAGTCATCTGTAATACTTAGTGATTTTCCTTGTAATTTTTCACTTTGTATTTACTCTTGTATCTTAGCATAGATATGTGTTTTGCTTTGATAAAGAATGTTATGATACCAAATGTAAACAGCTATGTAAATGACAAGAATGCTATGATCAATAAAACGATCTATTCCAAGCATACATTCTTTGTTACTGCATTGTTTGTATGTATCTTTACTGATTATATTTTGGTTGAATGTTTTTAAGTTTTGGCATCATCAAAAAGGGGAAAATTGTTAGGAAATTTATTTTGTAGATTTTGATGATACCATGTAAAACTTAAACTAGAAAGTTGGTACCCCATTTTTCTTGTAATTTGTATTGTAATAGATAGGGAAAAAGTTCTAGTCAAGTCAACTATGCCTAGAAATACAAGAAGTCAATCAAGATCGGTAAGTGAAGACTCCGTTGCAGGACAACCGAGTTTGGCAAAGTAGAAAAGTCAAGAACTCGATGAAGGTGTATCACCAGAAACAATTTGTGTGAAGAGTCAGTCAAGTCAACTCAAGAAACCAAGTCTCAAGTTGAAGTGACAGATGAGTCATCCAAAGATTGGAAGCTAACTCAAGTCACCTGAGGAATAAAAGACTACAGTCAAGTCAAGACAACTGAACGAGATCCGTTGATGAAAGTCAAGAATGTTACTCAGAATGGTAACATGTTAAAGTTGTCAGAGATAAAGTGTTAGTTCCAGTAGTGTGCAAAAGGAACAAACCAATGAGAAGCACTGCGCTAAGTATCAGAAACGCTTCAATGCTGCAAGACATTAAATACGAGAAAATGTCAACATCAAGGACTGCAACAAGACAAGCTAACGAACACAAATGACTTTTGAAATTAGCCTATCTCTTCAACGGGCAAAATTTCAAAAGTTAACTATAAAAGGTTGAGAAAACTAATTGAGAAAAGGTTACCTTGAACACTTGAAATATCAAGCAATATTCAAGCAATTAACTTGCAAATATTCTCAAGTATATTCAAACAAATCCTCAAGCCTGAAACTCGAAGGAAATCGATCCAACACAAGTCATGAAGGAAAGACAACTTCAATTCATTGAAGAGGAAACTTTTGAAGAATCAAAAGGGGTCTACTCTCCAAGGAGGATTATAGGAAGGTTCAAGGTCGAACCCGATTATCAAGTGATTGGAGGGCTTCGTGATCAAATCCAAGAGCTTGAGAAAGTGAGTTTTGAAATGTAGCAAGGCAAAATGCCTTGTGAAGAAGCCGAGTCGCAAGAGAAGCCACACCGACACCAAGTTGTCTCTAGATTGTTCACCATGTTCTAAACTGATCTGTTACATAATGAATTCCTCCAGGAGTTGGAGAAGAGAGGATTAGAAGAATTACCCCATCTTGAACCTCTATAAAAATCAACTGTGTCATTTATTTTTCAGCACATTTATATTTATGCATACTTACATCATATCTTTTGATAAACTCATATTTGCTATCCAACTGATTATTAACCAAGTGTTAAAACAAGCTTAAAATAATTCAAAGGGTGTTAAGTCTTCTCAACATAAAACCAACACACCAAGTTAAAGTTCAGGTTAAAATAAATCGAGTTATTCTATCAACGACTCTATCGAGTCAGTTGAGTGGCTAACTTAGCTGAATAACCAACTTAGTTGTCCCTCAAGGACAAAGCTATTTGAGTTAAATCTGTTATAATTTTAAAAGGACGAAAATCAAAAAGTTGCTAAGGTTTATTCAATCCCCCTTTCTAAACCTTACTCACACCCCCTGGGACCTACACCTAAAATTCAAATAGAAGTAGTTGCACTTTACCATCCAATTTTGTTAAGAATTTAACTTTGCCATCGATCTTTGGGCAATTTTTATTTTGCCATATAA
Source organism: Rehmannia glutinosa (assembly GCA_016081115.2). Lineage (NCBI taxonomy): Eukaryota > Viridiplantae > Streptophyta > Magnoliopsida > Lamiales > Orobanchaceae > Rehmannia > Rehmannia glutinosa. The sequence goes on along the minus strand of JABTTQ020001793.1, from coordinate 76,729 downwards.
ATTTAAGAAAATTAAAAATAATTATGTGTATATACATTTATTTATCTTATTTAATACATAAAAATCACAAAAATAAGTTTAAACAATATTGTGAGCGAATCAAAATATAAAATTTATCATATACCAAATTTATTTTTATATTATATATATTAATATTTTCTCGTATATATTACTTATTTTTGTATTACAATGTATTTTTTTGCATACTAAAATTTAAAAAAAAAAAAAAGTAGATATTATAATTATGATTACAATGTTTATTTTTATTATATTTTTGCAAAATTTTAATTTACCGAAATACCGACCAAATACGGGAAAAAAGTATGGTAAAAGTTTGAGCCGAACAAATTATTTTTGTACAATATCCAAGGCCTGATTACACGATGCATCTTTGAATTAAATTTTACTGTTCAATTATGATTTTTATTCGTTGATATGTCAAAGTGAAATTGTGTAAAGTTCATATGGCAAATTTAAATTTTTTAACAAAGTTCATATGATAAAGTGTAACAACTTCTATTTGAATTTTTTTGGCAAAGACGTTTTGCCCTCAATCGAAAGGGCTCGCGCCGAAATATTACGAGAATATTCCAACGGCGATGGCCGATGTATGGCAAAGTGCAAACTTGGGAAGTATGTATGGTAAAGTATAAAGAAAATTATTTCATATTGTATTTATACTTTATATAATTTTAACTATCATTTTAATACTTAATACTATAATTATTTAAAAATATATTTTAATTATAGCTATTACTAAAATTTATACTATATGATTTTATTATTAGATAATACATCTTAATTTGAAAAAAACATAGTTTGACTCATATTAGTTCTTACATTAATGAATATAAATGTTCAAACTCGACTTTCTTTATTTAATTTCTTTTGTATGAGCATTTTGGGTATTTTGATGTTAATATATTTTATATTATTGATTAATAGTGTATGAATGACTTACAAACAAAAATAATTTAAAACATTAAATAAATATAAATGTACACACAACAAATAAATAAAATTATATTCATTTTAATGAGGAAGTTAACAAATTCGCTATTAATGTTCACATTAGCGAGGAAATTATTAAATTAGTTGCCCATAGTTTATACACATTAGTGAGGAAATTAAACATCCGTTGCTAACAATAGCAAGAAAATCAATAAATTTGTAGCCAACATTAGCGAGAAATTGAAAATTTGTTCGCTAAATTTTGCTTTGAAATTCAATAATTTCCTACCAATGAAGATAGTCACGTGCGCTCTTACAAAGGATTTGGGCGTGCGACAAATATACTTCCTTTCTAAATTCCATATGTGAGGAATCAACAATGTTAGCGCGGAAAAATTTCCCTGCCAAATTACAAATTTCCTGCAGTGAGTCCCTTTTTCCTGTAGTGATCACGTCATTGAACGTGATTCTCACCCCTTAGATCATCATCTCCCGATCGTACATTGTAGCTTCTTTTCAAAAGATTTTCGGTGACAAATTACGTTCCAGACACAGTTGAAAACTTTATAATGCTTGGTTATATATTGCCATATTGGCAATTCAAACTATTTTTTATATGCAATAGTACGCCAAACAACTTATTACTTCATGCACATGCACGGGGTTTTGGTAGAATGATAAGTGAATAATTTGACTTTTTTCATTTTCAAAACACTTTTAAAGGCTACCTTCAAATAACATTTTCACTTAACACATCACGATAGTGCTATCACGATTTGCTAGTACTGAAGTGGCTTTCAATACTAGCACGAAGTATCAACAGCAAACAATAGTTAATAATAAAAGCACGTAACACAATTTGAAAGAATTGCACCATGTAGATATTCAAAATTTTCGAACAGAGTATAGATGTGATCTCAGATGTTATCACATCTATGTTCACATGCAACGGAAATATAAAAACGACTAAAACATAACATGTAAAAATTTATCTATAAGCAAACTAGCTTGTAGATATGCTAGTAGGGCGAAAGTCCAGAGCCGTCTCTGGGGCGGTCGAGGCGGCGCAGGGCCCCCCTCCGCCGAGGGCCCCATCTCCAGTTTTTTTTTAAAAAAAAAAATTGAATGTTTTTGTAAGTGGTATGTAAATAAAGACTGTTAAATGATATTAAAATGCTCGACATCCTGGTGGTTTTACTCTCTCTTCTTACTCATTGACGTCGCGGCTTCAAAACTTTTTTCTTTTTGTTTTTCTTTTTCCTTTCCAAAGTTCAGAGCAGCCCAAATTAAAGAATAAAAGGACTTACCTCAAATTAATTGTGGCCCAACTCAAAGCCAAATCAAAACATCAGATAAAAGAATGGGCACAGAGGGAAGAAAATAAATGAAAAACTCAAAGTAGAAAAAAAAAACAGAGAAAAACAGAGACAAAAAAAGGAAAAAATACTAGGAAAAACAGAGAAAAAACAGGGGCATATATTTTTTCATCTCCAAGAAAATCATCAATCAAAATCCCAAGCAAATATAATTTTCTTTAAGAATTTTTTATCTTTAGTTCTGCTATTTTTCATTAGCATTAATTGTATCAATGTCTATTCTGTTTTGCAATGTGTTTCATTATCTTTTCAATATCTATCTTAAAGTTTCATTATCTTCTTGATCTCTATTCTATTTTACTTAAGAATATTTTATTGGTAGAATAGAACATATGAATTTGAAAACGTTGAAATTGAAATATAAAGTTTCGTTAATTTATGTTTCGATCAATGAAATTATTTTTCTTAACAATGATTAAATAGATATTTTTTAATTTTCATTTATATGGCTACAAAGGGCCCCAAATTTTTCCCACCGGCCCTATAAAACATAGGAATGGTCAAACTTCCAATGTTAAAACATTTGCCTGTTAGAATTAATAGATTAAATCATACCTTAGAATCATCACGAAATTATCAAAAAACAAATACAATCAATCTAGATCGGAAGTGTACCTTAAATCCATAAATCAGAATAACATACACAATTGATACCTCGGAACCATGTTGACGCGTGTGAATCCTTAATAGGCTTAGCGTCTTCCACACCAAAAATCATTTAGGTACTCCATCGATCTCTCTCTAAGATGGGGAAGAGAGAAGAGTGACGATTGATTTGAGCAGGACCATAACCCTAATGAGAGTTAAGCCTTATCTTACTGGTCGATTAAGAGCCCATCAATCCTAATTGATTAGCATTGGATCTTTACACATTGCAAAGTTCATACTCATTAGATATCTTTAGAGCCTTATTAGATTAGACCACTTAATTGGCTCTATTCAATTAGATAGCCCATAATATAATTGTAATTACATATGTAAGTCCACATGGGAAATTAATAAAAATCCCAACTATCTCCCACTTGGACTCATATGTTACTAGAGACAATTATATTGTAAAATCCTGAGTACCGCCGAAAATGCTATCTATCCTTGAGATATTCCCTTAGATACAATCTGGTTCATATCCTATATTAGTGTGAGATAAAAGCGGCTTTCGCTACACTTAAATGGTAACTAGACCCATCAATGGTAACCACATCAATATATTCAATGATATATATCAATTATGGATGTGTAGCATGGAAATCATATGTAACATGATCTCCAACATGCCTATTTCCAACTGGTCCTAGTTTATTCTTTATGACATCATGCATTTTCAGAGTCCAAAACCAAAACTTTATTCTTTATTCTATAGAAGATAATTTCAAAATGTGTCTAAACTTAAAGAACACCAAATTACAAACTCATCGACGAGACCACTGCCGCCCGTTCGCTGGACAACTTCGTTCGGCCGCCAAGTAGACATCCACTGCTGCCCAAATCTGTCATCAGCCAATCCATCGGCCGATGACAATTTCTAAAAGAAACCGTGTCCCCACAATCGTCGACTGCTGCAAATCCGCCATAGCCGGTGATGAGGAAGAAAATGACCCAAGACCGCAAAAAACTAGATCGGTCATCTCGCATCTCGCCCGGCCCATCGCCGTTGTCCTGATTGTGACTGCACTTGCTATCGAAAAATAAAAACGGCCTCCACCCTTTTCTTTTTTTTTTTTTTTTGGAATCTGAAACTTAAAGGGTTGATGGGACCAATTGAAGGGTTCACGGGAACACGCGTGTGACGGGAAAACCGAATCGATTATCGCCATTTGTTTACGTCACATAAATTTGGCTTTCTCACTGCAAGCCTCAAGCCAAGATCCGAATTCTTAAATCTATATTGATCAATCAAGCCTTGAAGGGATACACATGGCTTATATAATCTTAAACCCAGATTCTTAACAAAAACTTAAATCTGAATACTTGATTCATCAAAATTCTTAGAACAGCAACATAATGGCTGTAAAATATTCAATAACATAATTAGAGAATTAAAAGAATTTCTTCTTTCAATTGACCAACAAATCTGAATAAAATCAGACGAAGAACAATAGATTAATTGTTATTGATAATTCAACGTGAGAAGCTCTGATACCACTTGTTAGAACTAGTAAGGTGTACGTGCGTTGCACGTGATACAAATAATATTACGAATTTAATTAATATTAAATTCTTAATTAGATGGAATTTTTATTGATTAATCCTTTTGTATCTACTGTAATTGTCGTTCACGTATTTTTATTTTAATTTGAAATTTGCAAGATTAAAATTAAACTTATACATAATATAACTTAAATCTAAGTAGGTGTAATATGGTTAAGTCATTTTGAAGTGAAAGAAAAACACATACCGAGAACTTATATTATCATTGAACAGACAATAATGGAGATTTAAATACTAAAGAGTAATATAACTAAAGAAAAAGGGTTTTCCATGAACTCATCTTGTATCAATCATTTTCTTGTTTTATTTGTTTGACACCACATTATTCTTTTCGACTTTGAGAATTTTTATACAATTTATTTTTGAACCTTTTTACGAGTGTCTTCATCATCATTTGAAATTTTGATTTCATTGACATCTTCCTTGTATTTCTTTTGTGTTGACATTTGTATTAGATGTCTCTCTTTTTGTCCGTCTCCATAGCGATTCTATCTTTCGAATCACTTGGTTTACAACATTCAATTTTCTATTCACCACTTTTGCATTTTCATTAAGAGCGATCGAAAAAATAAAATCATTTTGATGCTTGGAAGCTTTGGCCTCCTTAATATTTTGGACTCATTTTCTCTTTGATTATATTAATACTTATTTTATAAATGAAGATAAAATAAGCCAATTGTATAATTTAAAATGATCAATATTTTAAAATCCCAAATTGAAATAAATTTATCATTATTATATCAAATAAGTGATTGATGAATGCACAAAATATTTAAGTTCTTTATATCTACAATTCGGTTAAATAATGTTAGTATTTGATGAATGCACAAAATATTTAAGTACTTTATATCTACAATTCGGTTAAATAATGTTAGTATTTGATGAATGCACAAAATATTTAAGTACTTTAAATATGATTAATACATAGGTGTTTTTTTCAACATCTTCCTCATTACATTTATCGCAAAGGGGGATTTTCTTTATTTTTGAAAATTTATGCAACACACTCTTTGCAAGATTCATACCGTAAGGACAATTTGTTTTCCACTTTTTCACCAATTCTTTTGAAATGATAATATATATTCTGTACATTTTAATTAGTTAGTATACTACACAAATAAAGGGATAATTTTATATTTGGTACATAAATTATACATATTTTTTGCTTTTGGTATTCATAACTCAAAAAAAAATTTGAATCGATACCTAATATTTTCATTTTAAAGTGTCTTCAATACTTTTCGTAAATAGTTCATTAAAACTCCCTTCTCTTCGTCTTCTCTTCGTCTCAAAAAAAAAAAAAACCCTTCCCAATTTTATTTAAACTAACGATTAACCTGCTATAAAGGGGGCGAGGGAAAAAATAACTTGGTGGTTTTGGTTCCCCTTGTTTTATTTTTAATCACTTTCACCATATTTGGTCGGAATATGTCTAAATCGCGATTTTGAGCCTCACCATCAATTTCTCGCTGGAAATTTGCACATTTCAAGCACTATCGCATCACAACTAACTAATGGCAATGATTTAGCCAAAAACCTAGAGACTCAAAATCGTGACTTGAAGGTGGCGACCTGTTGGAGGAGGGTTATCTCAAGTTTAGAAAAAAAAAGGGTTATTTAGAAATTGGAAGTTGGAAGAGGGATTATTTTCTCTTTGTAGGAGGAGAGGTTATTTATGCTAAGAAATGTAAGAGAGTTTTTGGTGGAGAAATATTTGCTTGTATTGATTCTTCTCAAATTTTGGCTTGTTACAAAATGATCAAGACACCCCTATTTATACTAGTACAACTTCCTAACCAATGGCTAGGATTTATTTAATCTAATGGCTATAATTCATCCACTAGAATCATCTTCTAAAATATCTACTTTCCTAGAACATTCTACAAACTTTTCTACTAATAATATCTAAGATATTTTTCCAAGACACTTCTAGACAAATTCTAGAACTTGGGCCATTTGGGCTTGGATCTTATTTTATCTTTTAACTCAAATATATATTTTCAAGCCCAATATTAATTGGACCAAAATCAAGTTTAAAATCCAACATCCCCCTTAAACTTTGATTTGTCATTCCGAAAAACTTCTAAGTCGTATGAAGTCTTCATGCTTGAGCGGTTTGGTGAATATGTCCGCAACTTGATCTTGAGACGTCACATACCCCACTTGCACGTCCTTTCTCGATATGCATTCTCGTATGTAGTGGTAGCGAGTGTCAATGTGCTTGCTTCGATCATGAAACACCGGATTCTTTGCCAATGCCATAGCTGACTTGTTATCGACACAAATCTTAGTTAGCTCTTCTTGTGTCATTCCCATTCCTTGACAAAATTTCTCAGCCAAACCGCATGGCAAACACAAGTTGTCGCACTCGTGCTCGACTTCACAAAGGTTGAGAGAGTGACTATCGGTACGCTTCTTTGACATCCAAGTGAATGCGGTATCTCCCATGAAGAACACAAAGCCAGTAGTACTTTTTCGATCATCCACATCTCCAGACCAATCGCTATCACTATAGCCAACAAGTTTATAATCATTAGTTGTTGAATAAAATAAGCCGTAATTGATCGTACCTTTGAGATAGCGAAGAATCCTTTTAGCAGCCTTCATGTGAGTAGTGGTTGGATTTTCCATGTATCGACTTATTAGACCGGTGGCATAGAGAATGTCGGGTCTTGTGCACGTCAAATACCGCAAACTTCCAACCAAACTTTTGTACAATGTCGGGTCCACTTTTTCTTCTCCATCATACTTTGATAGCTTGATCCCGCACTCCACTGGTGTGTTAATAGGCTTGCAGTTATCCATCTTGAATCTCTTGAGAATCTCCTTTGCGTAGCCTTCTTGCGAGATGAAAATCCCATCTTCTTGTTGTTTAACTTCAACGCCGAGGTAATATGCCATAAGCCCGATATCAGTCATCTCAAATTCTCTGGTCATTGCTTTCTTGAACTCTTCAAACATGTCTGGATTATTTCCTGTGAAGATCAAGTCATCCACATATAAACACACGATCAAAACATCATTTTTTCTGACCTTGACATAAAGTGCATGTTCGTGCGGGCACTTAGTGAACCCATTCTCTTGCAAGTATTTATCGATCCTGCTATTCCATGCCCTTGGTGCTTGCTTTAATCCGTATAGAGCCTTCTTCTTTCACTTCAAGACTTTATCTTCTTCATTCTTCACCACATAGCCCTTTGGCTGCTCAATGTAGACTTCTTCCTCGAGAACTCCATTTAAGAAAGCTGACTTTACGTCCATCTGGTGAATCTTCCACCTGTTTTGAGTTGCTAAAGAAATGATAAGCCTTATTGTTTCAAGCGGCGATCGAGCAAATACCTCGTCATAGTCGATTCCACTCTTTGACTATAGCCTTTTGCGACTAGCCTTGCTTTATATCTTTCAATTTCTCTTTTAGCATTCTTCTTTGCTTTGTACACCCACTTGACGCCGATAGCCTTATGTCCTTTTGGAAGTGAGGTCGGCTCCCACGTGTCATTCTTCATGATTGCTTGTATCTCCTCATCCATAGCATCTCTCCATCTTTTATTTTGGGTTTGCTTTTTCAAAAGTCACAGGTTCACAATCTGCAGAGTAAACAGAAAAGTGTTATATCATCTATTCTCTCGGTGTTCTCATAAAGATCTTCTAGACTCCTTGCACGTGTTATGCCTCTTTCATTTAGAAATGATGGTGGCGAGTCTCCTTCACCGTTGATTGTGAAGTGGATGGAGTAGTTGGCTCTTCTTTGAACTTCTATTGTTGGCTCGACGGTCTCGGCTCCTTTTCTTCAAAATCCGAAAAGAAATTGAAGTTGTTTTGGGAGCCAAAATCCCAATCTGATTCTTCATCAAACTCTACATCACGACTTATCACAAGCTTATTAGTATTTGGGTTATATAACTTATAACCTTTAGAATTTGAGTCATACCCGATGAAGATGAATGTCTCGCTTTTGTCATCAAGCTTTACTTCTTCTCGTCGGTACATGTGCATATGCTTTGCTTCCAAATACTTTTAGATGAGAGATACCTGGTTTTCTTCCACTCCAAGCTTCTTGTGGTGTTTTTCCCCACACACTTCGGTTGGTGAACGATTTGACAGTACACCGCACACGCCATTTCTTGACCCGAACTCCTTTGCGACCTTTTGCTTTTGAGCATGCACCTTGCCATTTCAAGAATTGTTCTATTCTTTCTCTCGGCTCTACGCCATTTTGCTTGGGGGATCTTGGGATGTCAAGGGGCGCTTGATTCCATTTGCTTCGCAAAATTCTTGGAACTCCTTAGATGTGAATTCTCCTCCACGATCTGATCGCATTGCCTTGATTTTGCACCCACTTTCATTTTCCACCATAGCTTTGAACTTCTTGAATGCTTGAACACTTCGGACTTGTTTCAAAAATATACCCAGTCTTTCTAGAGAAATCATCAATAAAGAGGAGGAAATAATTATTTTTACCGAGAGAGCTTGGCTTGATTGGTCCACAAACATCGGTGTGTATGAGCTCCAAGGGCTTCGTGATCTCGAGCTTGACTCCTTTGGAAAACTCTTTCTCGAATTGTTTTCCCAATAGACATCCTTCGCATAGTTGATCGGGATGATTGATGGAAGGTAATCCTCTTACCATCTCTTTCTTTGATAGTAATTCTAATCCGCCAAAATTTAAGTGCCCAAATCGTAGATGCCAAAGCCAAGATATATCTTTGTAGCAAGCTTTGAGACATTTTGCTACATCATTCGGATATTTAATAAGAACATTCTATTTCTAGACATTGGCACTTTAGTGATTAAATTATTTCTATCATCTCTTATAGAAAGACTACGATCTTTCATGTGAATGTCATAGCCTTTCTCTAAGAGTTGTCCCAAACTCAAGATATTACTTTTCATATTTGGAACGTAATAGACATTAGAAATAAATTGATGACTTCCATTCTTCAAGCGGATTAGAATTTTACCTTTTCCTTTGACCGACTTTAGACTCATCTCCAAAAGAAACATTGCCACTCACCGATTCATCAAGCTCCACAAACATGCTTTTTCTTCCACACATATGGTTGCTTGCACCAAAAGATGTCGAGTACCAAGTGTTGTCTTGTCTTCCATCACCACCTTTGTATGCTAATAACAAATTGACATCTTCTTCGTTTTTATTTTCCACATAGTGGGCCTTTTCTTCAACCTTGTTTTTGGGAGCTCTACACTCGGAAGCATAGTGTCCAAATTTTTGACAATTATAACACTTAGTTTGTGATTTTTCGTACCTTGTTCTTGGATTGCTCCTCCCGCGTCCACTGGTTGGGTATTCTCTTCTATCTTCATTATTATTGAAACCTCCTCGTGCATGTCCACGACCACGGCCTCGTCCGCCTCGTCCTGAAACGACCTCTTCCATGTTGACCACGTTCATTGCTCATGCTTTCTTCTTTATCCTTCACTTGCATTTTAAAAAGTTGTTCTACAATATCTTGCTTCTTTTTATGTTTTTCTTCATATGCTTGTAATGACCCCAATAATTGATCAATAGTCATCTCCTCCAAATTTTTTGTTTCTTCAATTATTACGACAATATGCTCAAATTTAGGACTTAAAGAACGGAGTATCTTTTCCATAATTCTCACATCACTTAACTTTTCACCATTTCTTTTCATTTGATTAGAAACCGCCAAAACTCTTGAAAAATAGTCGGAAATAGATTCGGACTCTTTCATATGTAAAGCTTCAAATTCACCTCTTAATGTTTTGAGACGTACCGTTTTTACTTGCTCGGCTCCTTTATGAGAAGTTTGAAGCTTCTCCCATGCATCCTTGGCGGTAGTTGCACTTGAGATCTTTTCGAAACCATCATCATCCAACGCTTGGTAGATGAGATAGAGAGCTTTCTTGTCTCTCTTTCTTGAATCTTTTAAATTATCCTTTTGAGTTTGGGATAGTGTAGCCTCGTCTTGTGGCTCGACATAACCTTTTTCTACAATATCCCAAACTTCATGTGCACCCAAAAGGGCCTTCATCTTGATACTCCAATTATCATAGTTGCTTGTGTTGAGCATAGGAACTTGAAAAGAAGCCACACTGTTTGCCATATTTTTATGTAAACCACAAGTGATCTTGTGGCTCTGATACCACTTTGTTGGAGGAGGGTTATCTCAAGTTTAGAAAAAAAAAAAGGGTTATTTAGAAATTGGAAGTTGGAAGAGGGATTATTTTCTCTTTGTAGGAGGAGAGGTTATTTATGCTAAGAAATGTAAGAGAGTTTTTGGTGGAGAAATATTTGCTTGTATTGATTCTTCTCAAATTTTGGCTTGTTACAAAATGATCAAGACACCCCTATTTATACTTACAACTTCCTAACCAATGGCTAGGATTTATTTAATCTAATGGCTATAATTCATCCACTAGAATCATCTTCTAAAATATCTACTTTCCTAGAACATTCTACAAACTTTTCTACAAATAATATCTAAGATATTTTTCCAAGACACTTCTAGACAAATTCTAGAACTTGGGCCATTTGGGCTTGGATCTTATTTTATCTTTTAACTCAAATATATATTTTCAAGCCCAATATTAATTGGACCAAAATCAAGTTTAAAATCCAACACGACCTTCATCAACTCATCGTTGGTGATTCCGGTATTGCTCGACCAGACCACAAACACCAATTAGGTGGCATTGTAGCAATTCAGATCCCGTAAAGTTTTATTTTTGTGCAATTTTTCGCATAAGTTATAATTTTATGCAATTTTGATCCCAAAGGCTACTTCACTATTTTACAATTTCAGGACAAAAATTGCACAAGCTTAACATTTATGGGATCAAATTGCGCAAAAATCAAAACTTAGGGGAAAATATATACATAGGATAATTACAGGACCAATTATAGTTAACACCATTTTATATATATATGACTAAAATTGCTACACATAATACTTATAGGACTAAATATGTCACCCCAACCCCTTATATACTTCAGGACCAGAATTGCAATTAAACCTAAGTAAGAAATAAGTTTTTGATGGAATAGAAGTGATTGAACTTATAATATATTTCGAAAAAGAATAATATTTTGAAATCAAAAATTACGATGTTAGAAATGCCAGAGTAACTCATTATTTAGGTATGGAAAAGTTATATTTTTTGCAACATTAAATTTGCTTGGACTTTCGTATTCTTCTTCGCCAAATGATTTTGGATCGTTTATCCAATTGGTAATATATATTAATTTAAAATAAATAACTCACATAATAAGTGGTATTGTGGTTGGACGTTGACATATCCTCATAATTGTTACATGAAACCGTAACTGCAGTAGCCTTTCATATTCCATACTTATGTACATTGTTTTTTCTACTATTCAATGTTATTATTATATATCGTAGTATTAATATTTAGCATACAACTTAATAGGAAGAATTAATTACATTATGCACAAAAAACAATGGGAACTTATAAAAACCGCATAAGTAGGGAGGTACTATTTTGAAGAAAAAAATAAAACATTTAAATAATAATTCTATATTATTATTCATGTACATATACAAAGGCAGGATAGAGTATTAATAAAAGGACATTTTATTAAAGTGCATATTATTATTCTTTGGTACATCCCCACGTATGAAAGTCTTGGTAGATCAAAAAACATCATTATCTTGTAAGATTATTAATTCCAAAATTAATATTAATATAGTTTAGAAAATAGAGCAAGTGATTTTAAATGAAAATTGTACAAACAAATCATATAACCTGGAGAAGAGTTACTTGAGAAATGAAATCCTCTTTATAATAAATTATGATACAACAAACAAAAGATAAAATTATACTAAATGGACCGATTATGTTGCCTATACAAAATAATTCGAGAGGAAAAAAGGGAAAGACACACATTTTTTAATAAATTATAGGAGGAATGCAAACATATATTATCATCGATTCCCAAATATTATCTATCAATCTCTTCTACAGTTTGCAGATTAATTTTACTGGAAATATGAAGGATGCTATCAACTTCTCTCTTTCATAAAAGTACAGAACACAGAATAACAACAAATAAGAAAAGACTCTAGTAAAAGGAAAATAATAATGGGAACTTGAACAAATTAAAGAAAAAAACTTCATGCCTCCATGGATATATATGGTCGTTAGAGTGCTCCAGTACGGTCTTTAGAAGATATCTAATTAAATGAGCAAGGTATATATTACCTTCTAAAAGAATCGACCTTTATCATGGGGACTCCATCCCGCTGTTTTGCCAACAAATACTCATCGAGTACTCTTCCTGCCATACAGGGACGGACGCAGAAATTTGCTCTTGGGGGGGCGAAATTCGGGGCGGCGCGCATGATGTCTTGCCATTGCCATGGAGGTCCTCCAAATGAGGACCCCGAAGATTTTTTTTATATATGTACATACACAATCAATGGCGGAGATCGGAACCAACCCGATCCCCCTATTCTTTTTTCAAAAAACATTTACTAGGTAAAATTTTTCAAAAAAATTTTTTAGTTAATATTTTTTTGTATTTTTTTTAATTTTTTTTATCTGGCCCACCCCGTAATAATCCCTAGCTACGCCATTGTATATCATGGCGTAACTAGGAATTATTACGATTCTGACGTAGACCGATACAAAATTGGGGTGAGCCGGATAAAAAAATTGAAAAATACAAATAAGTATTAACCAAAAAATTGAAAATTTTGACCTAGTATATATATTATTTATTGCTCTAGGTCCCTCGAAACCTTGGACCGGCTCTGGCAAAATCAAATCTAATATAAATAAAAACAAAACATACAAGTTTTTATAACAAAATTACATGGAAATTGAGGGGAGGGGGGCAAGATATGTTGGTTTACATTTTTATATACTATATTAATTTATAGGGGTTCAATCGCAAGAAGAGGGGGGGCGGTTGCCGCCACCAGCCCCCCCTGTGTCCGTCCCTGCTGCCATAAGAGAAAAGGAAAAGCAATATTAGGATTCATTTCTAGACCTATTAAAAATGTCTTAGCCATGGGAAATAATTTTTCATGATAAAAATTAAACAGATAGCAAAGATGTGGATCAGAAAACCAACCACCAAGAAAGAAGCAACGAAACTGGACATAACTTTTACCTTGATTTTGCCTTTTTAGTTATCTAAAGTATCTTGAAGACTCAAATCTTCTTCTAGCCCTGTCACAAGAATTAATGATTGGCTTTGTCATTTCACCTCAATACCTTGAATAACAAATGCAAAATAGTTATAATCCAAGCATCACTCTTCCAATCACCACAATACTTGTAAATCAACAAAGATACATTTTATTATCTTTCGTAATTTTGTTTCATGAAAGGAATGGGCATTCACGAATAACTTTGACCACTTTAGCATGTTTCCTTAGCACAACAATTTGCCCCTTTGGCTTCTCAACAACCCATCTGTTAAATGATCAACTCTTTTACATTGAAGAGATGAGAAGGTGTAAAGTTTGAAACTTCGCCCATTAATTTTTTACTTTTATGTTAATACTAAATGCAAAAAATATTAATATAGAAGGATTATTAAATAATTAAAATAAAATTAAACAATTATCAAATTACATTATATGCCCTTAGAATTGTTTGTGGCAAAGGGTTATTTTTGGCAAATCAAAATTTTTAAGAAACCTTGAAACCTATTCACACTTTTAATAGAAGTATAGATTAATAGATTAATTCATACCCTAGAATCATCACGAGAATTATCAAGAAATAAATACAAAATTGAATTTAGATCGGAAGCGAACCTTAAATCCATAAATCTGTAACATACGCAATTGATACCTCAGAACCATGTTGACGCGTGTGAATCCTTAATAGGGTTAGCGTCTTCTACAACCAAATCATTTAGGTCTCCATTGGTCTCTCTCTAAGATGGGGAAGAAGAAGAGTGACGATTGATTTGACTTGGGGACCATAACCCTAATGAAAGTTCCTTATATACTAGGTCAATTAAGAGCTCATCAATCCTAATTGATTAGTATTGGGTCTCTACATATTGCAAAGCCCATACCCATTAGATATCTCTAGAGCCTTATTAGATTAGACCACTTAATTGGCTCTATTCAATTAGATAACCCATAATATAATTGTAATTACATATGTAAGTCCACACGGAAATTAATAAAAATCTCAACATTGCCGTCTTGTACAATCGATACAAAGACCAACAAGTTGAAAACAATAAAACTTCTATCTTAAGTAGATCTTGAATCTAGATAGTAACACTACAAATTTGAATTCTAAGAATAAAAGGTTGTTTAAAGCTTTGTTTTAGAAATGCCATTGAGAAAATGTGGAAGTAAACTTGGAAATTGAAGATAAAACAAAAATTAAGCATTTCTTGTGGAGGTGTTTGCAAAGTATACTCCCTGCTAATACTATCTTGATTAAAAGAGGAATTCATGTTGATCCAATTTGTGAGTATTGTGGGAAGATCAAGAATCAATTGAGCATCTTTTCTTTTTCTGTGAAAGAGCAGTGCTAATTTGGAAGCTTGCACCGGTGGATTGGGATGGAATAATCCAGGAAAGAAAGGATTTTCGAAGTTGGTGGTCAAAAATTTGTTGAATGCCTCATGACTAGAACAACAGGGACAGAATTCATGTTTCTACATACATTCTTTGCTGGCTCTGGAAAACTAGGAATATGTGGAAATTTCAAAGGAAAAAAGTGTTAGAGAGTGAAGTGGTTTCTTTGGCAATTTTTGATTGGAATGAGGCAGACCTATTTTGTTGATTTCTTCAAGCTGGAACGGTCTCTTTAGGGATTTTTCTAGTCCAGTAAAGCTTGCTGCTCCCTGCTTTTCTTTTTTCCTTTTTTTTTTTTGCCGTGATGAGGAGTTGGTTTCTTGGTGGTTTTAAGTGTCTTCCCTTTTGTGTAGTGGTGGTGAAACTATATTGGTAATATCATTCCTCCTCCCACTTCTTTTCTTTTGGCTTTTTGTTGTGATTTGCTGGACTTCCAATGTGTTGGGCTTTGACCGTGTTTCTTCTAGGGTTGGCAATTCGAGTAGTCTTTGGGTTCGCGGGTCGTGTTGAGACAAGATAATTACACAAATTTAGCCAATCCAAATATGACCCATTTAAATATTTGGGTCAGATGGGTCAACCCGAACACAACATGTTTAATACACGGGCAACCAGACCCCGACCCGAAATGACTTGTATATTTTTCAGCATTAAATAAACCATCTATTTATTATAATTAAAATAAGGATTTTGGGTTATTTATATAGAATATTAAAAATATTACGAATTACAATCAACATATGCAAATCGTAATTTGGCTTGATAATAGATTCATTAGACTAGTAAGTTGCAGGTGGGTTGCACGTGATGCACCTGTTTATTTTATTTAATTTGAATATCATTTTCCTTGCAATAAAAATGCTTAAAATTTGTTTGTTGATTGTTTGTATTATTTTTAGCATTCAAATGTAGAAAATTAATAAGTAATTGAAGTTTAAAAAATGATATTCAAGAACTGGTTTTGTATCAATGCATATCTTGTTTTTTTTTTTTTTTCTGAGTATCTCTCCTTCTTCCTCATACTCAACTTTGAGGTTTTTTTACCAATTCATTTTCAATGTGTTCTAAGTTTGAGTATAATTGGTTGACATATTGATGTCTTTTACTTGTTCTCTATCTTAAAAATCGGTGTTATCTTTCAAATCATTTCGACTACAATATTAAGCTTTTCATTTACCAACCGTGCTTTTTTTTGTTAAGGTAGTGCAAAAGTGAAATTAAGTTTTATGTTTTTTTATTAAGGCGATGCAAACGGGTCAATGGTTGGTTTTAAGTTGAAGTCCGATCACCACATTTCCGAAAAAGAATTTTACGCAATTAAAACAATAAACAAAATTCAAAGGTAATTAAAAAATATATAAATAAGATCCTAATATAAAATCATGACTACATTAATTCTTTTCTTGTTTGATCTTGATTGATGGAGAAGTCTTATTGTCATTTGACTTCAAGGATTTCTTTATATACTTCTTTTTAAGATTAATGTTAATAGTATCTTTTCTTTTTTCGTTTATTTTATCAAAGAAACATAATATACTAATCTTCATTTTTGTAACTGATGTGTCAAATATATATTTAATTAGTTTTTCAAGAGAAATACTAAAATACCTTTAACCGAAAAACCTAATATATACTTTTCAATAAGATTATTAGTATATTTTAGGGGGGATACTAATACTTTTGCGGGAAAAACATAATACTTTTCATAAGGATTAATAAAAAAACTGCTCAAGATTTTACTGATACTTTTACAGGGATTGCTAATACTTTTCCAAAGGATCGTTAATACTTTTCAAGAAAAAACTTAATAATTTTGAGGGTTGCATAATATTACGTCACTGCCTAATACTTTTTAAGGGGACAATTAATATATTTTGGGTGGATTACTAATAATTTTGAGACAAAAAAATCAATACTTTTCGTGAGGGCTACTAAAATATTATTTATGGGGATTACTAATACTTTTTAGATGCACTACTAATAGTTTTCTGGGAAAAACTATTACTTTTAACGGCTCCTAATATTACAAAAATGCCACCGGTCCGGAGATTCTATGACACCACCCCAGAATATTACAAAAATGCCACTGGTGTATGAAATTATCAATAAACCCAGGCCGAGTTGGATCCGTCTAATGAAAAAGACCCATTAGATGGTCTAACCCAAATTTTTGTCTTTAAACTTTAAATATTAGGTGAATATGACTTTTAATAACTTTCTATGTCTCACATTATAACTTTTAGTTTCTCACTTTACTTTTTCTTAGAATGTGTTATGATTTTAGTCCGTCAATTATTATTTTTCCATACATACATGACGATATATTATTAGAAGTCTTAAATCTATGTTATAATACATTTAATTTAATTTAACAAAATAAAACATATATAGATTAAATAAAATAAGCATTAAGTGTCAAAATAAAGAGTTAAAAATAGTGTAATGATATAAAAGAGTAAAATAAGCATTAAACATTATACAAAATTTACAAGACAAACTAATAAATATCATTTAAAAGACTCCATGCATCCACATTTGAATGTCCGGTTTGCTCCAATACAAAGTCAAACTATATATATAATCTTGTGGCTAATAGATTGTAATGATTGTTTCACAATATTTTTGAAATAGTAATACTTTCAGTATTATATTTGACCTAATTATCAAAATACAGAAAATAAAAGACATTTAACGTCCACTCTAATTTAAGATGCAATAGTATATAACTTATTTCATTAGTAGCATTTAAACTCAACTCCAAGATCTTATTTTCATAGAAGTAAGCTTGTGCTCATGAAAATAAATATACAAACTAATATGGTGAAAATATAATGTTATAATATTCTGCATAACTTTCTTTATTAGTTCTGTTAATAGAATTATAGAAATGATTCCCAATTATGAAGCTTGAATGACCAAAATAAATGATGATAAATTGAAATTATCTATAACTTCTACATATTTATAGTTTGAGACACATAGTAATTTCATTATATTTAAGCAACTCATTTTTCCTTTAACATTATTTAGTGTGATACTAAAGAGTTATATATTTAGTGTGTGTCTCTGCTGGTGTAAGCTGTAAAATACATTTGTTTTACAATTATACAAAGATATACATGATTTGTGTTGTTCAGTCTAAACCACAAGATTCCTCTGTATTATGTGACCTTTATGTTGGATGGTATATTTTCCGTTCATTCATTTCATTTTGCAATCATACTTGTTACGCCCCAAATTTGCATCACCTAATATAATAAAATAAGTGGTAATGGTACAAAATAGTCATTTACAAAATGTAAAGATGAAAAATAGCCATCTTTTATAGACACATCTTTTTTAGCCATTTTGGGGTGTAAAATGACATTCATACCCTTCTAACATATTTGTTTGATATTTGAATTATTTCTCTCTCTTTCACTTATCTCTATGTATCTTCTTACTCTTTCTTTCAAATTTTTTTAAAAAATCGAACATGTATTTTTCATTTATAAATATGCAATATGGGTGTTGAATTATAGATATCTAAAAGAGGATTAATTTAATATATTATACATGCAAAACGGATTTAAAACGAAAAAGTTATGTGAATTCAAAGTTTTTTGGAGAAAAACAAAATAATGGTTATAATAAGTGAGAGAAGATTGAAAGAGAATTTGATATCGAGTTATGTAACTGTATATCCCAATTATTGGGTATCCAGTTATATTTAACTCGATAGACATATTATATCATTATCTTCACATTTCTTCACATTACTCGATATCGAAGTTCTGAAGAATCCTCGATATCAAGTTATGTAAATGGATATCCCAATTATTGGGTATCCAGTTACATTTAACTCGATATACGTATTATATCATTATCTTCACATTTCTTCACATTATTCGATATCGAGATACAGTGACTCGATATCGAGTTACACCAAAAGTAACTCGATTTTGAGTTACACATGTAACTCGCCAACCATCGTCTTCTTCCCCTCTCTCACTTTCCGCCATTAACAACATCCCAAACTCCCCATCAACACAAAAATCCACTATAAAACCCTAGGATTTCTACAAAAACTACAAATAATCCTAACAATCATAACCTAAAACAACTATAGACAATATAAATCAACAAAAAACATGATTCGATCGTCGATTCGGTCGCCATTGTCCAAGTCGCCGGTTTTGTCTTTGTTGGGGTTTACTATGTTGGTTTCGAGTGTTTGATATGTTGGATTTGTTGTGACTCGAAAAAGGGGGGCTTAAACTACTAAAGGGCAATTATGTCATTTCGCACCCCAAAATGGCTAAAAAAAGATGTGTTTGAAAAAGATAGCTAAAAAAGATTTTCAATTGGCCAAAAAGGCTAAAAAAAACCGACTCATAAAATAATGTCCGATAGAGTACCACCCAAGTATTCAAACTTAGGCTCATCAAGAGCTATTATATAAGTACAACAACTAAAATCATATATAAATACAGCGGAAGTTTATAATTCATGATATACAATTATACTAGAGTTGTAACTCACCTATCTATTACAAGATAAAATAATTATATTGTTCAGGCGCAGACGGATAAGCCCTTCAAATAGAAACTGCTATGTAGAGTGTAACACCCCAATTTTACAAAATAAAAGTATTCCGACTTTTATGGAAAACGTTATTATAAAACACGAGTTTTAACAAAATAACTTAATAAAACTAAACATCTAACTATAGATAAAAACCATTCACATTTCTAATGAAATATTATCAAATTATTTCATGACATGAAATAAAATTTATTTAAAATCCAAAGTTTTAGTGGTCTTCATCCATCACTGATGTATCTTCAGCCCAACTCCTTAATCTGAAAAATTATAAGAATGAAGGGGGTGAACTTCCACTTGCTCAGTAGGGACCAACTTTTGTCAATGCATAATAAATCATACAAGCAAAAACACTTATAATAAAACACGTAATTTTTCCTCTTTAATTTCCTCTGTGATTTCCTCTAACTGACCAGTTAATAAATTTAGTACGGCGGGCTTAACCCGAAGATCAACTTCGATCCCTTTACCTATTTATGGTCCCTGACTAGTTCCTCTGCATATCATATATAAATGTAAATACTCACATGAAACATTATATAAAGACAAAAATTTAAAAATTCCTACCTCAACTGTTTCCTGTAAATCTTCGTAGAAAATAAAATAATTATCTTAATCCTCTTGATTCTCGATTCCTACATATATTATAAAAAATATAATTAATAAAATTATTTAAGAAATTTGGATGGGTTAGAAAAGAAATTAAAGAATTAAAATTGAAATAGGAGATATTGGATTGGGTTGGAAAAATTAAAATATGGAAAAGAATTTAAAGATTTTTGGGTTTTGGGCTTTAAAAAGGCTTGATCAATCCTCAAAAGGAAAAATAAATCCTAAATTATATTTTTCTCTCTACACGTTTCTATCTCTCTCTTTTTCTTTTTTATTTCTTTTCCTTTTCTTTTCTCTTCTTTTTCTCTTTCTCCCTTTCACCCTCTCACTCACGCTCGTACTCGTCTCTGTTTCTCCCCCGACCTCGCTTCTTCTTCTTCCTTCTTTTTTTTTTTCTTTCTCTTCCTACAGTACAACCCAAAAATATTCCCCTCTCTTCCATCTCAATCGACCCAGCCTCCCTTCTCACAACAACACATACAGACGGCGGCGGCTCCGACGGATGGCGGTTTCTCCGGCGAACCGACGACAGTAAGGTGGTGGGGTTTCCAGGCTATGTGATTCTGAGGTATATCTATGTTTTGAAGAATAATTAAAGAAAACTCACCTTTGATTTTTAGCAAGGAAATGAAAGTAGAATGGGATGAAAGATGTGAAAAAGAAGTGTGAAGAAGAGATTTTTATAGGAGTAGTAGGAGTAGGAAATTAAAATCTCAGATTAATTTTTACGTTAAAAAAACATATGCCTCTTCATCTGTTTTAATTAAAACTGAAAAACTCTTCATCTCTTTTTTATTAAATCTGAATCCTTATATATTCATAACTGATGTTTTGCATTTACAATGATTAATTATTGATAAAATAATATTAATAATAAAAAAATAGATTAATTAAGAGTTAAAAACCCTAAATTGAATCTACCCTAATTTCAAAATTAGGGATTTGAATCCCCGATTATGAACCCTAATTGAAATTTTTAGCCCTAATTTTGTAGATATTACATAGAGTCATTCTAGATCCGAAAACCTTGTATCAGTCTCATCGATCTCTGAAAAGTTTTTAGAAACATCGTGGAGGTGAGGTAAATGAGCTCAATGGGTTGGTGTAGAGGAATGCAATGTTTGTTTAATGAAAAATGAAGTGTTTTTTTGAGAAAAGTACTTAGTGTATATAAAAATATTTATGTATGCATGAGAATGATGCACATAAGAATTATTTGTGGTAATGATCAAGTACATATTGTAATTCAATAATGAGATATTAATGTTTGATTCTATCAGTGATGCAATGCACATTGGACAACAGTTTTTCAAGTGCGGTAAATATTTTACTTTTCAAACGACCAATAGATATCCCAATTTTTAAAACAAATAGTGGATATCTCATTTTAAAAACAAAGTATAAACAATTAACCAATTAGTTAAAATTGGCACGAAATAAGAAACGTAGGATCGGTGTTGATCGGACATCGACCTGTCCGTTCTTCTTGTTGCTTCCAACAATATTTGGCCGAAGCCCTGTCACCTTATCCCTCCCACTAGGCTCGACGTCTCTTTGGCATGGGCTTTTGCCCAGAGATCATCATATTCATGAATATACCATTTTACGACCCAAGTTGTGTCGCCGTCTCCGGCCCGACCCGAAAATGGGATTAGGCATATGAGTAGTCAAACAAGGACCACAGACAATTTGTTCGATACATTGTCCACCCTACCCACACCTCAATAGACTCAAACAGTCAATATTTTTGTTAAAATGACATTTATTTGCCCAAAGGCCAAGTCAAGCGATTACGCTTATAATGCAAATGAAAATATAAATTCATACCATGAATGATGCAATTTATGTTCTAAACAAACTAAATTACCTTGAAAGAAAGGAAATGAAACAATCATAGAACAATCTATTATTGTGAATTCGTGAAAATGATTATCGTGAAATTAGCAACTGCTCATAGTCGTGAAGTTCGTGAAATGGATAATGTCGTGAAATTTATGAAATTGCAAGCAAACCTAATTTCTTTAGAATGATGATGATTTGCCAACCTTTGACTCAAATGTTCCTTAAATGATACGCACAATGATGGTGCAGGTTGCAAGTCCTAGTTGTCAGGTTCGATCTCGTCTTCTACACAAAAATGACATAGTTATTTATGTACGATTTCTACTTTATGGCAATACAAATTAATTTAATATTAAAGTCTTATGATTACTCGTGATTTTATTATACCCTAAAGTTATAAGCTTAACAAGTATCAAAACTTTATGAGTCTAGATTATAACCCTCTTATTTAAAATTTGTCTTTTAGTAACACAAATTATTACACTGAAGGATTAACCAATTTATTAATTGTTATTATATGTTTACTACTATTTTATTTAGGGTAAAATTCACTTTACCCCTTCTACTATTGGTTTTGTATCAAACACCCCCTTCTACTATTAAAACCTTCAAATACCCCCTAAACTAGTAAAGATATATTTGATAGACAAAAATACCCTTGAAATATATATAGTATTTAATTACGCATTTTATCTCCCCTACAATTAAATTGCAATTAATTTAATTCAAGATATAATTAATTCGAATTTCATTAAGTAATTAAACCTAAAGTTAAATAAAAAATAAATAAAATAGCGAAAGATATTATTATCATTATATATGTATATATTATTTAAAAAAATAATTATTAAAGTTCATATATTAATCGGTATTCTTAAATATTTATATTAAATAAGACATGTGATATATGTACAACATATTAACTAGAAAAATTTATTTATGAACGAAAACATATATATATTTTAAAATATTGAACAAAAAAATTCCTATAATACTTTCTGACAACTAAATATTAATAATTGGGTATAATTTTTATCTAACACTAATATTAATTAAATCCTAAATAAATAGACATAATAGTAATAATTAAATAGAAAACACAATATTTTCTTTAGAAAATATTATCTCACTTATAATTACATTATGTTGTTTTTGAAAACTTCTTTTAAATTCTTATTTTTAGCACTTCTTCACTCATTCTTAATTGTATTGATATTTTAGAATATATTTTATTTATTATTAATATTAATTTCTCTTTCAGACATAATAAATAATTATTAAATTGTAATTTTATCCATTAACATATTTCAGTTACATACGTGCGCCATACATAATAGAAAATATGTACTGTTAAATAATTTATATTATTTTGATTCAAAATTTATTAAAGTTATATTTGTTAATGAGTTTTCTCTATAATGTTAAAAATGTGACTTCTCTATAATATTAAATTCAAATTTTTAATTTATTTATTTTAGGTTAAATTTAAGATTATTTTTATTTATAAAATTAGTTTTGAACAAGAATTAGAATCAAACTAATTGATATTTAATTATAGAGGGAAAATATATTTATAGTTTATAATAGTATGCAAATAAAATTTATTATTTTATTTTAAATTAGGGGTATTTTTGTCTATCAATATAACTATTATAAATTTAAGGGGGTCTTTGAAGGTTTTCATAGTAGAGGGGGTAATTGATACAAAACCAATAGTAAAGGGGGTAAAGTGAATTTTACCCTTTTATTTATGCTTATATTAGAAACGATTTAAGTCACTATTTATATCTTGAGATTATTATATAGATACATATAATCACATGTGATTTAATTACTGATAAATTAGTGGAAAAATGAGTTATACTCCAATAGTGCATCCTTATATTACGTCTTGTCTTCTACTATGTTGATTTGGCATTCCATAATTAGGACACTATGAAGCCAATTGACACTAACTCACATAACAGTAGATATGAAGTAAGTTTTTTCTCTTTCAAAATTTTACAAATCCTGTTTTAAAAATTTCCTTAAAATTATATATATACACACTATATGTATATTCCCATTTAATCTTGGATGTAGTATAATCTTAGTTTAATCTGCAGGTTGATTTTCACCTGTAACAGTTAATATATTTCATTTTTTTTAAAAGTAAAATTTACTTCTCTTTTACTCATTTTTCTAAAGAGTCCAAAATCCACCAAGTTCCTCATTTTTCTTTGCCAGTCACCTACACCATAAATTATCCCAAGATCAATCTTTTAAGATTTTATATAAATAAAAAATAAAAGTTGTCAAACCAAAAATAACAAAAAAAATCTGCAGTCGCATACCGATTATGGGTGATCGGAAAACCTTTAACACACGAGATCGAGGGTTGTCTTGTTCGATTCTAGGACTCTCACACCGACCACCTCACAAGAAAGAATAGTGGTGAAAGAAGAAGAAGAGATTTTTTTTATTTTTTTTTATGTTAAGGGCCTATCGGCCGAGAGAGAAAAGAGGCGAGAAAGAATTTTGAGGAACGTGATTGATGATTAGTATGAAGGGAGAAATGAGGGATTTGAAGTTAAGTTTGTTCTTATCCCTTCATAGTTGGGTTGAACGGGGTCAAATGGGTTGGATTAGATGATAGGCCTAATGCGAAGGTTTAGGTGATAATAATAAGTTAATGGGCTGGGTCAAGTGTTGTATAATGAAATTAAATTACTAATGGTTAAAGATTAAAACTAATCTAGTTTTAAGAGGCTAAAAATTAACTTAAATAGGCAAACTCCACCATGAAAATTAATCTAACCTAATAAACAATCCAACTCAAAAACTAAATGAAATTTCGATATATAATGCCTCAATTAATCCTTAACAGCAATAGTAAAATTTTCATTTATTTCAATACCCACATTTTATCAAATTTTACTCTTAAATTGTCCAAATCTACTAGAATCATTCCAAGCAGAATACCAAACAATTAATCCAAGTAGGACACAAGAATCACTAAACTACATCGAATATTATATTACAATGATAAACTCAAAATTAGAATATTACACTAAAAAATAAAAATAAAGACAAAATAAAAAGTTTATACTTAAGTATTCTTTATAGAGTATTACGTAGTGATAAGTGGTCCGAAAAAGGGGGTCTTACAATACTCATATTTATAGATTATTCTACCATCGGTATTTTATATGTGCATGCATATTTAGATGTTGTTTCACAAAATATAGGGATGATTTTATATTTAATTCCTATAAAATAATAAAATAAATTAATATTTGATTGATTTGTCATCTTTTAAGTCATATCGTTTCAAAGAGGGTTTTATTTCTTTTCATCATTTTTGCAATGAGAAAAGTTCGAAAAACATAATAAACAAAATATGTTCTCATAGCACCAAATTTTCTATAGCAAAAGGTAGGGATAATTTTATTTTTAATACTCCAACTATAGACACTTTTTCAATATTTTTATCACTTTGCCCAATGGGCTAGGCCCACCTCGACATATTGTCAGCTCTAACTAACGGCTAGTACCAGAAATGATTAAAAATTATAATTTTGATGATCATTTTTGATGAGTTGGGAGTGTAAGTCCAAGCGGCTACGATAATCTAGAGGGGGGTGAATAGATTATCTCCATCTTTTCGATTTATCCCTCTTTTTTCGAATTGAATGCTCAAAGACAAATATAAAGGTGCGGAATGTAAGCAACACGCGTCGATTTAAAGAGGTTCAACCCACCTAGGGCCTAATCCTCTACCACCCCAGTATATCCGGGATGGATTTCGAAAAGAGAAAAAGATTTTATTAATAATTACCAAAATTATTACAACAAAATCTTACACCAACACCTTGAAGAGCACCACACTCTTCTTCAACACCACCTTTGAGATTACCACAATCTTACTTGAAGATTACCACAATCTCCAAAACGGCACCTTGTGAAGATTACCACAATCTTCACCCTTGAAGAGCACCACACTCTTCAACACCTCAACAAGAAGATTACCACAATCTTCTTACACCTAACACCTAGTTCACCCAAGTGTGTTCTTACCACAGAACACTCACAAGGATATCTTGTGTTTGAATGACGACCACAAATTCAAGATTACAACTCGATAATTGATAATACAATAGAGTGCAAGTGTAATCAAGAATAGCCTAGACCTCAAGAATGTGAAAGTGAATAGCTAGGCAAATTACAACAAGAAATAAGACAATGTAAGAACAAGTGTATTCTTGAGTGTATCTTGTTGTGTTGTAGTTTTCTCTCATGTTGTGTTGCTTCAATTCTTCCTCTATTTATAGAAGATGTCTTGTACATGATAGGCTCCTCTTGGGGACATGAATTCGTAAAAAATTGCAAGATAATTGAAGAAAAGAGTCATTAGAAATCAATCCCACAAATTAAGGAAATATGTCTCTGCACAACGGTTACATTTTTTTGTCAAACTTAAGCGACCGGTCGCGCACAAATAGACGTTTGAAAATGAGAATATAAATTTACATTGGCGACCGGTCGACGTAGGGTTCGACCGGTCGCCCCTTACTTCAACCGGTCGCACAACTTCAAAAAACGGGCAAATGTTCTGTTTCAATTTTGCTCCCAGTGCACCGGCCGCCCAAGGGGGTCGACCGGTCGACGCCACCGGTTGCCCTATAGGGCGACCGGTTGCCCTGACCATTTTCAGCAAACATGAAGTTTTCTGTTTTTCTCAACTTTCAGGTACGGGTTGCCCTATACGGCGACCGGTTGACCTCAAAACAAAAGTGTTGTCCAATTTTATATCGAAAATAGACTTCAAGAAATACTCCAAAAAATAGTGAAAACATTTTAGACCGATCGGGAGTATTAGGACAATATTTAGAAACATTGTTTTGGTGTAAAAATACATTAATAGAAAATCATTAAAAGTGTTGTCCAATTTTGTCGAAAATAAAACTTGAAGTTATACTCCGGAAAATATTAAAACCATTTTAAATCATTTAGGAGTATTTGGACAACCTTTAAAACCATTGTTTTGGTATAAAACAAAATCATCAAAATCATGATAAAACCATTTATCAAACAATCTCCCCCTTTTTAATGATTACAAACCAAAACAATTTGACAAGGCCGATTTTGAAAACAAAACAATTTTGAGAGGCGATTTTGAAAACAAAACAATTTTACCGGTTAAAAAGAACTATCCGTTGTGAGCGACAACATTCCATGTAATATAAACACAAGGATGTGAGTAGAGATATTTAAACACTTATAGCAAATGCTCCCCTATCAACATGCACAACAAGAGTAATATAGAAGAACTTCAACATAAGCTAAAATCTTAGCTTTTCGATATTGAGCTTAAGTATCAAAAACTTAAAAGCTCCCCCTGTCAAAGATACATCATTAGAACTGTATATAAGTCCATACTACAACCAAAGGACCATGATTCATACATAACCATAATGCACCAAGTGGACTAAATATGATCCACAACTTACGGCTTTATGAAGCCATAGCTTATAGCTTCTTTTTCGTTAAGCATGACTTAGCTTTTATGAGCTAAAGAGTTTATAACCTGTTTCTCCACCTGTTTCTCCCCCTTTGGAATCATCAAAAAGAATGTTAGCACGATAAATACATCATATATTCATATCAAAGAGTACAACTAAACCGATGTATCGAGCTATTTGAGCATTGAAGCTTATAAACCAAATAGGAGGGAAAAGTCGAATCATACGACTTGTAGAGGTTTATGAAAACTCATTTGATTACCAAAACATGATCTCTATAAATGTATAAGATTTTTGAAATCGAGAGAATCATGTAGGTGATGAATTTTTCATTGAAACGTTTTATCGAACACTTGGCGGGCGTCAAAAAAAGAAAAAGTTATATATAGTCCTTGTAAATGAAATCAAGCCAAGATTTTCATCACCAAATACAATTTAACAAATATCATTCATCAACAATCAATAAGCTCATCACAAACATATATGAATCACATCAAGAAAAATACATATAAGCCACAAGCTCAAGGGTTCAACCCAATTGAGCTAAAGATAGTGAAATTCTTACCATTCAATCGGTAAAGACGAGCAATGATGATGATAGTCGAGCTAGATAATCCCCAAAATATATAATTCATGCATCAAAACTCATTTGAAGTGAATTGTGTGAAATTTGCAAAGGGGATGAAAAATGGCCAAAAGAAGTTAAACTTGCGAAATCAAGACAAAAACATTTTAATCCAAGATTTTGCTTAGGGCGACCGCCGTGGTTGAGGGCGACGGTCGAGGTTGAGGGCGACCATTGCCCTCAACCCTTTCACCAACACTGCTTTGTCAAATTTTTCCAAAATCCGAATTTTCAACCAAAAATCTGATTTTTTTGCCCCTAAGTTTTAAAAAACGTGCAAAATGCAAACGTAGACTTCATTCAATATACATTATGTCATAATCAAGCTCGAAATGAGGTAAAATACTCGGTGGTTAACGATCAAAAAGTCCGAGTTATCCTTGAGACGGAATTAAACACATCTCAAGTTTTTGTTAAAAAATCACAATCCCTTAAAAATATATCGAATCTCAATATGTTTAGTTCGAATATGACGAACCAAATTTTGAATATGAATAACCGTATAATAGATACCGAACTTGTTATCCCGAAAAATAAGAACGTTTTAAAGCTTTTGGATACAACAAGTCATACGAAGAAGTGCCTTTCAAATATTTGAAAATTTCTTTTAATGGCACTTTAATGAGATTCGTTGGGATAGTTTTTGAAGTCGAGCATATAGACATAAGGCATATGGAATGTCGAGTCTATAAAAATAATACAAGAAAACATACCTCGAATTTAATTGTCGATCGAACATGCCTTTCTCAACCTTTGTCAATCTTTAGCCATAGAGGTTGAGATAGTTCTTCTTTCTTCAATGCCTAACTCCTTCAAGACCACTTGTAAGTCCAAGCAATAAATTGAGCTCCCCCATCAAGCTCATCTCGAGTTCACCTAGTATCAACTTAGAAAAATATCTTGCACAAATATTCATTAGTAGCACCAAAAATATTCTCATAAATATGCACAAGTTTAAACAATCTTGCCCTTTTTCTCAAACAAAGAGAGTAGTATCAACTTTACCTCTTGTAAAATCATTTAGCAAAAATAGTTAAGTCTATCATACCATACATGGGGTAATTGTTTTAAATCATACAGGGGCCTTTTATAAAAATCATTTGGCCTAAAATTTTAAACTCCGATAGACTTCTATTTGAATGAAATCATTTAGAAAAATTGGATTTAACATCCATTTGGTAAAGCTTGAAATTTTCTTAAAACAAGAATGAGCAAGTAAAGTGCAAATATTACATCAAAATCAATTACCTTCTTTTTGAAAATACCTTCGAGCCACTAACCTCACCTTAGTTCGACCATTGTTGCCTTGGTCATCGAGTTTGTTCCTAATACCCTTTTTTGTCTTCTTCATCACTATCATCATAGGGCATCCAATTGATCTAAGGTGTTCATAATAGAACATTTACATCCAAATATTTTGAGGTAACAATATTTGGAGTACTTCATTTCTCATCTACACAACTTTAACAAACTCATTGACGCATCTCTTATATAAGCAAGAGAAAAATAGCCCAAGTGTAAAAACATGCCTCAATCATCAATCACAAAATATCTTGCATAAGGGCATAGTTGAAATAGACACTATATATATAGTCCATGAAGCAAGAAACACATACTATGCTTTTAGAATATCATCAAGAGTCTAATAAATCATGCAAGTTCAAATAAGCTTAAGAAGGCTATAAAAGGTCTCTTTTGATATTTGAAAATCCGATAGCATATAGTTGAGACCTCATTTAAAAGAAGTATTTGAACAAGAGTTGACAAAGCAAATATGTGCAAACAAATATCGAATAGTGCCTTTCAAAAATCTAAAAATCCTCTTAATGGCACTTGTATGAAACACTATGAAAAAACAAGCACATAGGCATATGGCAATACATATATCGAGTCTATAAGAGTAAGAATAACACAAGTAAACGTACCTCGATAATTTATTCCTTTCTTGACAAATAATGACGTAAATGGCCATTTGTGAAAATATGTAAATCCTACACAATTCTTAAAACATATCTAGCACAAATCATAATGATAAAAGTGTAGGCTAAGAGATATCACAAGTAAGCTCATGCCATAAAAATCCATAAAAGATGATAACACACTTTAGTCTACAAAAATGCACAAGAGTTTTAAAAACATCATATAAGGTCTTCTTTTTCAAAAAAATATTTTAAACGCACAAATATATATTGAAGACCTTAATAAAAAAAATTAAATACTAGAAAACTCATTTTGCAATTAAGACACAAATAAAAGCATGCATAATAACAAAATAAAATGCATATTTAACTAGGGAGGTACGGGTTACCAATTACGCCATTTCAATGGGTTGTGCCGTTCCCATTGTTGATGATATCTTCCCCTTGAGAAGTCACTTTGTTGATGATGACTTCTTTGATTTCTCCATTTCCAAGGTTTGTTGCCTTCCCATTGTTGAAAGTCTCTTCTTCTTTGAAAATCATCTTGTTGATGATGTCTTTGCCATTTCAAGGATTGTGTTCTTCCCATTTTTGATTATATCCTCTTCTTGAAATTGGCTTTGTCGAAAATAGTTTCTCCTTCTTTGATCAAATGAAACGGTCATTTGATGTCTTCGTGGCGTATAAATTTTCTTGATCATTATTTCACGGGTACCTATTATGACATTGTTTTGTGGTACCCTTATGTGTTTGGGTCCTTTGGGATTAGTCTTGAGACTTTTAGGTCTCCAACAATAATTGGAGCTATTTCTAGCCCGACAAGTATTTACCGTATGACCCTTTTTACCGCAATAAAAGCATGTAATAATTCTAGGAGCATAATGACCAACGTCTTAGAGACTTGATTCCTTTTCATGTGATTGACACCCTTAGGCTTATGATCAAGTTCTAGTTTGAATTATCACAACAATCAACAATATTGGTCATCTTATCGGTACTCAAGTTGGATTTAGATAAATCATTTTTCAAGCAATTTATATCCTCAACAAGAGTACTATTTTCTTTCTCAAGGTTTCTAACCGTGTCAAGAGTGGTGGTGTGAGCACATGATAGTGATTCATAGGAAGTAAATAAACTATCCTTATCATTCTTTAAAACAATGAATTCCTTTTTCAAATTTTTGTATTTAACAAGTAAGTTTTGGAATTCATCTTGTAGCTCATCATAATCATTTTGCAAGTCACTATATTCATTTTGCAATTCATTGTCATAAGAAGTAGAGGGTTTAGAACTTACCTCGTTTTCTTCTTCGATGCCCATGAGGCATTGTTCAACTTGTTCATCATGGGAGGTTGTAGAAGGCTTATACCATGTTGTTGAATTTGATGTTGTATCCATTTGTGAAGTAGATGCTTTTGAGTTGCTCCTTTCATTTGCATATACTTCATAGATGACTTCTAATTTTTGTCATACTTCATGTGCCGACCGAATACCTACAATATGATCAAATTCCAAAGTGGTAAATGAACAATGTAAAATATTAAGAGCTTTACCATTTAAGGAGATGATTTTCTTCTCTTCATCATTGAGCTTTTTGAAGCCTTTTGAGGTGTGTGGTGTATCTTTCATCGGAATGGATTCTCCATTGATGACGGTGTTCCCAATATCGAACCCGCAACCTTGTAAATAGCATTCCATTCTTTCTTTCCAAAATATAAAATTTTTGGAATCAAACCGAGGTGGCTTGGTGGTGGAGGTGCCGGAAAGTTGAGCTTCGTTCAGAGCCAGAAGACGATCGTTTCTCTTCACTCGTGATGTGAAACGAGCTTGCCAAAGAGTTTGGCTTTGATACCACTTGTAAGTCCAAGCGGCTACGATAATCTAGAGGGGGTGAATAGATTATCTCCATCTTTTCGATTTATCCCTCTTTTTTTGAATTGAATGCTCAAAGACAAATATAAAGGTGCGGAATGTAAGCAACACGCGCCGATTTAAAGAGGTTCAACCCACCTAGGGCCTAATCCTCTACCACCCCAAAGATATCCTGGGATGGATTTCGAAGAGAAAAAGATTTTATTAATAATTACCAAAATTATTACAACAAAATCTTACACCAACACCTTGAAGAGCACCTCACTCTTCTTCAACACCACATTTGAGATTACCACAATCTCACTTGAAGATTACCACAATCTCCAAACGGCACCTTGTGAAGATTACCACAATCTTCACCCTTGAAGAGCACCACACTCTTCAACACCTCAACAAGAAGATTACCACAATCTCCTTACACCTAACACCTAGTTCACCCAGTGTGTTCTTACCACAAGAACACTCACAAGGATATCTTGTGTTTGAATGACGACCACAAATTCAAGATTACAACTCGATAATTGATAATACAATAGAGTGCAAGTGTAATCAAGAATAGCCTAGACCTCAAGAATGTGAAAGTGAATAGCTAGGCAAATTACAACAAGAAATAAGACAATGTAAGAACAAGTGTATTCTTGAGTGTATCTTGTTGTGTTGTAGTTTTCTCTCATGTTGTGTTGCTTCAATTCTTCCTCTATTTATAGAAGATGTCTTGTACATGATAGGCTCCTCTTGGGGACATGAATTCTGTAAAAATTGCAAGATAATTGAAGAAAAGAGTCATAGAAATCAATCCCACAAATTAAGGAAATATGTCTCACGCACAATTACATTTTTTGCATTCAAACTTAAGAAGCGACGTCGGCCGCGACAAATAGACGTTTGAAAATGAGAATATAAATTTACAGGCGGCCGGTCGGCGTAGGGTTCGACCGTCGTCCCTTACTTCAACCGGTCGCACAACTTCAAAAAACGAAGGGCAAATGTTCTTTTCAATTTTTGCTCCCAGTGTGCACGGGATTGCCACTGACCATTTTCAAGAAACATGAAGTTTTTCTTTTTCTCAACTTTCAGTGCGGGTTGCCCTATACTGGCGACCGGTTGACCTCAAAACAAAAGTGTTGTCCAATTTTATATCGAAAATAGACTTCAAGAAATACTCCGAAAAATAGTGAAAACATTTTAGACCGATCGGGAGTATTAGGACAATATTTAGAAACATTGTTTTGGTGTAAAAATACATTAACAGAAAATCATTAAAAGTGTTGTCCAATTTTGTCGAAAATAAAACTTGAAGTTATACTCCGGAAAATATTAAAACCATTTTAAATCATTTAGGAGTATTTGGACAACCTTAAAACCATTGTTTTGGTATAAAACAAAATCATCAAAATCATGATAAAACCATTTATCAAACAATCTCCCCCTTTTTGATGATTACAAACCAAAACAATTTGACAAGGCCGATTTTGAAAACAAAACAATTTTGAGAGGCGATTTTGAAAACAAAACAATTTTACCGGTTAAAAAGAACTATCCGTTGTGAGCGACAACATTCCATGTAATATAAACACAAGGATGGGAGTAGAGATATTTAAACACTTATAGCAAATGCTCCCCCTATCAACATGCACAACAAGAGTAATATAGAAGCAACTTCAACATAAGCTAAAATCTTAGCTTTTCGATATTGAGCTTAAGTATCAAAAACTTAAAAGCTCCCCATCAAAGATACATCATTAGAATTGTATATAAGTCCATACTACAACCAAAGGACCATGATTCATACATAACCATAATGCACCAAGTGGACTAAATATGATCCACAACTTATGGCTTTATGAAGCCATAGCTTATAGCTTCTTTTCGTTAAGCATGACTTAGCTTTTATGAGCTAAAGAGTTTATAACCTGTTTCTCCACCTGTTTCCCCCTTTGGAATCATCAAAAAGAATGTTAGCACGATAAATACATCATATATTCATATCAAAGAGTACAACTAAACCGATGTATCGAGCTATTTGAGCATTGAAGCTTATAAACCAAATAGGAGGAAAAGTCGAATCATACGACTTGTAGAGGTTTATGAAAACTCATTTGATTACCAAAACATGATCTCTATAAATGTATAAGACTTTTGAAATCGAGAGAATCATGTAGGTGATGAATTTTTCATTGAAACGTTTTATCGAACACTTGGCGGGCGTCAAAAAAAGAAAAAGTTATATATAGTCCTTGTAAATGAAATCAAGCCAAGATTTTCATCACCAAATACAATTTAACAAATATCATTCATCAACAATCAATAAGCTCATCACAAACATATATGAATCACATCAAGAAAAATACATATAAGCCACAAGCTCAAGGGTTCAACCCAATTGAGCTAAAGATAGTGAAATTCTTACCATTCAATCGGTAAAGACGAGCAATGATGATGATAGTCGAGCTAGATAATCCCCAAAATATATAATTCATGCATCAAAACTCATTTGAAGTGAATTGTGTGTGAAATTTGCAAAGGGGATGAAAAATGGCCAAAAGAAGTTAAACTTGCGAATCTTTGAAAGACAAAACATTTTAATCCAAGATTTTGCTTAGGGCGGCCGGTCGTGGTTGAGGGCGACGGTCGAGGTTGAGGGCGACCGGTTGCCTCAACCCTTTCAAACCACCTGTCTGTCGATTTTTCCAAAATCCGAATTTTCAACCAAAAATCGATTTTTTTGCCCCTAAGTTTTAAAAACGTGCAAAATGCAAACGTAGACTTCATTCAATATACATTATGTCATAATCAAGCTCGAAATGAGGTAAAATACTCGGTGGTTAACGATCAAAAAGTCCGCGAGTTATCCTTGAGACGGAATTAAACACATCTCAAGTTTTTGTTAAAAATCACAATCCTTAAAAATATATCGAATCTCAATATGTTTAGTTCGAATATGACGAACCAAATTTTGAATATGAATAACCGTATAATAGATACCGAACTTGTTATCCCGAAAAAATAAGAACGTTTTAAAGCTTTTGGATACAACAAGTCATACGAAGAAGTGCCTTTCAAATATTTGAAAATTTCTTTTAATGGCACTTTAATGAGATTCGTTGGGATAGTTTTTGAAGTCGAGCATATAGACATAAGGCATATGGAATGTCGAGTCTATAAAAATAATACAAGAAAACATACCTCGAATTTAATTGTCGACCGACATGCCTTTCTCAACCTTTGTCAATCTTTAGCCATAGAGGTTGAGATAGTTCTTCTTTCTTCAATGCCTAACTCCTTCAAGACCACTTGTAAGTCCAAGCAATAAATTGAGCTCCCCATCAAGCTCATCTCGAGTTCACCTAGTATCAACTTAGAAAAATATCTTGCACAAATATTCATTAGTAGCACCAAAAATATTCTCATAAATATGCACAAGTTTAAACAATCTTGCCCTTTTTCTCAAACAAAGAGAGTAGTATCAACTTTACCTCTTGTAAAATCATTTAGCAAAAATAGTTAAGTCTATCATACCATACATGGGGTAATTGTTTTAAATCATACAGGGGCCTTTTATAAAAATCATTTGGCCTAAAATTTTAAACTCCGATAGACTTCTATTTGAATGAAATCATTTAGAAAAATTGGATTTAACATCCATTTGGTAAAGCTTGAAATTTTCTTAAAACAAGAATGAGCAAGTAAAGTGCAAATATTACATCAAAATCAATTACCTTCTTTTTTTGAAAATACCTTCGAGCCACTAACCTCACCTTAGTTCGACCATTGTTGCCTTGGTCATCGAGTTTGTTCCGGAATACCCTTTTTTTGTCTTCTTCATCACTATCATCATAGGGCATCCAATTGATCTAAGGTGTTCATAATAGAACATTTACATCCAAATATTTTGAGGTAACAATATTTGGAGTACTTCATTTCTCATCTACACAACTTTAACAAACTCATTGACGGCATCGCTTATATAAGCAAGAGAAAAATAGCCCAAGTGTAAAAACATGCCTCAATCATCAATCACAAAATATCTTGCATAAGGGCATAGTTGAAATAGACACTATATATATAGTCCATGAAGCAAGAAACACATACTATGCTTTTAGAATATCATCAAGAGTCTAATAAATCATGCAAGTTCAAATAAGCTTAAGAAGGCTATAAAAGGTCTCTTTTGATATTTGAAAATCCGATAGCATATAGTTGAGACCTCATTTAAAAGAAGTATTTGAACAAGAGTTGACAAAGCAAATATGTGCAAACAAATATCGAATAGTGCCTTTCAAAAATCTAAAAATCCTCTTAATGGCACTTGTATGAAACACTATGAAAAAACAAGCACATAGGCATATGGCAATACATATATCGAGTCTATAAGAGTAAGAATAACACAAGTAAACGTGCCTCGATAATTTATTCCTTTCTTGACAAATAATGACGTAAATGGCCATTTGTGAAAATATGTAAATCCTACACATTCTTAAAACATATCTAAAGACAAATCATAATGATAAAAGTGTAGGCTAAGAGATATCACAAGTAAGCTCATGCCATAAAAATCCATAAAAGATGATAACACACTTTAGTCTACAAAAATGCACAAGAGTTTTAAAAACATCATATAAGGTCTTCTTTTTCAAAAAAATATTTTAAACGCACAAATATATATATTGAAGACCTTAATAAAAAAAATTAAATACTAGAAAACTCATTTTGCAATTAAGACTCAAATAAAAGCATGCATAATAACAAAATAAAATGCATATTTAACTAGGGAGGTACGGGTTACCAATTACGCCATTTCAATGGGTTGTGCCGTTCCCATTGTTGATGATATCTTCCCCGAGAAGTCACTTTGTTGATGATGACTTCTTTGATTTCTCCATTTCCAAGGTTTGTTGCCTTCCCATTGTTGAAAGTCTCTTCTTCTTTGAAAATCATCTTGTTGATGATGTCTTTGCCATTTCAAGGATTGTGTTCTTCCCATTTTTGATTATATCCTCTTCTTGAAATTGGCTTTGTCGAAAATAGTTTCTCCTTCTTTGATCAAATGAAACGGTCATTTGATGTCTTCGTGGCGTATAAATTTTCTTCGATCATTATTTCACGGTACCTATTATGACATTGTTTTGTGGTACCCTTATGTGTTTGGGTCCTTTGGGATTAGTCTTGAGACTTTTAGGTCTCCAACAATAATTGGAGCTATTTCTAGCCGACAAGTATTTACCGTATGACCCTTTTTACCGCAATAAAAGCATGTAATAATTCTAGGAGCATAATGACCAACGTGCTTAGAGACTTGATTCCT
Source organism: Rehmannia glutinosa (assembly GCA_016081115.2). NCBI lineage: Eukaryota > Viridiplantae > Streptophyta > Magnoliopsida > Lamiales > Orobanchaceae > Rehmannia > Rehmannia glutinosa. Next base: position 39,387 of record JABTTQ020001793.1, on the reverse strand, counting down.
TTTCATGTGATTGACACCCTTTTAGGCTTATGATCAAGTTCTAGTTTCAATTATCACAACAATCAACAATATTGGTCATCTTATCGGTACTCGAAGTTGGATTTAGATAAATCATTTTTCAAGCAATTTATATCCTCAACAAGAGTACTATTTTCTTTCTCAAGGTTTCTAACCGTGTCAAGAGTGGTGGTGTGAGCACATGATAGTGATTCATAGGAAGTAAATAAACTATCCTTATCATTCTTTAAAACAATGAATTCCTTTTTCAAATTTTTGTATTTAACAAGTAAGTTTTGGAATTCATCTTGTAGCTCATCATAATCATTTTGCAAGTCACTATATTCATTTTGCAATTCATTGTCATAAGAAGTAGAGGTTTAGAACTTACCTCGTTTTTCTTCTTCGATGCCCATGAGGCATTGTTCAACTTGTTCATCATGGGAGGTTGTAGAAGGCTTATACCATGTTGTTGAATTTGATGTTGTATCCATTTGTGAAGTAGATGCTTTTGAGTTGCTCCTTTCATTTGCATATACTTCATAGATGACTTCTAATTTTTGTCATACTTCATGTGCCGACCGAATACCTACAACATGATCAAATTCCAAAGTGGTAAGTGAACAATGTAAAATATTAAGAGCTTTACCATTTAAGGAGATGATTTTCTTCTCTTCATCATTGAGCTTTTTGAAGCCTTTTGAGGTGTGTGGTGTATCTTTCATCGGAATGGATTCTCCATTGATGACGGTGTTCCCAATATCGAACCCGCAACCTTGTAAATAGCATTCCATTCTTTCTTTCCAAAATATAAAATTTTTGGAATCAAACCGAGGTGGCTTGGTGGTGGAGGTGCCGGAAAGTTGAGCTTCGTTCAGAGTCCGACGATCGTTTCTCTTCACTCGCGATGTGAAACGAGCTTGCCAAAGAGTTTGGCTTTGATACCACTTGTAAGTCCAAGCGCTACGATAATCTAGAGGGGGTGAATAGATTATCTCCATCTTTTCGATTTATCCCTCTTTTTTCGAATTGAATGCTCAAAGACAAATATAAAGGTGCGGAATGTAAGCAACACGCGCCGATTTAAAGAGGTTCAACCCACCTAGGGCCTAATCCTCTACCACCCCAGTATATACGGGATGGATTTCGAAAAGAGAAAAAGATTTTATTAATAATTACCAAAATTATTACAACAAAATCTTACACCAACACCTTGAAGAGCACCACATTCTTCTTCAACACCACATTTGAGATTACCACAATCTCACTTGAAGATTACCACAATCTCCAAACGGCACCTTGTGAAGATTACCACAATCTTCACCCTCAAGAGCACCACACTTTGACTTCAACACCTCAACAAGAAGATTACCACAATCTTCTTACACCTAACACCTAGTTCACCCAAGTGTGTTCTTACCACAAAACACTCACAAGATATCTTGTGTTTGAATGACGACCACAAATTCAAGATTACAACTCGATAATTGATAATACAATAGAGTGCAAGTGTAATCAAGAATAGCCTAGACCTCAAGAATGTGAAAGTGAATAGCTAGGCAAATTACAACAAGAAATAAGACAATGTAAGAACAAGTGTATTCTTGAGTGTATCTTGTTGTGTTGTAGTTTTCTCTCATGTTGTGTTGCTTCAATTCTTCCTCTATTTATAGAAGATGTCTTGTACATGATAGGCTCCTCTTGGGGACATGAATTAAAAAAAATTGCAAGATAATTGAAGAAAAGAGCTGTTAGAAATCAATCCCACAAATTAAGGAAATATGTCTCACGCTGCAAACGGTTACATTTTCTTTGTCAAACTTAAGAAGCGACGATCGTCGCACAAATAGACGTTTGAAAATGAGAATATAAATTTACAGGCGGCCGGTCGACGTAGGGTTCGACCGGTCGTCCCTTACTTCAACCGTCGCACAACTTCAAAAAACGAAGGGGCAAATGTTCTGCTTTCAATTTTTGCTCCAGTGCACGGCCGCCCAAGGGTCGACCAGGTCGACGCCACCGGTTGCCCTATAGGGCGACCAGGTTGCCTGACCATTTTCAAAGAAACATGAAGTTTTCTGTTTTTCTCAACTTTCGTGTCACGGGTTGCCTATACTATCGGCCAGGTTGACCTCAAAACAAAAGTGTTGTCCAATTTTATATCGAAAATAGACTTCAAGAAATACTCCAAAAAATAGTGAAAACATTTTAGACCGATCGGGAGTATTAGGACAATATTTAGAAACATTGTTTTGGTGTAAAAATACATTAATGAGAAAATCATTAAAAGTGTTGTCCAATTTTGTCGAAAATAAAACTTGAAGTTATACTCCTAAAATATTAAAACCATTTTAAATCATTTAGGAGTATTTGGACAACCTTTAAAACCATTGTTTTGGTATAAAACAAAATCATCAAAATCATGATAAAACCATTTATCAAACAATCTCCCCTTTTTGATGATTACAAACCAAAACAATTTGACAAGGCCGATTTTGAAAACAAAACAATTTTGAGAGGCGATTTTGAAAACAAAACAATTTTACCGGTTAAAAAGAACTATCCGTTGTGAGCGACAACATTCCATGTAATATAAACACAAGGATGGGAGTAGAGATATTTAAACACTTATAGCAAATGCTCCCCCTATCAACATGCACAACAAGAGTAATATAGAAGCAACTTCAACATAAGCTAAAATCTTAGCTTTTCGATATTTCAGAACTACAAGAGTAAAATGTTGTAACTCCCATTTGTAATTATTGAGTAATAATTTTGTAAAAACACATTAAAAGTCAAATTTTTTTAAAGAAAATAGCAATCGGTGCTATTCAAAAGATGAGAGTAAAATGTGAAGTTTGTAACTCCCATTTGTAATTATTGAGTAATAATTTTCTAAAAAAACATTAAAAGTCAAATTTCTTTAAGAAAATACCAATCGGTGCTATCTAGAAGATGAGAGTAAAATATGAAGTTTACAACTCCCATTTATAATTATTGAGTAATAATTTGTGCATCTTTTTTCAAAAAAAATAATTTTAAAAACTAAATGCAAAGATGTTTACTCCAAAATTTACATGTTTGGCCTTCGAATATAATTAGAATTATGTTTGTAATTAGGGTCATAACCATTATATGTGTTATAGGGTCATTTTTGGTAAATAAAAAATTTCAAGAAACCATGAAAGTCATTCACTCTTTTCTATAAGGTCCAATGGTGATTGATATTTAAAAAGAAGAAAATTACACAAAAAAATGTTGGAAGTTTTTGAACAAAATGAACTGGGGTACTTTTGTAAGTGAGAATGATAAAACTCTGTTTTTTTTTTAAGAAAAAACTAAGGGATGCTGTTCAGAAGATGGAACTAAGATTCATAAGCTTTTCACAAGGATTTATCTAAAGACTTGGGAAATTAAGATTCATAAGAATTAAATAAATTATGATACGATTATAACATGAATAATAAATTAGTCGACTTTAACCCGTTTATATCGTGTTAAATTCCGGTCGTATTTTCCTGTCGTATCAGAGATTACCACCCCTAGTTTCTTCCCTTGGTTTGTGGTTTGTGCAACCTAGGGTGTTTGCGAAGTGTGCCACGATCTTTTTTTATTTTTTTTTTGAGGGAAGTGTGCCACGATCTTTGTTTGTACATTCTCATTGAGTTTTCTAATGAAATAACATTTTCCATGTTGGGAAAAAAAACAAACTAGTTTGCTTTCACTCTCTCCTGCAATTGTTGCTTCTCAACACTTTTAGTATATGAAATTGGTTTAATTGTAAAATTGGTTCTGAAACTATAAGGAGCTAGCATTCTGGTCTTGTCAATATTTTAGGTAGCAATTTTGATCACGTAAGATTTTGTTTATATGCAATTTTCATTCGATAAGTTCTAAATTATGCGATTTTGGTCCTAATTGGGTATTTCAGTATTTCATTTGTTCTCATAGTACCCTTGTCATTTAGTCAAAATAAACATACTACCCAAAATACAATTAAAAGTTGCAGGACTGAAATTGTTATTTTGATTAAAAGAAAAAATAGTCAAGGTCATGAACTGCCAAGATAGTTACATGACTAAATTTGAAATGAAGTCTAATTATATGTAAAGTGTGAGACTGCTCAACATGATACTTACTTGGGCCTGGTTACTGTGTTTGATGAAGAGATATGAGTAGGACTGTTTCATGTTTTTGTCAGTGCTTGTGTCTTGGATTCAGGGGGGTTTAGGATTGGAGGCTGGATTCAGAGTGATCAGGCTCATGTGGTCTTGTACTGTTCCCGTTTTTGAGTCATTTATAATATCTATCGTTTCGCAAAAAAAAAAAAGGGAAAATTGTATAATTCTTTATGTAAGAGATATTATAAATGAAAATTTGTTACATTAAAGACAAATTTTTGAGAACAGCTTCCAATTCCTACAATATTTTCACATTCATTAGACATAGGAGACATACAATTTTGTTTTCTGCTGCACCAAGAGGCCAAGTTAATACCACGATAAAAACATCTACCAGTTGTACTTTAATTTTCTTACTATCTACACTAAAATATCTTCTTCCTAACTCAAGAATTGATTTCTTCAGGAAAAAACCTTATTCTGACGCAGAGAACAAGGAAACGACTGTGTTTAAATTTGTGTAAGTAAGAAACATGATTAATTTTTAAATCTACAACTTGTTGAACTGCGAAAGAGAAAAGTGAAAAAGAAGATTCCAATGATATTAATAAAATCAATAGTCCAAACTCCAAAGGCACCAACAAAATAGGGAATTAAACTAATCATAGTTGTTTTATATTAAGAGAGCAAGTTTTTTTTTTTTTTTGAGGGAAAAGAGAGCAAGTTAAAATGCTGATAGTTGTGTTATTGAAATTAATAAAAGTAATATATTGTTTATGTTATCCATGTGCGGGCATCCTGACAGGTTCATTGACTTGAAAACAAATCTTAGCTGTATTGATTGTTAAATAATTACAAGTTGTGCAGTTTATTAATAATTTCATTCATGTGGATAGAGTACCCTATGAGAAAAACATTGAATCCAAGATCCAAACATATGCTTTCTCAGACTCAAAAAATGGTATAGCTATTGCTCAACCTGAAAATAATCAGTTGATAGAGTACCCTTTGAGAATTAATCGGACATGGCGGCTTATGCTGCCGTGGTTTCTCTTGTGCAGCTGTTGCAATCTGATCAATTTCCTGCTCAATATCGAAATCCACAGATTCAATCACTCTATGACAAGGTCTATTCTTTGCAATCATCTCTTGAGAAAATATTTCCTGTACACAAAAACATCAGAGATATCGTAAATGATTTGGATATCCAAATCAGAGATGAAATCTATAAAGCCCAAGACATCATTGAATCATTTATCTTCAAACAAAGCCTTTCACCCGAAATCACTGGAGACCATCAGATTTCAGCATCAACTAATTTCTTGCAAGATGTGAAAGAAATATTAGCAAACATCGATCCCCTGGAAAAAAAAGCTGATGAAATCGCAGGTTCCATTAAAGAAGACACGAAAACAGGCGGTTTGTTGTCTGAAAATTCTCTGCCTTCAAAATCCAGTTCAAGTAGCCAGAGTATGAAGATTATCGGACAAGAGGGAGACTTTGAGCTGATAACTGGTGAGCTGCTCAAGGAAAATTCAAAACTCCAAGTCGTCCCAATTATTGGTTTGCCTGGGATCGGTAAAACTACACTCGCTAAAAGTCTTTACGATGATCAGAATTTACAAACTTATTTTCCGACTCGTGCTTGGGTCACGGTATCTCAAGAATATCAGGTTGGTGAAATTTTTACCAAACTGTTGAGTTCCATGGAAAGTAAAGGCCAAAAGGCAGGGGATAAAGTTATCCAAGGGAGTGTTGATCAATTATCCCTTCAATTACATCAAAGTTTATTCAATACCAAGTATCTCATCGTGGTGGACGATATGTGGGACGAAAAAGTTTGGGATAAAGTCAAACAATATTTACCGGACGAGAAAAATGGAAGTCGAATCATTCTTACTACTCGCCTCGCGACTATCGCGGAATATGCCAACCCAAATGGCTTTCGGCATAAGATGAGTCCTTTGGACCCGGAAAATAGTTGGATTTTGTTACGCGAGAAGGCGTTTGGAGGTGGTCCCGCCCTCGATTACTTGGAGAAAATCGGAAGGGCGATTGCCAACAATTGTGATGGTCTTCCCTATCACTTACGGTGATTGGTGGTCTACTTTTCAAGGGGAAAAAAACAGAAGAATATTGGAAGAGTATTGAGGAAGACACATATGCTGCTGCTGCTAAAGGTGAAGAATCCTACTTGGAGATTTTGTCTCTAAGTTACAAACACTTGCCTGGTAAACTCAAAGGATGCTTTCTTTACATGGGAGCTTTTCCTGAAGATAGTGAGATTCTCATCTCCAAACTCATCAAGTTATGGGTTGGTGAAGGTTTTCTGAAACCGCCAAAACTACCACTCGCGAGCGTGGAACAGGTGGCGAGTCAGTACTTGAATGATCTTATTGATCGAAATCTTTTCTCAATTCGAAAGAATAGTTCTGATGGCAGGATTAAATCCTGCGGCATGCATGATAGTTTACGGGATCTAGCCGTGCAACAATGTGGAAAGGAGATGTATTTTCATTCCATAAAAAGGTATGTCCAAAAAAACTCACAAGGCACAGAGAATCAAAGGCGTATATCTGTTCACAAAAATATTCTAATGTGCATGCAAGATGTTTACGAGTCCACCAAATCGATTAAACTTGCGCGTAGTCTTGTTTATGCCGGTCCCCATCATCATCATCCGTTACCTTTCAGTTTAACTTTTGACCTCCTCAGGGTATTAGATGCGTTTACAGTATATTTCATTGAGTTCCCAAATGAAATAGTTAAACTGATTCACTTAAGGTACCTTTCTCTCACCTACAACGGTAAGCTTCCCTCCTCGCTGTCCAATCTCCAAAAGCTTCAAATACTGATAATTCGCCGACATCCCAAAATCATATTCATCGGCGCGTCGTTTCTGCCTGCGGAAATTTGGAACATGCCTCAATTAAGGCATCTTCTGTTTACGGAAAGCGATTTGCCTAATCCTTGTGAATGTGCAATAATTCCAACCCAGAACAACTCTGTTCTTCTTGAAAACCTTCAATCTCTTTCGAATGTCAATGCCGCTTCTTGTACCAGAGATGTTCTTCAAAACATGCCAAACTTGAAAAAGTTGGCAATGTGGGTTGAGAAACCAGGTGAAGTAGGGTTTTATCTGGACGAACTTCAACAACTTGAAGCATTCAAATTCACCGTCCTGAATCCCATTCCGAGGGATAGGGTTGACTTCCAGCCGGAGCTATTTTTCCCAAACACACTGAAAAAGTTGACTTTAAGTGGTTGTTGTATTCCTTGGGAAGATATGACAGTTATCGGACAATTGCCGTTTCTTGAAGTGCTGAAACTGCGGGAGCTTGCCTTCAAAGGCGAAGTGTGGGTCCCGGAGGAAGGCGAATTTGGTGAACTGAAATTCTTACTGCTTGAGTACCTGGATTTGAAGTACTGGGGAGCTGATCATTCCCATTTCCCAAGCCTGGAAAAACTTATTTTCAGGCATTGCTATGAACTGGAGGAAATCGATGATGACATTAGCACAATTGGAGGGCTTAAACTGATCGAAATGGTCGACTGCAGTCCCGATGCTGTGAAATGGGCAAAAGCTGTTAGGGAAGAGAAGAACAATAAGTACCTTCAAGTTCGCATCTATACTTCATGGGAATAGTAGTCACGCTCCTTGCTCTTTCTGAGGTAAACGCATATATATTTACTACCACTGTTAAAGTTGTAACTAAAGATATCATTTTCATTGCTATGATAATTTACTGATATCTGCTCTTTTGCATTGCAGATTGCTGTGATAACTAGTGATCAACTGCCTTACCATAGACTGGTGAAGTTTTATTTTCAGAGTTTGAATATGTGACTCCATTGTTGTTGCCTTTTATTTGGTGGTGTGTTTTGTTTTGTTTTTGGCATTGAGACTGTAAAATTTGATTTCATGGATTATTTTTCCCTTTCATTTCGACTTATAACCTTAAATAATTAAGTGAGTTCTTATTCTAATTCTTAGCGAAATCGAGGGCTTTTTTGGGATTTTTATGTTACGTGTGTATAGGGGTCCTTATTACCGGGATGAAATTTCCCCACTCCACTCTTTAACATCATCTTGTAAACGTGTCTTCATCCGATGCATTGAATAGGAAGTGGAACGGAAAATCTCAATCCATTACGGATCTAGATAATTGTTAGCTAGACTGAATTATTTGAGTGATAGTTGACTTTTTCTCGAAATTCTTAGCCTGAATGGCAGGGCGTCTGATCTTCTATCTTCTATCTTAAAAGTGTGAATGTTTCTTCAAACTTTTAATTTGACAAAAATATACATTTGACATGGTAAAATTTAGGGGCAACTAAGTAATTGGATATTTATTTGGCTTCTATTTGTTCAATTACAAGAGAGAAGTGACCTTTTATATTCTACACATCAAAAGTACTATTATTTCATCTATAACTCTTAAAATATTCTTAATATTGAAATAATATTAATTTCATATTAAACTACATCTCGAGAGCTTTCTAACCACATATCATAAACATATATAATGATTTCACATGAGAAATTTTCAACCTTATAAAGTTCAACACTATTTGGAAATTAGTTTATGTTTTTTATAGTTTTGTTATTTATTTAAAGTTTTTATAGGATAAAAGTCCATTTATACCCAATTTATTTTTCAAAAAAATGCTAATATATTTTTTAATCATAACACTAAGAATACTTTAATTATATGTTCTAAACATATACACAAGTCGTTATAGAATAGAATTTTAATTGTTTAAAGTTTAGTATAATGAAAAATTATATATTTCTTATATTCTTTTGAATTTTTCAATAATTAAATAAGTCTATTATAATTTATAAGAAAATTATCAAAATACAATAGATATGATAAGAAAGATTAAAATAAAAAATAATTTATTGGTTTTGATATTAAATAAAAAGTAGGAAAAAATGCATAATTCCTCCATGGTCGGAAAACTCCCTCAATTTGTAATATGTAATTTTGAAAATTAATTTTTTATGGTTGTTAAATAAATAATATTGAAAACAAGTGTAACGACCTAATTTTATGAAATTAAAGTACTCTAAAATATTATTAAGAAAACATGAATTTATAAATTAAATTGATGCCAATAATTATCAAAAAGTTGATTTAGAATTTTTTAATTCTTAAGAAAAAATATAATGATAATAATAATAATAATAATAATAATAATAATTCTTCCAAATTAAATATCAAAAATTATTCCAAGCATAAACCGAAAAAATTAAAGACTTAAATCCAAAATTTAGTCCGATCATAATTATTTAAAATATAAATATAACATGATTTATTCCACCATCCACAACATCATATCTTCAGCCGGATTTCTCAACCTGAAAGTAATGATAATGATAGGGTGAGCTTCATCTCGCACAGTAGGGATATATCTGTCAATATTTAATATAACATGAAAAGCATTCACATAATTACAACAATAAATTCATTCATTTCCTCTTTTTCCTCTAACAGACTAGTTCCTGCATATAGCATTGCAGGTTCACCCCGAGGATACGTTTGATCCCGGATCCTTTTCATAGCCCCTAGCTTATATAAATTTATTTCCTCTTGACATATATTGCAATCAATGAAGTACAATCATGAAACATTAAATAAAGATAAATAATATAGAAATCCCTACCTTAATAATCGCATATATTCGATGAACAATAAAAGTCTAGTCTTGACCCCTTCATTTTCAACATTAAATAAAATTATATAATTAATATGTGATTTTAATAAATCAAACTAATTAATGAAATAATTTGTGAAAAATATTGAAAGAAGGCTTGTCAATTGTGAATATATATATATAGGAGGGGATCTGTGAGACCACCCTCTGGTTAGTCCATAGGACTAAATCTACACCATCCAAATAGTAAATCAATGATCAAGATATATTACAATATATACAACATTTCATAAGTAAGTATACAACAGAAGGGATAAAATAGGAATCCAGGAAATTAAATATAGTAACCGCTTCCTAAAAATTAGGGACGTGATTTTGTATTGATCACGTTCCCATAATTAAGCGATTCACCTTTCGTTTCTCTCTCTTCCCATTCGAACCTGCAAATTATTCAAATATGGCAACAAAGTCGTACAACAATTAATGAAAAGTATACAATTACACTAAACTAAGTATACAATTACACTAAACTACATGTACATTAAAAATTTACTAAGTATACAGAAACATTTAACTAAGTATACAATTACATTGAACCAACTATACATTAAAATAATACTAAGTATACAGAAACATTTAACTAAGTATACAATTACACTGAATTACTTATATAACTAAGTATACAATTCCATTGAACTAAGTATACAAATCCACATAACTAAGTATACAATTTCACTAAACTACTTACTAAACTACTTATATAACTATGAATACGATTCCACTGAACCAAGTATACAAATCCACTGAACTAAATATACAATAAAACATGACTAAGTATACAAGTCCACTGAACTAAGTATACAATAAAACGACTGTTCACAAATATGGCGGAAAGAAATATCAATTTTGAAAAAAAAAACGTTTGAAGTTGATGATTTTTCCTCCCTAAAAATTGGGTAACTGAAAAGGTAAGATTATGTTTCCTTAAAAATAGCTAATAACCATCCATTTAACATAACTAATTAAATATAAAAGTACAATTATACCCTTATATGCATAAATTAACTAAAATGATCTACACCATCCAAAATTTTAAATCAAGAGTCAATAAGTGTTCTTATGGACTAACCTAAAGGGATTGGTCTCATTTGAACCAATCCATATATATAGGGGAAGGGTTATATGAGACCGATGTCTTAGGTAAGTACGTAAGACCAAATCTGGACCACAAATCAACAAATTGCAATGACTAATAATAAATATGCTTAAAATATATAAAATACCTAATTAAATTAATAAATGGGGTAAATTAGTTCAGACAAATGATCAATCATATCCCATTAAATTAGGGAAGTTACACACAACATCATAGATGTTATCTTACCATCTAAAACCATAACAAAATTACGTAATATTTGTAAGCAACAAATATACAATGTCTAAGCAACATATTTGTCATCAATAAGCAACACGGCTGACATAAAAAAGCAACAAGAAACTATATATATATATATATATATATATACAAGACATATGACCTATTTAAATCAACAGATTTACACTCATCTTAGCAACATTGTCTATTTAAATAAGCAAAATAATTATCTCTAATAAGCAACACAATCCACATAAAAAGGCAACATACTTACTTAACAATATTGTCTGCCTAAATAAGCAACATATTTTTCCTTGATAAGCAACATAGTTGACATAAATAAACAACAGAATACATATATATAAAAAGAAAAATCAAAGGAAATAGTTTGTGGTTGCAACATTGTCTGCCTAAATAAGCAGCATATTTGTCCTCAATAAGCAACATATTTCGCACTGCGGAATGCGCCAATATTAATTGCAAGTTTGACTGTGAAAGGAAAGAGAGAATTTCAGAGATACAATTTCAAACATATCCAAAAAAAAGCAACATATTTGTCTTCAATAAGCAATATTTTTATCTTCAATAAGTAACATATTTCTCACAGCGGATAAGGTCAGAGATACGGTTCCAAACAAATCCCAAAAAATCCAGAATGTGAACACGCACTACCAAAAATAACTCCCATTTTTTACAGATATTCAAACAAAATTACCTACTTATCCTTAACAACCATTAATTAAATAAAAACTAAAATAAAAATTAATTAAATCTGCATCGCTAAAAAGAAGAGGTCAACGCTCCAGATTTGGCCTCACGTACTTATTTAAATTATATGGACTCACCAGATCTAAATCCTATATATATATATATATATATATAGATAGATAGATTCGTTCAAATGAGACCAAACCCTTTAGGTGAGTCAATAGGAACACTTATGGACTCTTGATTTAAAATTTTGGATGGTGTAGATCAATCCAGTTATTTTAGGCCAGTAAGAGTATATATGTATTTTTATATGTGTTCTGATTTTTAAGTAGGAATGTTAATGTCATTTAATATTTAGTTTTAAGGCAAATAGAATCTTACCTTTTCAGCTAGCTGAGATTTAGGGAGAGAGAACCCATCAACTTCAATCGTGTTGTTCAGTTTCATTTTCATGTCCATATTCAGCAAAAAATTGCATGTGCATATTTGTATTACATACCTAGTTAAATATTCTTGCATATTTAGTGATGTTTTATTGTATATTTAGTTCAACAGAATTGTATACTTAGTTAAATGTCATTGTATACCTGGTTATGTTTTATCAATTTTTTAGTTCAGTGAAATTGTATACTTAGTTTAGTGGAATTGTATACTTAGTGAAATGTCGTTGTATACTTAGTTATGTTTTATTATATATTTAGTTCAGTGGATTTGTAAACTTGGTTCAGTGGAATCGTATACTTAGTTATATAGGTAGTTTAGTGGATTTGTATACTTAATTATATGGAATTGTATACTTAGTTATAGAAGTAGTTCAGTGGAATTGTATATTTTAGTTCAGTGTAATAGTATACTTAGTTAATTATTTCTGTATACTTAGTAATGTTTTAATGTATAGTTAGTTCAGTGTAATTGTATACTTAGTTAAATATTTATGTATACTTAGTAATGTTTTATAGTTAGTTCAGTGTAATTGTATACTTAGTTAAATATTTATGTATATTTAGTAATGTTTTAATGTATAGTTAGTTTAGTGAAACTGTATGCTTTTCATTAATTGTTGCATGTTTTTGTTGCCACATTTTCTGTAGTTGTATTCCATTGTTACCCCAAATGAGGCAACTGATGATAATAGATATTTGTCGTTATTTTCTCAAAGTCTTGATGCTGAAGAAGAGAGGGTGGATCGCGTGATTGGAGGGACGTGATCGATAACAGATCACGTCCCTAATTTTTAGGAGATGGTTATGATTTGTTTGTCATCTATCCCTATTTAACCCCTGCAAGTGTATATTTTCCTTCCTATTGATGTATATATTTTGTTTAATCTTGGCCATTGATTTCTATTTTTCATGGTGTAGATCTGTTCCTACTGTGTCACCTAGGAGGGTGGTCTCACAGGATCCCCTCCATATATATATATATATATATGGATTGGTTCAAATGTGACCAAACCCTTTAGGTGAGATCGTAGGGACATATCGTGGCCATTGAATCTAAATGAATATTAACGGTCTAGATTTTCCCTCTTATTTTTAGTAGGCGGGATTTTTAGGGAGGATTAAGGATAATTTGGTATTTTCAAATTAAGATCCTTAACAATTATTCGTAAAAAATCTTACCATATCTCTCTCTCCCACGATTTAAGGTATCGCTTACATTTTTAATATACATGGCTATTCAATTTTTTTTTCTCAATCCATTTCACATCTCTGCTCGCCTAAGTATACACAATAACAAAACTATATATGCAATATTCCTATTCTAAATAAGCACGCTATAAAATTTAATATAATACACTTTATTCATACTAAATATGCAAATTTGGAAAACTATATATACAGAACATAAACATGCAGTATTCAGGGTATAAATTATAAGGACCAATACCTAATGTATTTTAATATTTTACTTATTTTATTATAAGTATACACAATAACAAAACTATATATACAATATTCCTATTCTAAATAAGCACAATATTAAAATCTTAATGTAATACACTTTGTTCATACTAAATATGCAAATTTGGAACACTATATATACGAAACATAAATATATGCATATGCGGTATAAATCATAAGGACCAATGCCCAATGTATTTCAGTATTTCTTATTTTGTTCTAAGTATACACAATAACAAACCTACATATGCAATATTCCTATTCTAACTAAGCACAATATAATTTTTTTAATATAATACACTTTGTTCATACTAAATATGCAAATTTGGAACACTATATATGCATGTCATAAATATGCATATGCAGGGTATAAATTATGCAGTATGTTGAAGAAAGAGAGAGGATGGTTGACCGCATGATTGAAAGAAAGTGATCAATAACCGATCACGCTCCTAATTTATAGGAGTATAATGAGTGCAGTTATTTTTGGTATGTTTTTCTATTCATATTTTACCCCTACACGTGATTAATTGCTGCATTTATTAGGTGTATTTTGGTATCAATTTTTTTTTTTTTTTGGTGTAGATCTGTCCTACGGTCTCACCTAGGAAGGTGGTCTCACAGGATCTACTCCATATATATATATATATATATATATATATAATTTATTTGATTGAAAGGCAAAGCCCGGAACTCGAGACATAAAAAAAAACATATTCCGTGTTAAATGTCTGCCTCATCTAAAAAACCAAAAAATTAAAGGGGGGATAAATATGATATTTTTAACAGCACTTCTGTGATTGTCTTTCACATCTTATGAACAATTGTTATAGGGTATTTTTTTAATCATCAGGACCAAGGGCTGAGAACTTTTTGTGCTTTTGTAACATGTTTTCAGGCAAAGGACTTAAAAATAATTATGGTTAATTTAATACCCTATTAACACATTCATTCCTCATTCTGGTAAGAAGTGGAAAAAGAAGAATGTCAACACTCCAATTTAATATTCCATTACTTCCATTTTTCGATTGGTTAATTTTGGCAAGTTGTTTTCTAGTGTGCTTGTGCTAATATGTATGCGTTTTTGTTGTGGGCTAGAATACTTTATGTATTATTTCTTTATGGTACAATAATTGTGAATTGTGCTTTTTTTTTTTTAAGCAACGGTGAATTGTGCTTACTTGATTAACCAAAATTTGTGTCATTGAAATTTGTGTTGATGTGGAGGTAGACATCGTTTTTATTTCTTAATAATTCTTGTTATATCAGAATTGCAATAGGAAATGTTAAATATGGTTTAAATTTGCCTTTTGTGTTTTAAGGTCATCCATGGATCAAGGATGACGGGGAGACACCTGACACTCCTCTTGACTATGTTCTTCTGAATAGTCTCAAACAATGCAGAGAGGTATGAATTAGTTCAAAAAAGTTGGTGGTCGGTGGTTATTCATTTACAATTCTATGGCTTTTAGTTTGATATCAGTGACAGGAATTGTACTTTTCGTATTCAATATATATGCATATATATTCGGAAGAGAAAAATGATCGGAAGATTAGAAAATAAGGTTAGAGAAATTGCGCCATTTTTATGCTTAAGAAATAAACACTAATAAGGGAAGTAAGGAAAGTCTCGTGTTAAACTTTGTCTTTACATTTTGTTGTTGTAGAAACATGATACATGTCATGCGACACATCCTGACCTGCCATTTTTCGACTTTTGTGTTATTCTGAAAGCCACATATCAGTTGTCACTTGTCGAGCAGCAACAAGTTTGGGGAGGGTGGAATTGGTCCTGTTTATAAGGTAAGATTTCTTTACATTTTCCGCCATTAAAAAAGGAATGAATCTATTTGCTTATATGGTTCCTTTCTTATAGATGTTTAAGTGGCCACCTAGTCTTAGATTTATCAATCTACTGCACCAGTGGTAACAACTTGGTTTTGGGCCTTCATGTCCTTACAGAGCATTTAGTAAATTTTGTGTCCTTTTTGGAGTTAACAACCTAATTCGATATAATCAAGAGCACCCCAGAAAAGTCAAAAGCTATAATAAAAACTCTACTATGTTCGTTGCCGCCTAACTGCATGGTCAAGGTATATATTCATGTAGTTGCACATGCACACTGATTATAAAACCTCTTGTAGCAATGAACTCGAATTGATTATGAAAGTTTCAAGATTATAATTGTTGTGCCATTTCTTGATGTTATTTTCTTTTAGATAAATCAAGTTTATATGTGGTCATGAGTTTCTTGTTTGGGCAATCCTTCTTTTCTTAATGTAGTGCAATATTCTTCTAGACACAGCTGATGCAACAACTTTTTAAGTGTTATGCTATTTTCGTTTATGACATTTACCCTTAAGAAATCAACCTTCTGTACCCTTATAGTAATATGCCACTTTTAAGTGTTATGCTATTTTCATTTATCATATTTGCCCTTAAGAAATCAATCTTTCGTACCCTTATAACCATGTGTCCCATTTGGTTTATTGACTCTTTTCATTTTATTTTTGGTTTCAGATAATGCATGACTTGATCGGTTGATTTGGGAAGCTGCAATTGGAATCAAATCTAGGAAACAAATTTATACAAGAAGACGTGTGAAACTTTTCTTAATGACATATTATTCCTAATTTAGTAGCTTATTAATGTTGCCAAGAACAGAACATATAATATTTGTAATTGATGACAACTTATATACGTGCGTTTGTTCAAAAATTATATTGGTATATTTGCATTGAAATTTTAATGGATGGTAAAGTTGTTTGATTTAAATGTGTTAAATTAATACTATTGCTCATTTAGGGTTTAGATAATTTGGACAATAACATCAATTTTTTTACTCACAAAATCAGTGAGAAAATGATGTGTTAGGTTCTTATAACATTGATGTAAAAGTAATCTATCAACTGATCTTAAAGGTAGCTAATAACATCGGTCAAAAACTGATGACTCTTAAAAAATCATTGTTTAAGCTAGCAACCCCCAAAGTTAACAACATCGGTTGTAAAACGATGTCTTTTCGATCTAATAACCTCGTTTTTAACATGCTTAAAACCGATGTGAAATATGCAGACTTTTAACAACACCGATTACGACATCAGTCGATTTTCACATACACATCGGCTAAAACCGATGTCTATGGGCGTTTTTCTTGTAGTGGATCCACGTAGCTGGGATTAAGCCCATCTATAAACCTCCTTTTGATCCATGATTAAGCCATCTATAAGCCTCCTCTTGATTGAACTGCGAATAATGAATGAACATCGTAGATTGGTTAAACCACGAACAGGATCACGAACCATCGTTTTGGTAAAAATAACTACTAGAGTTATTTTGATGTGCATACAAAACCCTTGAAGAACTTTTTGGTGATACTCCAAGAAGAAAACCGTAGAGAGAAATTTTATGAGAGAGATTATTTTCTTGTTATGTGAAAACGTATATTTTTCGTAGACTAATATTATAGAGAGAGATATCAATATATATCTCAATCCCACATATTAGTTAGAGTCCTCATAGGACAGGTTTCTAGATAAACCTCATTCAAATAGGACTCCCCATTATCTCAAACTAGTCTTTTGTCCGTGCAATGCACTGTGTATATTTGTGAGGCGTCTGTTTTGTACCATGACATGCACATTTTTCTAATAGTTCTACGAATTGTATCTCCCGCATTGTAATAATTTTAATATAGCATCAAACAATACACGAAAAATACTATTTAATTTTTTATTGACAAAGTCAAAAATGAAAAAATATCATACCTTAAAATTATAAAAAATACATTCAAGCCCATGTATTTGTGTTTAATCTTGGCAAACTAATTTTTCATACAACCACACAGGTGTACCTTCATCACCCCTTTTGTTTTAGTCATGTTTAGATTCCTAATAAGTGTGAAAATATGTGTTATACTTTTTTTCAAAGTTGTAATAGTAAATTCAGATGCAAACGATACCAAACTAATATGTAACACCCTCACCCTTGTAACAAGTATTTATATTACATAAAACTATAGTTCATATGCAGCACAACCATGTTTATATTTAGCAACATAATTTTATGAAAAAATAAAATATTTTGAAAAAAAAAATATATTATTTATATATACACATATATCAAAAAAATATCAAATGGACAAATTCATATCTCATAGTCCAAATGTACAACTTTAAAAGCTGAATATCAAAATACATTGATAAATATAAAAAACAAATTCTATTAACATTAAAAGTACGTTGATAAATATAAAAAATAATTTTACATATATAGAAATTATAATGAATATAATCTCATATTAAATAAAAATTTATTTTCTTCTTATATGAGTATATCATATATGTAATGTTATGTATGAATATATTTAATATGTATAATATTTGGATATTTAATTTGAGATATTTTCTTAAAAACAATAAGTATTTTTTGATTGAATTTAAATAACCTAAATACACTTCTATATGATTATAAAGAAATGGGATAAGCCCAACTAACAATTATATATATATATATATCATAGATAGCCAAAATACATAAATATACAAGTTGTTGTTCAATACTCCGAATGCATAATAGTTAAAACACATTACAAAATAATGAGTAAATATATATTATATATTTTTATATTATGTTTATTTTATTTTTGTATATATGCAAAGTCTGTGCCAAACCGAAGATCGCAAAAAGATGATTAATTAGATATATTGTACGTCAAAAATGGACCTTAAACGAAAAAAGTTATTAAATTTTAAAAATAAAAATAAAACTTAATATAAAGATAATACAAAAGACACATACAAATTTAGAAACATAATTTAATTAACTCTATTTTTTTATGTAATTTTAAAAAGTAATTATTGAAAAAAGTTGACTACTTTAAATAATAAAATCACAAATATTTATTACTTCTTATTTTTCCATACTTTTATTACATTTTTAGAATATATTTTGCTACTTTTTTTAAGAAAGTAGAAATGGGCGAGAAAAATGTTTGGTTACTATTTTAAAATAGTCTCTCTTTATATATATATATATATATATATATATATATATATTGTAGTCCCAATGGGTGTGGTGTAAGGTTTAGAATGGGGGATTGAATAAACCTTACCAAATCACTTTTAGTCTTTTTAAGATTTTCAACGAGTTGACTAAATCGCCTAAGTCCTTGGGGACAACTAGGTTGATCGATTTAACTTTAAGTTACCCACTCAACAGACTCGACTGAGCTGTTGATAGTATAACTTGGCTGAGTCAGCTAACACTTAACTTTTTAGTTGATTTGTTTTTAACAGCGGAAGACTTAACACTCTTTGTTTGTTTTAAGCTTGTTTTTAACACTTGTTTTAGCACTTGTTATTATCAGTTGGATATCAATATAACTTGTCAGCAGATATGAAAAATATAAGCAAGAAAGTAAATGCTGAAAGTAAATGACATAAGTAATTTTATAGTGGTTCGAGGATGGGGTAATTCCTCTAATCCACTCTTCTTCAACTCATGGAGGAATCCACTAAGTAACAAATCAAGTTACAAAGTAGTTCTCGCCTGAGCTGACCGCGCTTGATCACACAACCGGCTTCACCTTCGACTCGGCCTTCTTCACAAGACAAATGCGCTTACTCTTGACTCCTTCACGTCTTTGGAATTGATCACACAACCTTCCAATAGACTTGAAACTCCCGGTTCGACCATGAACCTTCCACAACTCCTTCAACTTGGAGAGTAGACCCCTTTTTCGTTCTTTAAACTTTTCCTCTTCAACTTGTTGAAGTAATCTTTCCTTCACAGCGTGTGTTGGATTGAGTTTCTTTGAGTTTTAGGCTTGAGGAATTTTCTGGATAAGCTTGAGAATATTGCAGGTTACACACACCTTCACACATACCACCTACACGCACACAGACCTACACCCATCTCGGCGCAAGGAGAGAGAGGAAGAGAGGGAAGGAGAGAGAGAAGGGAGGGAGATAAGATGGAAATATAGTTTGAAAAAGAATTAAAATTAGACAAAATTCATCAATTTCTAACTTCGATTCCTGGTGGAAATGAACTCCAATCATGAAATTGTTAAAGCCCCTAAAGAGACGAAGAGAATGGTATATGACCCATTAATTTTGGTCCAATGGATCGCCGGGAATCCGCGGTCAAAGATGGCGGCACCGGTGAATTGGGGCCAGATTTTCAGATGTCTCCGGCGATTTTCCAGCGATCTAGAGCTCCAATCTGAGATTGGGGGGTGGCATTAAAAACCTAATTGAATGGGCTTTCCAATGGTGTAAGGTTTGTGAAAATCCAACGGTCGGATCTCCAAAGATCTTGAGTCAAAGATTTCAAAATTTTAACTTTACTGGCAATTTGCCCGGCGTACGGGAAATCAAATCGAAATTCTGACATCGGATTTAGAACGAGGGAAATGAAAGGGTTCAGATAACGTATGGTTTGTTAATTTTCACCGCCAATGGCCGGCGGCGGCGTGGTGGTGGCCGGCAACCGAACATCCACCGGAAGAGCTGAAGGATGAGAGAATATCTTACCAGGAATAGAAAGTTTCCAATTTCTAGTTATTTCCAAATATGGAAATAACTATATATATAGTAAGTATTAAATGGGGTTTTAAATTGAGTTTGGTGATTTCGGCCACAAATGAATTAAAAGAAGGCTTAATTGTATCGTAATTGGACTTGAAATTATTCGGTTTTAAATTGAAAATAATAGAAAGCCCCGTAATTAAATTTATTATTTTTCTACCTGAATTATATAATTTAAATAATAATCTTAATTAGCTATAAATCCCAATAATTTACTAATCTAATTACTCAAAAATTGCGAAAAATTTAACCTAAATTTTAAGATTCAAATTCTAATACCGGTATTACACCCTCCCCCACTACGAAAAATTTCGTCCTCGAAATTCAGAACTTACTAATTGTCGGAAGATTTGGATATTTGTCCTTCATCATATCTTCTCTTTCCAATGTCGCCTCCTCTTTTCCATGCCTACTCCATTGCACTTTAACTAAAACAACATCTCTATTTCTTAAGGAGTGTATTTTTCTATCAAGAATCGCCACTCGATACTCCTCATAAGTCAAATCTTCTTTAACTTGAATAGCTTATTGATTAACGACATGACTCGGATCAAACACATATCTTCTTAACATCGTCACGTGAAACACATCATGCACTCCGGACAACTCTGGCGGTAGTGTTAACTTATAGGCTACTTCTCCAATTCTTTCAAGAATTTCGTAAGGACCAATGTATCTAGTTTTAACTTTCTTTTCTTTCCAAAACGTACTACTCCCCTTAGTTGGTGCTACTTTGAGAAATACTTTTGTCTCCAATCAAAATACCAAATCCTTTCTTCGTTTATCGACGTATAACTTTTGTCGATCCATCCCGAGCAATCTTATTTCTATTTTTGATGAGATCAATCTTTTCCACTATTTTCTCAACAATATCTGGTCCAATTATTCTTTTCCCTCCAACCTCGTCCCAGTATAAAGGTGATCTGCATTTACATCCATATAATGCTTCGTATGGTGCCATTTTGATCGTCGCTTGATAATTGTTGTTATATGCAAATTCTACTAACGGTAAATATTCTTCCCAGCTTTCTCCTAGATCCAACATTACAACTCTCAACATGTCCTCCAGAGTTTGTATCGTTCTTTCTGACTGTCCATCTGTTTGTGGATGGAATGCGGTACTAAAACTTAGTTTAGTTCTCATGGCATTCTCGCAAGCTCCGCCAAAACTTAGAGGTGAATCTCGTGTCTCTGCTCGATACAATTGTAATTAGGACTCCATGCAATCTTACAATCTCTCAAATATATCCGAGCGAATTTATTCAACTTATACGTCATCTTGACCGGAGAAATGTCTTGACTTCATCATACGATCCCCTATGACCCAAATAGCCGTTTCCTCGTGCGCTTTTAGCAATCCAAGAACAAAATCCATTGTTATATGCTCCCATTTCCACAAACCAAATGCCGATCAAGGTAAAATTCCACACCAATTCATCAAAGAAATATGTGTGGTTGGAGTGCATGGAATGTGGAACAATCAAAAAACTCACGAATCAGTATCGCGGAATGGATGTGTAATTATAAAAAAAATGTGTATGTTTACTATAAACATTCTGTACATATAGCTTTGTAATTATGTAACATGTGAATATTATATGCTTAGAAAGAGTGTGTGTAGTTAGTATTAATGAAATGTGGGTATAGTGTCTCGAATTTGTGTATTTATTATGAATTATATGTATCACATATAATGTATCACATATAGCTTCTGTACATATGTGTGTTTAGTTAGTATTAATGTAATGTGTGTATAGTGTCTCTAATCTGTGTATTTATTATGAAAAATGTGTATCACCTATAATATATCAAAAATAGCTTCTGTACATATGTGTGTTTAGTTAGTATTAATGAAATGTGCGTATAGTTTCCTGAATCTGTGTATTTAGTATGAAAAATGTGTATCACCTATAATATATAAAAAATAGCTTCTGTACATATGTGTGTTTAGTTAGTATTAATGAAATGTGCGTATAGTGTCTCGAATTTGTGTATTTAGTATGAAATATATGTATCACATATAGCTTCTGTACATATGTGTGTTTAGTTAGTATTAATAAAATGTGTGTATAGTGTCTCCAATTTGTGTATTTAGTATACAAAAAAAAGTTATTCCCTAAATACGTTTTTGCCTAATTACAATGCATGTAATATATTTTAGAGTATTAATTATGTACACAAGGGGCATTAAATATGTGTACTTATACGAAAAATATTGGTGAGTTCGATTTTGCACCGTACGTTCATGTTCTCATTAATATGAATTTACACGATACATTAAAAATCATGTAAATAGTATTCAAAATTTGTTGTTTTAATATGTAAATATTGTGTTTTTGCGGATCAAGATCCGTGAGTTACACAAATCACGTTATTGAGGCTCGAAATCTCGCCTGGATCAACTAAATATTGGATCCCAGAGGTTGAACAAGAAAAAATTCCTCATGCCAACATGCATTTCCGTACATTGGAGGCTG
This sequence comes from Rehmannia glutinosa, assembly GCA_016081115.2. Lineage (NCBI taxonomy): Eukaryota > Viridiplantae > Streptophyta > Magnoliopsida > Lamiales > Orobanchaceae > Rehmannia > Rehmannia glutinosa. Next base: position 16,554 of record JABTTQ020001793.1, on the reverse strand, counting down.
GAATACAATTTTCTTTGTCCGACCCGCACCAGCGCCTCCTGACCGCTATGTGTATTTGTCACACTGTTCAATTTTTTAGTGTAATATATACGATTGGCAATTTATGAGTTGTTTATATAATTCTGCACATAAACATACAATATCTGCAACCTATTTACACATTATCTGTGTTTTACCTATACATCGTCCTTCAATGACAACATCAGGATCAATAAACGTATGTTTTGGAATTATGTATTTTTAGATGTAGAATTATGTATTTTTAGTTATGTAATAATGTTTGTTTAGTAATAGCACACTGTTTTTTGTTATTTTGTGCGAGCATGTGTATTTGTTTTGGAATTATGTGTTTTTAGATGTAGAATTATGTATTTTTAGTTATGTAGTAATGTTTGTTTTAGTAATAGCACACTGTTTTTTGTTATTTTGTGCGAGCATGTATATTTGTTTTGGAATTATGTTTATTTAGCTATAGAATAATGTGTGTTTAGTTATATAATAATGTGTATATAGTTTTGGGTTATAATGGACAAATAGTTGTATGTTTTTGTAAATAATTGATTCTATATTTTCTGTAGGTTTTGTTTTAGCAATATATCCCAGGTGTTTAAAAAAACATATTCTTATACGTAAATTATACAAATTTCTATAACTACATAACCAAAAAATATACAACATTGCATAACTACATAACCAAAAAACATGGCCTGTTTAACTGTACATAATTTTGTGCGTAAGTACACACAATGTAGTAACTACGAATACAATATTAACGATGTATAACAACATTCCGACCATATGTACGTGAAAAAATACAAATTTATATTGATTAAAAAGAAAATACCCCACGTCTGAACCATTCATATCCACAATTCAAGAAACCATCTAAGTCATATACAAATGGCTCCCAAAGACAAAAAACACCAAAGATAGTAAACTAACTATACAAAAAAGATGAGCACAAATCTGCAAACTACATTGTCTATTAAAAACAAAACTACAATATTATCTTCCCCGTCCAAAACTTTCTGGCTTCTTGCAAACATCTATCCTTTAGCTCATTGCTATGGTGGAGGATTATTGCAGTTGAGTACTTCGTGCGTAAGTTAGACAGTTGAGACGCATTATTTTTCTCCAAACCACAATCTCATCCCTTGGTGCCACCGCCCATGTAGCTCTCCATATGCCTCATGACATATATACCACAATCAACTTTGTTTGTGGTATCTCTCCAAGGCATGCATAGTCTAGACGGGGTGAATTTCCGGACAACACTAGCCATTTGCGGGCAGCCTTTAGTCTCCAAGTAGTTCGAAAATATCCGAACCTGCAAATATACCATGGAAAACAACTTCAAACTTCATAGACTATATATTACAATTAACCATATCATACTAACTAACTATATATATAATTTCATACTTAAGTACACACAATTACATACCTATTTAAACACACCCATTTTGCACTCAAAAATTATCTTCCCATAGCTTTAACTTAGATCACTATAAAATCCAAAAACATGTGGGGTTGGAGTGGGATTGGTCGGGGTGTGTGTAGGGGTGACTGTCTTGTATCAGATAATTTATTGTTTAGTCCTTCAGCTTTTCCAATTCAAAGTTCAAATTCACAAAAAAGTACTTTAATGTGTATATGCTGATGCAATGGTCTGAAAAATGTGCATAAATTGGGTTTCAGTGTTTTTGTTTTCCATAAATGGATGCATAACTAAGGAGATTTCTTGTCATGGAATGGTGTTTGGAAATTTTGAGGGCAAGCATGTCCCCCCTTTTTTGGTAAAATTCATTTTTCATCCTTGGATAAGATCAATGTTACAAAATAGTCCCCACATTATATACCTAAACGCACATTATTCTGAGATAAATATACATGCTCGCATAAAGTAACAAAAAACAGTGTGCTAATACTAAATAAATATTATTACAAAACTAAAAACACATAATTCTACAACTAAAACACATAATTCCATAACAGTATGCTATCCAAGACATATAGATGCTGAATAAACATAACAGCCGGGACAAATGTTTAAGCACATCTTGTACAAATTCTAATACCTAACAACACAATTTAGAACTGATAAAAACACAACATGCATAACTGATTGAACAAAAAAAAACTTACAGCGACTTCACCAAGTATAGAAGACCCATGTTCTTATGCTTCTCTGTCTCCAATTACATCTCGTTCATCAATCCCCCAAAATTAAAACCCACATAATATATATACATCGCATTATCAAGCTTCAAACATTTAGCAAAGCTCTTATACCTAAAAGTTTATTCCCTAAAATTAAACAAATAAGAACAATAGAAATCGATAATAAAAACCCAAATTGGAACCCTAACATCAAGAAACACCAAAATCAAAAAGAATACAAAAATCACAGAAAACTTACAATGTTTTGTGCGAGACCGACCGTGATGAAGATAGGAAGAAGATTCGTGTCGCTTGTTTGAAATTATAAATGATGGAGCCCGACCGTGATGAAGAGATGAAGAAGAATCGATGACAAAGGGTTTCAAAATTTTGAAGATGGAACGATGGAGCATGAGGCGATGAAGAAAGAAGAAGAAACGTGTATTTTGAAAAGAGGGAGAGAAACATGTATTTTGAAAAGAGGGATTTACAATTATATCATTTGAATAAAAAGACAGATTACTTCCCCACCCTTGCTTGTCACCACCATGACTAAAATAGATGGGTAAAATCTGGACCATTGATTATTAAATCAAATGGTCTAGATGTGGTTTTATTTTTTTACCTAAAGGCTCTGGTCTCATTTGATCATATCCCTATATATATATATATATATATATATATATATATATATATATATGAAACTTGAAGTAGAAAAACTATTTATATCTTATAATTTTTAGAAATGTGGTGTAAAATTGTGTATGAAATTACACATATTTATAGTAGTTAATTCCAACCCCTAACCCCTAAACCTAAATTAGCCCCTAATAACTAACCCCTAAGCCCCCTAAAAATAACCCCTAATCTAACCCCTAAAATAATTTCTAAATTAACCCTTATTATTTTTTTAAAAAAATTTGGGATATTACATATTATCCCTCTTAATAAAATTTCGTCCTCAAAATTTGTTAACTCAATAAATTTTCGGAAACAATTTTTTTTTTGCACGAGTAGTTCTTTGTCTAATATGGAAAGTACAGATGCAATAATACTTTTAATAAAAATGACGGCTTGAATTCATAAAATATAATTCTAAAATATGATAATATAATATGACATTTTGAATAGCATGACATAATAAATTGCATACCTTTAGAAATCCGACGAGATATGACGGAGGTGGATGTTATTAGACTATTTTCTTTTAAAATATTTGAAAGATATTTTTTTTAAACAAGTCTACAGAACCATAGACCTGCTCTTATACCACTTGTAACGACCCAATTTTATGAAATTAAAGTACTCTAAAAATATTATTAAGAAAACACAAATTTATAAATTAAAGTGATCCCAATAATTATAAAAAGGTTGATTTAGAATTTTTAATTCTTAAAAAAATAAAATATAATGATAATAATAATAATAATTCTTCCAAATTAAATATCCAAAAATTATTCAAGCATAAATCAGAAAAAAATTAAAAGACATAAATCCAAAATTTAGTTCGATCATAATTATTTAAAATATAAATATAACATAATTTATTCCACCATCCACAACATCATATCTTCAGCCGGATTCCTCACCCTGAAAGTCATGATAATGATATGGGTGAGCTTCATCTCGCTCAATAGGGATATATCTGTCAATATTTAATATAACATGAAAAGCATTCACATAATTACAACAATAAATTCATTCATTTCCTCTTTTTCCTATGACTGGCCAGTTCCTGCATATAGCATTGCGGATTCACCCCGAAGATACATTTGATCCCGGACCCTTTTCATAGCCCCTAGCTTATATGAATTTATTTCCTCTTGACATATATTGCAATCAATGAATACAATCATGAAACATTAAATAAAGACAAATAATATGGAAATCTCTACCTTAATAATCGCATATATTCGATGAACAATAAAAGTCCTAGTCTTCGACCCCTTCGTTTTCAACATTAAATAAAATTATATAATTAATATGTGATTTTAATAAATCAAACTAATTAATGAAAGAATTTGTGAAAAATATTGAAAGAAGGCTTGTCAATTGTGAATATGTATATATATATATATATATATATGAAACTTGAAGTAGAAAAACTATTTATACCTTATAATTTTTAGAAATATCCCATAATTATAAAAGGTTGATTTAGAATTTTTAATTCTTAAAAAAAATAAAATATAATGATAATAATAATAATAATAATAATAATAATAATAATTCTTCCAAGCATAAATCAGAAAAAAATTAAAAGACATAAATCCAAAAATTAGTCCGATCATAATTATTTAAAATATAAATATAACATGATTTATTCCACCATCCACAACATCATATCTTCAGCCGGATTCCTCAACCTGAAAGTCATGATAATGATAGGGTGAGCTTCATCTCGCCAAAAGAGGGGATATATATGTCAATATATAATATAACATGAAAAGCATTCACATAATTACAACAATAAATTCATTCATTTCCTCTTTTTCCTCTGACTGGCCAGTTCCTGCATATAGCATTGCGAGTTCACCCTGAGGTTACGTTTGATCCCGAACCCTTTTCATAGCCCCTAGCTTATATGAATTTATTTCCTCTTGACATATATTGCAATCAATGAAGTACAATCATGAAACATTAAATAAAGACAAATAATATAGAAATCCCTACCTTAATAATCGTGATATATTCGATGAACAATAAAAGTCCTATTCTTCGACCCCTTCGTTTTCAACATCAAATAAAATTATATAATTAATATGTGATTTTAATAAATAAAACTAATTAATGAAAGAATTTGTGAACAATATTGAAAGAAGGCTTGTCAATTGTGAATATATATATATATATATATGAAACTTGAAGTAGAAAAACTATTTATACCTTATAATTTTTAGAAATGTGGTGTAAAATTGTGTATGAAATTACACATATTTATAGTAGTTAATTTCAACCCTTAAACCTAAATTAGCCCCTAATAACTAACCCCTAAGCCCCCTAAAAATAACCCCTAGTCTAACCCCTAAAATAACTTCTAAATTAACCCTTATTATTTTTTTTAAAAAATATGGGATATTACAACAAGAGAGATTCTTATTTTATTTATATATTGAAATTCCATGCATATTTTGTTTTAATTAACCATATCACTAAAATAGTGAAACATAAGCTAAAATTGGATTAAGTCTAAAAGATCGTATATGATACACTTACTAAAAATAAATAAACTGATTTAACATATAAAAATTTAACATTTGTTGGGAAATTAATATATTACTTAAATTGTATGTTAATTCAAATACTAATATAACATTCATAACAAACTAAGTAAATTAAATAATTACAATAAATTAAAGTGAAAACTAAGAATAAAATATATTTAAAAAGAAATGATTATATTTGACATTAATGAGTTGAGACTCCACCAAAATAATTTTGAGCGTTAATTTCATATATATAGATAGTTTAGGATTAAACCAAATGAAACTTATTATAAAAAGATGAAAGAATAAAAGTAAATAGTTAAAAAAAATGTGTGTGTCATAGCTGGAAATTCTAATGAAAAATTAAATGACTTTCATAATATGTATAATTTGACATTTTGGGTAAAATATCAGTTCATTGTAAAAGTACACCTTTAGGACTTAAAAAGATTCAAAAACAAAAACAATTATTATAAAATTTATTGTATTAAACCATATAAAAATAAATTAAAGTGAAGTGACCAAGATTAGTGCTAAGTAATATGAATTCTCCTGGGCATAAGGAGGCATAAGAGAGTAGTTAAGAGGGTTTCTACAATTTGATATTAAAATTTTTGGCAACTATATTTCTTATTTGATCAAGAATTCAATAAAAGTTTCAAATAATGATCAAAGTACTATATACCTTTTTCGCAATAAAGGCACTAAAAATGAATTCATAATTATATTTTATAATAAATAATATGATTTTGTAAACGAGATTAAAAGAGATCAAATTTAAATATACATTAGCTTCAAACAAATATAGATTAGTTTTAGCGTACTAAGAATAATTGCAATTTCCTTGACTATACGTCTTACAAAATTCACTTATTATGTAAATTTTAATATTAACCAAAATAGCCAAATTCAATTGCAAATACAAACTCTAATAGTTTATGTATCTTTCTAATAATTTATGAAATTTAAAAAAAAAAAACTAAATTAGTTTTTAGTTCATTATACAACTTTTAAAACCTTGAGTGTTTGCAATAATTTTCAAACATAAAAATTAATTAGTATTATATTTAATTATTGAAGTTGGCACATGAATTTTTTTAGCTTATGTTTCTTTCATAAAACTATCTTTGGATTTATTATTTATTAAGTGAAGTTATTCTGTGTGCAATTGAATAGAGTTTCAAACCTCAGCTTTCGACTTATCATTTTTCATAGTTTTATTTAATACCCTACTCTCGATGAAAATAATGGATTAACTTATATATTATGTTAATATTTATTATTTTTAAGACAGTGGGAACATGAAAACTGCAAACTTTAAATTTAAGTGTTATGATAAAAATTTGACTTTGTTACTAGAATTAAAATAATATATGGAACAAGATTTTTTTTACATATATATTATATTGCCATTTTATTTTTAAATTTCTTTAATCAAAGAATAGACAGAGAATAAAAGAAAAGCACCAGAAGTATAGGAATTTGATTAACCTTTATTTGTTTTTTGAATTGAATAACATAACAAATAAAATGATGATATTATGATGGATTATTGGTATAAAAGTTAATTAATTAATTTTTCTAATTAACGCGATAACTTGTGATTTATTAATTATTAATTTATGAATTATAAGCTAAATTGCTTGTCTTATTATGTGAAATTCATCCAATGCTAAAAGAATTCAAAGATTAGTTAAGAAGAAAATTCTTTTCTATCGATAAAAATGAAATAAAACATTGATGAATGTCATTGTAAGCTAATATAGAACTTATATTTTTGTTAAATAATTTTAAATTTTTTATGGATTGAGTTCTTGAAAATAATTATTTAACAATTCATATCGATCTATAATTAAAGTAAAGAGAAATATATTAAATACTTTGTAATATTTAAATTTAATTAATATAATTATTTATAAATCACTTTTTAATATTTAAATATTAGTTATATAAAATTATTAAATAATATAATTATTTAAGTAAAGTCATGTAGATCACGTGTGACGCACGTGTTTCTTACTAGTTCCTGAAAGTGTCTCATGAACAGTTGTTTTCACCTAAAAGGGCAATATTTTTTTCCTCGCATTAATTTGTTAAATCGACTTTAAATTTACTGTAAATGGATAAATTAGCCAAATTAATATCATACAATTATAGCAATTGTAAACTTCTAGCAAAATTTCATGACGGTAAAAGTTGAAACAACAAAAGAAAAAAAAAACCCACTTCCATCATTTGCTTTGATTTCATTTTTTATCTTGTTTTAAATAAATGGAAATATATAAAAAGAAAGGAAAATGTCATGATCACAAGCCGATCAGATAGCAAAGGAAAAAATAAATGCAAAATATCGATAAAACAACAAAAACAACTTAAAGACGCAATTTAAATGAAGGGCGTCTATTTCTAAGGATTTCGAGTTACAATGTCATTTTGATCTCTTGAACAAAAAATTCAAAAGTTTTGAATTGAATTTCATGGTCTAATTTAATTACATCTATGTCACAACAAAACTATTGACTTCACATTTTCCATCCATTTAGAACTAAACTTAGGTTTCATTAGTACAAAATTGACCATTTGCATCAATTGTAAACGACATCAAGCATCGGTTCAACAACGATGCTTATGAATGCGATGCAAATAATCACATATATTAGCATTGGTTTTAACCGATGTCTAAAGTAAACAATAGGCATTGGTTGCCACTACACGAAAACTGCTGATAGACACCATCAAAAAGACACCGTTTTATGACTTTACTGGTGTCTTTTCCTTTTTAACACCGGTTTTGTCAGAAACCGGTGTCTAATTAGTGCTGTCGTTTGATAAACAACACCGGTTTCCTATAACCGGTGTCTATTGTAAAAACATTTCCCAAATAGACACCGGTTTTCGCATTGGATTTCAAAACCGGTGTCTATTTATATAATTTATTTTAAATTAGACACCAGATTTTTTGACACCGGTTATAGAACCGATGTCTTTATTTTTTAACACCAAATCTTTAGACACCGGTTCTATGACCGGTGTCGTTAGGCCCCTAATTAATTAGGTCACAGTGAAAGTCTTAATTGAGTTCATCGTTTCTCCCGTACCCAATCTCCCCTGCGCGACCCCGTCTCTCACCTCTCCCCATCGCCCGTCGGTTGGAGAAGCAGAGAAAAGCAGAGCGCCGCAAAATCCAATATCTCAAAAGCAAAACCGCCTCTTCCAATGGCCAACCGGGTCTCCTCCAATGCGGTTCCAGCACCTCCGATGTAGCTACCCGTTCCATTTAGAGCCCTCGAAATATTGAGATCGTTAATTACGCACTGATATAGATTTATATATGCCAATTTTATTTACGATTTTTGGCACCCTATCTTTCTTTTTCCATTCGGAACCCTAACAATGAACGGTATGTAATGTGTTGAGAGATATATTGTTGCTCGATTTAGATAGTATTTAGCTTGATAATGAATGAAACCAAGCTTGAAATTCTCATGCCTGGTTAGGCTGTGAACCGAGCTTGGCCAGTGTGCTATAAGTCTAAAGCTTTAAAATCTAGGGTTTATATCGTGGACCTGAGGCCTCCCGTTTTTACGTCGCCGTCGGCTACCTATGTTGGAGATTATGACGGCCATGGTGGACCTGAGGCCTCCCGTTTTGTTAACCGCCACCTCTTCCCTTATCTCCACAGTAATTTTTTAAACTCTCTTTCGATTTTGTTTTTCCCCCCTTGTGTGTGCGTGTGTTTCTGGGTTTGTTGTTTTATGCGGATTTGAGGTTTTTGTTGACTGAAGATTTCTACTATATTTGTTTCATGTGTGTGGATGTCTATTTTTGTTTATGGGGAATATATAGGATTTGTGTTTTTCTCTGTGGTTTTATGTTAGTTTTTTGCTACAAGTAAAGAATATTTCGGATTTGAAATTATCTGTTTTGAGATTTATGATATATATGCCTTTTGGTGTAAGTAATCCTTTAATTTGATTTTGTGAAATTAGTTATTTGTTTAAACTGCTTGTGTAGTTCTGTTTCATTCATGTTTGAAATTTGACCGGTTCTTGTTTCTTTGAATGTGTTGCGTGAACTGTGGTTGACTATTTTGAATATGGTCGAGAGCTAATTCATATTCAAGGTTTTGAACTCAGAGAAACTGTTGATGAAATTTGTATAGCTGTGGTGATTTGTTGAAGCAACATTTATAATTTTTCATGTTTTTCCCGGCCATCCTTTTTCATTTGTTATTGGTTATTTTGTGTAGAATTCTCCACAGAGCAAGGGGATTTATCAGCCGATGTAATAAAGAAGGCTTTTAATGCCACGGAAGAGGAGTTTACTCGTTTAGTGAAGAGATCATTGCCAGTCAAGCCACAGATTGCTTCGGTTGGATCGTGTTGCTTGGTGGGTGCAATTTCAGATGGTGAATTGTATGTGGCAAACTTGGGGGATTCAAGAGTCGTTCTTGGTAGGAGAGGTTTTGATGGAGAGAAGAATTTGGTGGCAGAAAGGTTGTCTACAGATCATAATGTTTCATACGAGAACGTGAGGAGGGAGGTTGAAGCGTCTCATCCTGATGACACGCCTGTTGTGGTTTATTGCAGAGGAGTTTGGAGAATCAAGGGAATAATTCAGGTAATTTGCTAATCTATGCATTTATTGAATGAAAAGCATTCCAAAATTCTCACTTAATTGAACTTGTCCTTAGGAATGTCTGAGAAACCTAGGTTGGTGACTTCTATACGGTTGAGTTTAGTGAGAATAATTTGTCTTTCTTCTTACATTTCTTCTCCACATCTCCTCTTTCACTCCCATTTCTCCATTTGAAATCTCAGCTATATACTCTCTTCTCCTACCTTGATTCAATTTTAGAGTTTACAGATCTATTCAGCTCCCTGTGTTTTCACTCCCATTTGTTTTTATCTTTTAATTACCGATTTGCAATCAATGAATGTGGTTAACATAATAGGTCGGAAAGTGAGGCATTAGATTTTTGCCGGTTGTGATTTCAGCTACTTATTTTCCTGATGATTGATTGTCTATCTTTTGCATATTGTTGTTGGTCATATCATAGAGGTGTGCTTTTAAACCGCCATTGTTGAGATGTTAGTGAGATAAGTCATCAATTTCAAACCCTAAGCCCAAGCCAACAACGGACAGGTAATTAGAAATTGTAATTTTTAGTTTTTTTTTTTTTGTCTCATAAGATATGCACTTAGGAAGGTTGTTATACTTTTGTAGGAAGATTTTACAATTATTTATCAGAAGTATCTTTCTTTATATAATGAAATTTATCAAATTCAATTATGAAGCACCAGTTTGGTGTCATCCAATTGTGACAAATTCTTTAAGGAGATGCTAAGTGGAGGAAACTGAAAGGATCTAAGAAAACATTAACACAAATAATCTCAATATGAGCCAACAAGAATGTACAGAGTTTAGAATTCACCCAGAATTGGAACTATTATATTGTACATCCCTTGAGCTTGAGTGTTTCTCTGATATTTTTCTCATGTTCAATGCTACATTCGCTTTAAGCTGAGCTTATCTGTCAATTCTTGGCATATATTTTTTCTTTTTTATTTTTAGTAATATTTTTTCCTTGTCTCATATTTAAGACATTTTCTGTTAGCTCTGTCCTGGGTTGGAGAACTGATTTATGGTCACAAGTATTTCATGACATATCAAAGTTATTTATTACCATTTGTCCAATTCTTTTGTTAGCTTGAAGATGAGTTTAAAGAATTTGTTTTTGTTTCTTGAGTCTTGACTTATGATTTTACCTTTTTTCTTGGCTTGTCTCATACAATTTTTACTTAGAATGGGACCATAGACTCCATAAGCAAACTTGTTTCTGACTTGAATAGTGCAACATTGGAATCTGTCATCGGTGAGTACTTCTGTGCTACTGAAATTATAAAATTTCCAAATAGGTAGCTAATAGAATTTGCAAATGGTCCTCTTACAACTTTGAAGGCCAACCAGTTTTTTTTCTACTAACAACTGATGATTTGCTTACGGGCAGTAAGTATACAACCATGCAAAAAGAAAAAGAATGATCAAATCAAAGAACCACCCAAACCAACTCTTCAGAAGAACCACATTTTGCAGTATTGTTGGTCATCAGCTTCATAGTTCTAACCCCAAGATCTCTCAGCAGTATATGCATAAAGATTACACATCCATAAGTAAATTGTAACTTCTTATGTCACATTTTCCAAAGGGATGAGGGATAACCCTAAATTCTTAAAGCCAAGCAGAATAGTTATGCCACAGTATTCATGCATATTATCAACACAATACACTAATTAAACACACTAAATAAAAATAGTGCTATCTGTCAATCAAACCACTTCAAAGTATGAGGAAAGCCTAATAATAACACTGCATAACTAAATCTTAGTTTAAGGACTAAATGCATGATCTGATAGATTAGAAGGGTGCTGTATGATTGCATGAGCAAATAAATTAAGACTTCCTCTTAAGATGCAGACAATTCAAGCCAAGAAATTTTTTTCGCTAAACTCATCCCGAAAAACATTCTTTTTTCCAGTTACACACTTAGAGGAAACATTCTTTTTTCCAGTTACACACTTAGAGGTGTGGCTAAACTTATTCAAAAGATCTTATAAGCTCTTACAATTTATAATATGTTTTTAGAGCCTATAAGATGTTAGAACTTATTTTAAAAATAAGTAGTTGAAGTGCTTGGATAAAATAAGATCAAAGAGTTTATAATATGTTAGTAATGACAACTTTGTAATTAAAATGATCAAAGTGAAACGAGGTAACTGAGATCCCCTACCTTTTTTAAAAAGAACTTATAAGCTCCTAAAATCTTGTTTTGGGAGCTTATAAAATCTTTTTAAATTTACTAAACATTTTAGAGAGCTTATAAGTTTTCAAACATCTTATAAGATATTTGAAGTATAAGCTCCCCCAAACACCCTCTTAATATTTTGTTATTGCGTGCACAACACCCAATAGTGCAAAATTCCCATTCAGAACAAAGGAAAATCTGGAAAAACAAATAATAATTCTTTTCTCCAATGCAAACTCAAGTATAATTAATTTCATCATAATTATCATCAAGACAAAAACAACTCAACTTTCAACGGCCCTTAGTGTATGTAACGCCTCAGTTTTCAAAATATAAGAGTAACTTAATTTAATAAGAAATCGTATTTAAAAGTTCATGAGTAAGACACATGTCAAAAGTAAGCGGAACCATTTTATTAATAAACCTAAATAATCCATCACACTTCCGCTGCGCCACTCTGATTTTATAAAATATAGTCTAAACATAAAAATTTGATGCGCCACTTGTAACGACCAAAAATTACTAAAATCCAAGTAATACGATAAAAGAAAGCATTTTATGAAATATAGCCTAAACTTAAAATTTGCATTCGAGTAAACAAAATACTTGATTTCAAAATATAACTATTGTTTTCTAAAAATAAAATACTAAACATTAACAGTAACTCAAAGTCATTAATAAAATAAGATTTTTCTAAAAATTCAAATTAAATAAAAATCATTGACTTAGCATCCACCGCCTCCAATCCTCGCCGAGCTCCTCAATCTGAAAGGTGTTAATAAATATGGAGTGAGCTTTCAACTCGCTCCGTGGAGACACGTTTGTCAAAATTAAATACAACAATAGGCATAATCGTAAACATTCAACAAGTAATTTTATTTTTACTCTGACTGGTCAGTTACTCTATAGAACTGCGGGTACACCCCGTGGATACATCTAATCCCAAACCTTCTTACAGCCCCTGACTACACCCCGAGGATACTTTTGATCCCTGACCTTCTTACAAATTTTGACTAATTCTAGCATCATGTTCATCCCAAGGATACTTTTGATCCCGGACCTTCTTACGACCCCTCGCTAACATGATTTCTTTTCACATTGCACATAAACAAATACACATATACGAAGCATTTAATAGTGACAAACAATAAGTGGATAGAATATCCCCACCTTAAAATAATTGCAGATATCTGGTGCAGTGAAGAATGTAAAAATATGCAGAAAATCATACACCTCGTTATTCGTGTTTTCTACGATAAATTATAAAATAATATAGTAAAAAAGATAAGTATAAAAGAAAATTTGAAAACTGAAATCGAATAAGAAATATCGGGTTTGGCTTGAAAATTTGTGAAATAGGATTGCTTGGCGATATGATTGGACCCGGTCAAAGTCACAATATAATCCTCAAGTTGAAGTTCAAACTCAATTGAATAAAACCTTAGCCCCAAAATTAAAACCAAATTCCTAATTAAAATCTTCAATTTAGCTCCTCCCAAGCCCCTCATCTCGCCTCTCTCTTTTTCTTTTTCTTTTCTTCTTTCTTCTCCATCAACCCATCTGTATTTCGTCTCTCTCATTCTCCCTCAAAATCTTTTTTTTTAATAGGGGGTTTAATGAATTGTTCATTGTTGTAAGTGAATGAATTTCGTAAAACAAAAGTAAGGATTTTTGGGAAATTAACCCGATTTGGACCAGTAAAAAACTAAAAATAGATATAAAAATCCGTAGGAGAAGACTTCGTATTTATAGGGCTAATTTTTTGTGTTTGAGATAAGTAGGACTGAATAATAATAAGATAAAATCTGCTTTTTTTTTCTAAATCTAATAGGAGTGAAATTCTATCCTAATAGGGTTTAATAAAAATTTGGACTGTAAAAGAATAGTGACTGAATTATAAATATTAATATCTGATAAATAAAACAATTAAGATAATTATAATGTATATAATAATAATAGTAATAATTGAAAAATACGGGATATTACCATCAACAAACATTTTCACTTCAGCAAAGTGGAAAGTTGTTTTTTTCTAAATCCAAGTTGCTTTAGAAGTAAAATATAAAGTATGATAACGACAAGGTTCGGAAAGAAACCTCCAAGAAGTGGTTAAATTACGAGCTTTTCAATCCAACTGCAGATTTTCCAAGGCAGTTGAAGCACGGACTACATTTTCTGGAAGTTCATCATTGTCATATCTCCAATTGTATTCATCTTTCCTATAGCCAGACGTAGATGACCCAGCTCGACGATCTGAAAGTCGGTCAATCAGAAAATAGAACACTTTAAATGATGTTGCAGGACCAACTTTCTAGTACTTTTACTACTTACCAGAAGATTGTGAAGCAGGAAGAGGCCTGCAATGAGCATCACATGAACCAAAAGTTATGAACTGAAACTTCAAACCATGTTATAAAAGAGAAAAATAAAAGAAAATGATTATTGACAATAAACCTTCCTAAAGGAGGTAAGCCCCCAGCAACTGACGACAATGAAGGTCTCCTCATGGTTCGAGCTTCCAAATTTGATAGAGATTCGGCATCTGGAGTGGTCAATCTCCTGTTGCTACCCCTTCCTTGAGATAAATTCTGCAACAGTACAAATCAAAATTATGACGAAACACTAATCCTTCCAAAGAAGAAGAAAAATGATAAAATAATATGCTAAAATTTGACATCTAGACTCTAGTAGAGCCACATTACTACATGCCATCAGTGTCACACAAGATATTTGTACGTTGGGGATATGAGAAATATCGTAAACTACAAAATTCTTATTGTATAGTTTCTTTACAAACACCAAGTATTGTTGAGAAACCAAAAACATTATCAGGGAGTTAAAAAAAACTTCCATGCTGCAATAACCGCAAGCAAACACCCCATTTAACATTTTTAGCATGCAAAAGCAGAGAGATTAATAGCATTCTTACAAGTTTTCCACATACTAATGATAAGATTGATTACAAAGTTTAATTCACAAAGCAGACTTCATCTGACCTCATACTTCAAAAAACCCTCAAGAACATCAAAAAGCAAAGGCCCACTGTCTCAATTCGGATTAAGGTCGTATCCATTCTTGCTGCTAAAGTCCTTTAACTCTGATTTCCAGGACTCGTCGGCTGAAATTGATAAGTCAACAAAATGGACAGCATAAATAAGATAGAACAAGTGACAACATGCAGATCAATTACCAGATTACACTCTGGTAAGTAAACTTTCAAAGTGCGGTATAATTGAGCCCAATCCAGATATTCACATATCAATGCGGTTAGAAGCCTTCCTGCGATCACATGGATAAAGTAAACAATTAGCTCAAGAAATCTCATTGAACATAAAACATTCTAAGAAGATCTAAATCACCTATTTAAGTATTACTAATACCGACAAAACTTTTAACCAGTTGAAAAATAAACTTTCCATAGTATTTAGAACACACTTTAGAATCCTGGATAGTAATATAATATCAGTAAGCGAAGGACTGGTCTTCTAGGTTTCAAATTTACAGGACATGTTTTCTCTGGGGCTAACGCATATAGAGTATGAGGTGAGATGGAAGAACTATAACCGTGCCCTTACACATAATTAGTTTCATAATATTCACACACTCTCAAAATTTATTATTCTTTGTTCAAATATTTTATCTTAACTATTCTCTGGTAGGAAAATAAATCTAAAATTAAAAGATATCTCTTGATTCATTCATCATAGCAATGAAATTTTCCTCCTCAAACTCAATATCATTCGAAATCCGAAGCCTGGATACTCCTTCCAATATCTCCTCAGTTTTGAGCAGACCAGCTCCAACTACAGCTACCCAACAACCCCATTTCATATCCCTTTGTTTCAACCATTTTCAATTGTGGGAGCAAAAGTAGAATAGTTTATAGGTCAGGCCAAATAGAGTCCTCTGTAATTTGGGTTAATCATTTTGGTTTAGACATTTTCACAAACGAGTGCGAGGCAGGACCATTAATCAAATCAAAAACCATCTCAGATAGCACAGAAAAATTTAACCTGAGATAAAATTGAGAGTCTACAGTGTAGAAGATGATGATATACAAAATTTATGAAGAGAAAATCATACCTTGCCGCGTCGATCTTGAAGCTCAAACAAAGCCCTGGAATCATTAACGGAACATTTATTCCCCACTCTCCTTCTGAACTCTGCAAAGTCTATAATATCATTTACTCAGACTTTAACATCATACTTCGCTGCAAAGCAAAATAAAAATGAGATCACAGCTAATAATAGTGCTCCCTTCACAATAAGAATCGGTAGAGAGAAGAAAACTCCCCACCTTTAAGCCTCTTCCACCGCCTTCTTCTTAATCACCGGGTGCACTTCCATGTCCGTGGATGCTGATGCAGATCCGCCAGTTTCAAA